>JAJHZJ010000289.1:1346104-1540112 GCA_023548195.1 Bettongia penicillata ogilbyi | reverse complement strand
TAAGTTCAGGAGTTCAGTTTCTCTAGCAATTTCTTAAACAAGTACAATCTCTCAAAAATAATTAAAAAGGGAGAACATTCAACCCAAATACAATATTTCAATTGTTCAGAGATTAATTTCATCAGCTCAAGATTTCTTTTCTTGTTGTATTCTACTTTAATTACCAATCTCAATATAGTACAGAGTAAATTATTTTAATTAACATTCAACATGTTTATAACCAAGACTTGCCCTACCATAAATATATTACAAACTGCTTTAAGCAAAACCATTATATTCTGCTACTTAAATTGTGATACAGTTTAACCCTTAGAGAAGTGACATAATCACCACTGCCCCAGGAAAGTGTATTAAAACTTTCACAGGGTCCAGGACTCATGTAATCAGCAGCCAAACAGTGCGAGTTTACTGATCTGTGAGTTACAACACATAGCAGATATGCTAAGTGGAATTTATAGGAATGAAAACAGTGACATAGAGGGGAAGGATCATTGAGTTTGGAATAAAAAGGTGTATTCAAACGCTAACTCTACCACTTGCTCCTATGGCAAATCATTTAACCTCCTATAGACATCAGTGTCTTCATTTACAAAAATAAGTGGTTTGGCTAGATGGTCTCTAAGGTCCTCTCTCACCCTAGTTCCTCTAAACTGGCCTCTGAATGCTCTGAAAGAGCAACAGTGTCACCCCCAACTTGCTTGGTCATCAATTTTTAAAAATTTATTTATTTAATTTTAGGTAGCAACATTCATTTCCACAAGATTCTGAGTTCCAAATTTTCTCCCCATCTCTCCTCTCCACCCCCAAGACACCATGCATTCTGATTACCCCTTTCCTCAAATCTGCTCTCCCTTCTATCACACCCCTCCCTTACCTTATTCCCATCTCCTCACTTTTTCTTGTAGGGCAAGATAGATTTCTATACCCCATTACAAGTATTTCTTATTTCCCAGTTGCATGTAAAAACAACTTTTAAGATTCGTTTTTAAAACTGTGAGTTCCAACTTCTCTCCCTTCCTCCCTCTCAACTGAAAAGTCAAGCAATTCAATATAGGTTATATGTGTGTAGTTGGGCAAAAGACTTCCAGAAAAGTCATGTTGTGAAAGACTAACTATATTTCCCTCCATCTTATCTTGCCCTCCAATGATTCTATTCTCTCTTTTGACCTGTCCCCTCCCCAAAAGTATTTACTTCTAATTACTCCCTCCTCCCATTTGTGCTCCCTTCTATGATCCCCTCCATACCCCACTTATCTCATTCTCCCCTACTTTACTGTAGGATAAGACAGATTTTGATAGCAAATTGAAAGGTGCATGCCATTCCCTCCTTAAACCAATATGATGAGAGTAAGTTACACTTTTTGCCTCTCATCCTTCCCCTTTTCCCCTCCACTGAAAAAGCTGTTTTTCACTACTTTTGTGAGAGATAATTTGCCCCATTTAATTTCTCCCTTTCTCCTCCAAATATATTCCTCTTTCACCCTTTAATTTTATTTTTTTAGATATCATTGCTTCCTACTCAACTCACTCTGTGCCCTTTGTCTATATGTATATAATCTCTCCAACTTCCCAAATACTGAGAAAAGGCCTCAAGAGTGGCAAATATTATGTTCCCATATAGGAATGTAAACAGTTAGACTTCAGTAAGTGTCTTATGATTTCTCTTTCCTCTTTACTTTTCATGCTTCACTGATTCTTCTGTCTGAAATGCAAATTTTCTATTCAGTTCTGGTGTTTTCATCAAGAATGCTTGGAAGTCCTCTATTTCATTCAATGACCACTTTTTCACTGAAATTCAGCTTTGCTGGGTAGGTGATTCTTGATTTTAATCCTACATCCTTTGACTTCCAGAATATCATATTCCAACCTCTTCGATCCTGTAATGTAGAAGCTGCTAGATCTTGTGCTATCTTGACTATATTTGCACAATGCTCAAACTCTTTCTTACTGTCTGCTTCCAGTATTTTCTACTTGATCTAGAAACTCTGGAATTTGGCTACAATATTCCTAGGAGTTTCTTTTTTGGAGGTGATTAGTGGATTCTTACAATATCTTTTTACCATCAGATTCTAGAGTATCAAGGCAGTTTTCCCTGATAATTTAATGAAATAAATTTAATGAAAGATGTCTTTTTTTGATCATGACTTTCAGGTAGTGCGATAATTTTAAAATTGTCTCTCTCTGTTTCTATTTTCAAGGTCATTGTTTTTCCAATGAGATATTTCACATTGTCTTCTATTTTTTCATTGTTGTGGACTTATTTTCTAATTTCTTGGTTTCTCATAAAGTCATTAGCTTCCATCTCCTCCATTCTAATTTTTAAAGAACTAATTTCTTCAGTGAGATTTTCAACCTTGTTTTCCATTTGGCTAACTGCTTTTTAAAGCATTCTTCTCCTCATTGGCTTTTTGGACCTCTTTTGCCATTTGGTTAGTCTATTTTTAAAGATATTATTTTCTTCAGCATTTTTTGGGTCTCCTTTGGCAAGGTGTTGACTTGCTTTTCATGATTTTCTTGCATCACTCTCATTTCTCTTCCAATTTTTCCACCACCTCTCTTACTTGATTTTCAAAATCTTTTTTGAGCTCTTCCATGGCCTGAGACCATTGCATAGTAATTTTGAAGGTTTTGGATGCAGAAGCTTTAACTTTTATGTCTTCCTCTAATGTTATACATTGTCCTTCCTCATGCAAAAGGATGGAAGAAAACACCTGTTCACCAAGAAGAGTAACTTTCTACATCTTATTTTTTTTTCCTTTTTGGGGGGCATTTTCCCAGTCTGTTACTTGACTTTTGAGCCCTTTTTCAAGTGGAAGATAGAGTTTACTCCTCTGCTGGCCTGCCCTCTGATCTGGGAGCAACCACAAGTTTTTCTGCCCAGGATCTGTGAGTAGGGTTGTCTCCCCAGAGCCTCCACGAGCTTGATCACAACACTGCTCCTCCTAATCCCGGATCACCACTCAGAACTGAGACCCAGATCAGCTGTTTAATTCCCCAAGGGATTTAAGGCCCAGGGCACCAAAAATGGATGCTGCTGCCCTGAGGCTGGGGCTAGGGCCAGACCCTGCTCCCTTCTCACCTAAGTGAAAGAGCTTTCTCACTGACCTTTGAAGCTGTCTTTGGCATTTGTGGATGGAGTAATTGGAGAATCACAGCTGCTACCCATGATTCCATACCCTGGCCTACTCCAGTTCAGCATGGCCCAGGCTGGCTGGGCTCTATTCTGAGCCTGGTGCAATAGACCTTTCTAGTTGGCCTTCCAGCTATATTGGGCTGGAAATCTCTTTCACTCTGTCATTTTGAGGCTTCCATTGTTCGGGAATTTGTTTAGAGTCATTTTAATGTTATGGGCTATGGGCTAGATCAGGACCATCCTTCTATTGCACCATTTTAGCTCCACCCCTCTCATCCATTTTCTTTTTATAAGTAACTCACTATCTTATCCATATACACCAGTCCAGAAGGACCCTGGATGTGATCTAAAGACTTGGTCACTCTACTCAAGTTCTCTTGTTACTCATCCAAAAATGTCAAATATTCAAGAGATTTTATCATTATACATATGTGAATTACAAAGAAAATGTTGACAGTGCCATATGCATTTTAATTAAATTATTTTATTTGTTTTCAGTGCTCTACTATAATTTCCATAAAACTTGGGTTTTTTTCCCTTCCCTCTCCACTCCATCCCTGAGACTGCATACAATTTTATAGAGGTTCTAATAAACATTCGTATTAAATACATTTTCACCTTAGTCATGTGGCATAGAAGAATTAAAATGAATGGGAGAAATCATAAAACAAAACATAATACAAAAGAAAATGGTGTGCTTCATTCTGCAATCAAACATTATAGCTCTTCCTCTGGATGTGGAAGGCATGTTGCCTCAAGACTCCATTGGGAATTTTTTAAGTCGTTCCATTGCAATGAAGTACTAAGTCTACCAGAAAAATTCCTCCACACTATGGTTGTTGCTGTGTCAAAGTTCTTCTACTTCTGCTCCTTTCACTCAGCATCAATTCATATAGGTCCTTCCAGGTCTCTCTGAAGTCTTCCTGTTCATCATTTCTTATAGCACAATAGTATTCCATTACATTCATATACCATAATTTATTCAGCCATTCTCCAATTGATGGGCTACCTCTTGATTGCCAATTTTTGGCCACCACAAAGAGAGCTGCTATATATATTTTTGGCATGTGGGACCCTTTCCAATTTCTATGATCCCTTGGTGATACAGTCACTGAAGCAGTATTGCCAGGTCAAAGGGTATGCACATTTTTGTAACCCTTTGGGCCTACCTCCAAAATGCTCTCAGAATGGTTGTATCAGCTCACAGTTCCACCAGCAATGAATAAGTGTTCCAAATCCCCCACACCTTCTCCAACGTTTATCATCTTCCTGTTTTGTCATGTTAACCAATCTGAGAGGTGTGATGTGGTACCTCAGAGTTGTTTTCATGTGAATCTCTCTAATCGACAGTGATTTAGACCATTTTTTCATTGACTACACCCAGCTTTAATTTCTTCCTCTGAAAACTGCCTGTTCATATCCCTTGATTATTTATCAATTGGAGAATGAGTTCTATTCTTGTACATTTGACTCAGATCTCTATATATTTTAGAAACAAAGTCATTGACATTAAAAAGTCACAGACATTAGTTGCAAAAATTCTTTCCCAGTTTTCTCCTTACTTCCTAATCTTGGTTGCGTTAGGTTTTTCTGTGCAAAAACTTTTCAATTTAATGTAATCAAAATTATCCATTTTACACTTCATACTGTTTTCTATCTCTTGTTTAGTGAAAAATTTCTCCATTCTTCATAACTCTGACAAATACACTATTCCTTGCTCCACTAATTTCTGTATAGTATTAATCTTTATATCTAGATCATGTAACCATCTGGACTTTATTCCTGTGTGTGGTGTCAGGCACTGGTTTATGCCCAGATTGTACCACACTGTTATCCAGTTTTCCCAGCAATTTTTTCAAACAGTGAGTTCTTATCCCAAAAGCTGGGGTCCTTGGGTTTATTAAACAATAGATTTGTATATTCATTGACTACTGTGTCTTGAGTACCTAACCAATTCCACTGGTCTACCCCTCAGTTTCATAGCCAGCACCAAGTGGTTTTGATGATTGCTGCTTTATAATACAATTTAAGATCTGGTAGAGCTACGCCACCTTCCCAAGCATTTCTTTTCATTAATTCTCTTGATATTCTGGATCTCTTGTTCTTCCAGATGAATTTTGATATTTTTTCTAGCTCTAGAAAATAATTATCTGAAAGTTTGATTGGGATGGCACTGAATAAGTAAATTAATTTAGGTAGAATTGTCATTTTTATTATATTGAGTTGGCCTACCCATGAGCAGCTGATGTTTTTCCACTTATTTACATCTGACTTTATTTGTGCAAAAAGTTATTTTGTAATTGTGTTCATGTAGTCTCTGGGTTTATTTTGGCAGGTAGACTCCCAGATATTTTATGTCTATTTTAGATTTGAATGGGATTTCTCTTTCTATCTATTGCTGTTGGGCTTTGTTAGGGTAGCTAGGTGATGCAGTGGATAGAGTACCAGTGCAGGGGTCAGAAGGACCTGAGTTGAACTCTCCTCTCAGACACTTGACACTCACTAGCTGTGTGACCTTGGGCAAGTCACTTAACCCCAACTGCTTCATCCTGGGTCTTCTCCAGTTATTCTGATGAATATCTGGTCACTGGATTCAGGTGGCTCTGGAAAAGAAGTGAGGCTGGTGACCTGCACAGCCCTCCCTCACTCAAAACAAAGTCAAGTGCAAGTCATGTCATTGTTTTTCTGATGGCATGGTCTTCTTCGGCAACGAAGGATGAACACAAAAGTTGGGCATTGTTAGCAATACATAGAAATGCAGATGATTTATCTGGGTTTATTTTGTACCCTGCAACTTGGCCAAAGTTGTTTATTATTTCAAGTAGCTTTTTACTTCTCTGAGATTCCCTAAGTATATCATCATATCATCTGCAAAGAGTGATAACTTAGTGTGTTCTTTGCCTATTCGAATTCCTTCAATTTATTTTTCTTCTCTTATTGCTTCAGCTAACATTTCTAGTACCATACTGAATAACAGTGATGATAATGGATATCCTTGTTTGACCCCTGAGCTCACTGGAAATGCATCTAGCTTATTTTCATTGCATATTATGCTTGCTGAAGGTTTTAGGTAGACACTGATTATTGTTTTACGGAAAATTTCATTTATTCCTATGCTCTCCAGGGTTTTCAATAGAAATGAGTGTTGTATTTTGTCAAAAGCTTTCTTTGGATCTATTGAGATAATCATCTGGTTTCTGTTAGTTCAGTTGTTGATAGCATCAATAATGCTAATAATTTTCCTAATACTGAATTCCTGGTATAAATCCAACCTGATCATAATGTATTATTCTTGTGATAAGTTGCTGTATTTTTTTTTTTGCTAAAATCTTATTTAAAGGGGGAGGAGCCAAGATGGCAGAGTAGAAAGACTCACTTATGCTAGCTCCGAACCCACAGCCCAGAAATTTCCTGTAAAAAGAACTCCCCACAAATTCTGGAGCACTGCAAGCCATGCAGCAACACAGTGGAAGAGATTTCGGTTCCAGAGAGCCCTGAAAAACTGACCCCAAAGGTCCATCGCACACCAGAAGCTGAGTGGAGCCCCTGCACTGCCTTGGCCACCTCCGAGAGGAGCAGATCCGAGCAGGCTTCAGGGACTGAACCTCCAGTGGCCATGAAGGTCCCTCCACCCACAGGCGCTCCAGGTCAGTGAGAGAGACTTCTGGGCTGGCCGAGAGGGAAGCGGGGTGTCTCCATGGCTCAGGCCCCCTCGGGAGGCAGCAGCAGAGGCAGTGGTGGCCTGGAACTCCTGGAGCAGCAGACAGGAGCTCCGCTCCATTACTGAAGGTCTCCACATAAACACCCTGAGGAAACTAAGCCTGGGAGGCGGCCCTGCCCCCACCTGAGCACCAGAACTTAAGCTCACAATGAATAGCAGCCACGCCCCCCAATGAAAGCCCTGAGGCTGGGGAGCAGCATTTGAATCTCAGACCCCAAGCACTAGCTGGGCAGATCTAGGCAAGGGTGGAGAGGAATCTCAGAAGTCAAGTAACTGGCTGGGAAAATGCCAGAAAAGGGAAGAAAAATAAAACCATAGAAGGCTACTTTCTTGGGGAATAGATGTTCCCCCCTTTCATTTCTGATGAGAAGGAACAATGCTTACCATCAGGGAAAGATATAAAAGTCACGGCCTCTGTATCCCAAACATCTGAAATAGATATCCAATGGGCTCAGGCCATGGAACAGCTCAAAAAGGATTTTGAAAATCAAGTTAGACAGGTGGAGGAAAAATTGGGAAGAGAAATGAGAGAGATGCAAGAAAAGGATGAAAAACGGGTCAATATCTTGGTAAAGGAGACCCAAAAAAATGCTGAACAAAATAAGACCTTGAAAAATAGGCTCACTCAATTGGCAAAAGAGGTTCAAAAAGCCAATGAGGAGAAGAATGCTTTCAAAAGCAGAATTAGCCAAATGGAAAAAGAGCTTCAAAAGCTCACTGAAGAGAATAGTTCTCTCAAAATTAGAATGGAACAGATGGAGTCTAATGACTTTATGAGAAACCAAGAAATCACCAAACAAAACCAAAAGAATGAAAAAATGGAAGAGAATGTGAAATATCTCATGGGAGAAACAACTGACCTGGAAAATAGATCCAGGAGAGACAATTTAAAAATTATGGGACTACCTGAAAGTCATGATCAAAAAAAGAGCCTAGACATCATCTTCCATGAAATTATCGAGGAAAACTGCCCTGACATTCTACAACCAGAGGGCAAAATAAGTATTGAAAGAATCCATCAATCACCACCTGAAAGAGATCCAAAAAGAGAAACTCCTAGGAACATTGTGGCCAAATTCCAGAACTCCCAGGTCAAGGAGAAAATCTTACAAGCAGCTAGAAAGAAACAATTCCAGTATTGTGGAAATAAAATCAGGATAACTCAAGATCTAGCAGCTTCTACATTAAGGGATCGAAGGGCATGGAATAGGATATTCCAGAAGTCAAAGGAACTAGGACTCAAACCAAGAATCACCTACCCAGCTAAGCTGAGTATAATACTTCAGGGGAAAATATGGTCTTTCAATGAAACAGAGGACTTTCAATCATTCTTGATGAAAAGACCAGAGCTGAAAAGAAAATTTGACTTTCAAACACAAGAATGAGAAGAAGCATGAAAAAGTAAACAGCAAAGAGAAGTCTTAAGGGACTTACCAGAAGTGAACTGTTTACATTCCTACATGGAAAGACAATATTTGTAACTCTTAAAACTTTTCAGTATCTGGGTAGTTGGTGGGTCCATACACACAGATGTACACGCATGCACACACACACACATACACACATGCACACACATACAGACACAGAGAGCACAGATTGAATTGAATAGGATGGGACCATATCTTAAAAGAAATTAAGGTAAATGGTGAGAGAGAAATGTAGTGGCAGGAAAGAGGGTGAAATGGAATGGGCTAATTATATGTCATTTAAGAGACAAGTAGGAGACTTTTTAGTGGAGGGAAGAAGAGGAGAGCTGAGAAAAAAAACAAACAAAAAACAAGAAGTTTACCCTCATCACATCTGACTAAAGGAAGGAATAAAATGCACACTCATTTTGGTATGAAAACCTATCTTACAGTATAGGAAAGTGGGGGAGAAGGAGATAAGCAAGGGGGGGGGATGATGGAAGGGAGGGCAAAGGGAGGAGGGAGCAATTTGAAGTCAACACCTGGGGAGGGACAGGATCAAAAGACAGAAGAGAAACAATGAGGGGCAGGGTAGGATGGAGGGTAATTCAGTTAGTCTTACACAACACGATTATCAGGGAAGTCATTTGCAAAATTACACAGATATGGCCTATATTGAATTGCCTGCCTTCCCAAAGGGAATGGGTGGGGAGGGAGGGATGGGGAGAAGTAGGAAGTCAAAGTTTTAGGAACAACTGTTTAGTATTGTTGTTGCTACTAGGAAAGAAGACATAGAGTTAAAGAGGAATAGAAAGTCATCTGGCCCTACAGGAGAAAAGAGAAAATGGAGACAAGAGAAGGGAGGGATGACAGAAGAGAGGGCAGATTGGAGATAGGAAAAATTAGATTGCTTGAGGTATTGGGGTGGGAGGAGGGGATAAAAGGGGAGAAAATTTGGAACCCAAAAGTTTGTGAAAATGAATGTAAAAAGTTAAATAAAAAATAAAAAAAAGGACCTCATTGTCTGGTACCTTATCTTGCTAGGTAATTTTCAGAATCTTCCTAAGACAAATCAAATGGAAACAGTTCAGTTTGCTGGCATGGTGTTGGTATACTGTCCAGGTTTCACAGGCATATAGTGAGGTAGACCTTCAATTTCGCACTTCTTCTCTCCTATACTTTCCTTCAGAGTCTCTCAAACACTGAGCTAGTTCTGGCAATGTGTGCATCAACTTCATTATCTATGTGTATGTTCCCAATGTGCGGTCAAGGTAAGTGAACTTATCCACAGCATTCAAAATTTCTCCATCTGCTGTAACTGATGGTTCCACATATACATGGTGTGGTGCTGGCTGGTGGAGAATTTTATTTCTTGGTGTTATTTGTCAAGCCAAAATTGGCAGAAGTGGCAGAGAAAAGATTCACACTTTGTTATATCTCAGCCTCAGAAGCTGCATTAGGTACACAAAAAAGTCATGCACCAACTCTCCCTTCACTTCAATCTTGGCTTGTACCTTTTCAAATTAAATAGTTCAGCACCAGTTCATTAGTTAACCTTGTTTTAGTTGTTTTAGTACTCATTAAAGGCATCTAACAACATTGCTAAAAAACATCATGCTAAAAAGAGTAACAAGAAACACACAGTCTTGTTTCACTCCATTGGTGACTGGGAAAGTGCAAGAGCATTGTCCATTATCTAGAACCTATGCAAGCACACCATCATGGAACTAAAATGGCATGAGCATTCTTTTGGATAAGAGAGAAATATGTGCATGCTCAGAAACAAATTTTAATATTTATTAAAGGTTGGTATTTGTATTATTTTGTACAATAGTTATTTATGAACATAATTTATATCTACCCAAATATATGGATCCTAGGAACAAAGACATTTCAAATCACTGTACCATACACAGTGTTTAACAGTGTCACTTAATAACTGTTTTGTGGAATTGAATGTTTCTTAATTATAAAACCATTTTTAAAAGCTAATTGTTAATCAGCTTTGTATATTTGTAGAAGATTTTAATGCAAGTAATAAAAATGACAAATAAACATTTATATCAAATAACAATAACCATAAGATAAGGACATATTGCTTGTCATGATTTATACTAAGAAAATGTTGCATCTTTGAGTAGGGGATGTTCATTTGGATTTTTTTAGCCCAGATGTTTGCTGCAGGAAGAAATTAAAATAAAGTACTATATGTATTTTACTAAATAGAGCTAAATATGGATTAATTGTGATGATTCCAGAAGTCAATTATTATACTTAAGAAAATGTGAATCTGGAAGATGGTGGAGTAGAAGGACAAACCTGTAAAAGCTCCCCCATAGCCCATAAAATACCTGTAAAAAATGACTCTAAACAAATTCTAGAGCAGCAGAAGTCACAAAACAACAGAGCAAAAGAGATTTCCAGTCCAAGGCAGCCTGGTAGGCTGAAAGGAAAGGTCTATCACACAGGTCTCGGGGCAAAGCGCAGGCCATGGAGCCCATTCCAGCCTTGGCTGAGAGGTACCAGCAGGGACAGGACCGGAGCAAGCCTCAGGGCATGGAATCCTGAGCAGTAGCTGTGGTTCCCAGATTGCTCAACCCACAAACTCAAAAGGCAGCTTCAAAGGTCAGTGAGAAATCTCTTTCACTTGGGCAAGAAGGGAATGCTGTCGGGCCCCAGTGGCCCCAAGATGGCAATGGTTGCTGTATCACAGTGTTTCGTTTAGGAGCCCTCAGGCTAAAGACCCTGGAGGAATTGAGAGGCCAATTTGGGTCACAGACCTGAGTGATGGCCCTGGGGTGAGAAAGAGCAACTGGTGTGGTAGAGCTGTTAAAGGCTCTGGAGAGGGAATTCTACTCACAGATCCTGGGCAGAAAAGAGTGCTTGTGGTTGCTCCCAGACCAAAGTGCAGGCCAAGAGAGGAGTAAACTCCTCTCCCTGATTGTGACACCTTGGTGGAATTGAGAACTTACAGGTCCCTAGAGTATAACCTCCACCTGACAAAAGACTCAGAAGTCAAGTAACAGGTTGGGAAAATGCCCCCAAAAAAGGAAAAAAAAATAAGACTATAGAAAGTTACTGTCATGGTGAACAGATATTTTCTTCCATCCTTTTGGATGAGGAAGGACAATATATAACATTACAGAAAGACAGAAAAGTCTAAGTTTCTGCTTCTTCCATCCTTTTCGATGAGGAAGGACAATGTATAACATTAGAGGAACACATAAAAGTCAAAATTTCTGCATCCAAAACCTTCAAAATCAATATGCAATGGTCTCAGGCCATGGAAGAGCTCACAAAGGATTTTGAAAATCAAGTAAGAGAGGTAGAGGAAAAATTGGGAAGAGAAATGAGACTGATGCAAGAAAATCATGAAAAGCAAGTCAACACCTTGCTAAAGGAGAACTAAAAAAATGCTGAAGAAAATAACACCCTTAAAAATAGACTAACTCAAATGGCAAAAGAGGTCCAAAAAGCCAATGAGAAGAATGCTTTAAAAAGCAGAATCAGTCTAATGGAAAAGGAGGTTCAAAAGCTCACTGAAGAAAATAGTTCTTCAAAAATTACAATGGAGGAGATGGAAGCTAATGACTTTATGAGAAACCAAGAAATTACAAAATAAAACCAAAAGAATGAAAAAATAGAAGACAATGTGAAATATCTCATTGGAAAAACAATTGACCTGGAAAATAGATCCAGGAGAGACAATTTAAAAATTATGAGATTACCTGAAAGCCATGTTCAAAAAAAGAGCCTAGACATCATCTTTCATGAAATTATCAAGGAAAATTGGCCTGATATTCTAGAATCAGAGGGTAAAATAAAAATTGAAAGAATCCACTGATCACTTCTTGAAAGATATCTGAAAAGAAAAACTCCTAGGAATACTGTAGCCAAATTTCAGAGTTATCAGGTCAAGGAGAAAATATTTCAAGCAGCTAGAAAGATACAATTTGAGTATTGTGGAAATACAATAAGGATAACACAAGATCTAGTAGTTCCTACATTAAGGGACTGAAGGACTTAGAATATGATATCCCAGATGTCAAAGGAATTGGGATTAAAACCAAGAATCACCTACCCAGCCGAATTGAGTATAGTATTTCTGGGGGGAAAATGGTCATTCAATGAAATGGAGGATTTCCAAGCATTCTGGATGAAAAGACCAGAATTGAACAGAAAATTTGATTTTCAAATGCAAGAATCAAGAGAAGCATAAAAAGGTAAACAGGAAAGAAAAATCATGAGGGACTTACTAAATTTGAACGGTTTATATTCCTATATGGAAAGATCATATTTGTAACTGTTGAAACATTCCCCAGTATTTGTTTTGGGTAGTTGGAGGGATTACGCACACGCACAAGCACACACACACACAGAGGGCACACAGTGAGTTGAATAGGAAGGGATGGTATCCAAAAAAAAAAAATTAAGGAATGAGAGAGGAATATATTGGGAGGAGAAAGGGAGAAATGGAATGGGGCAAACTATCTCTCATTAAAGAGGCAAGAAAAAGCTTTTTCGATGGAGGGGAAAAGGGGAAAGGGAAAAAGTGAAGCTTACTCTCATCACATTTGACTTAAGAAGGGAATAACATGCACACTCAATGTGGCATCAAAATCTATCTTACACTACATGAAAGTAGAAGAGAAGGGGATAAGTGGGGTGGGGAGGATGACAGAAAGGAGGGCAAATGGGAAGAGGAAGTAATTAGAAGTAAACACTTTTGAGGAGGGACAAGGTCAAAAGAGAGAAGAGAATAAATGGAAGGCAGTTAATATAGTTAGTCTTACACAATATGACTATTATGGAAGTCTTTTGCAAAGCTACACATATATAGCCTATATTGAATTGCTTTCCTTGCCAGTGGGGATGGGTAGGGAGGAAGGAAGGGAGAAAAAGTGGAACTCAAAGTTTTAGGAGCGAATGCTGAGAACTGTTTGCATGCAACTTTGAAATAAGAAATACAGGTAATAGGGTATGGAAATCTATCTTGCCCAACAAGGAAAAAGTGAAGATGGGAATAAGGGAAAGGAGGGGTGTGATAGAAGCAAGGGCAGATTTGGAGAATCAGAATGCATGGTGGTTTGGAGTGGGGAAGGGAAGAGATGGGAAGCAAATTTGGAACTTAAAATCTCATGGAAATGAGTGCTAAAAACTAAAAATAAATTTTTAAAAAGTTAATTACTTAAAAAGAAAAGAAAAAAGAAAATATGAATCTAGTAGATTTTGCATCACAGATCTTATTTTTATTTTTAAATGTGACACTATCTTGAATTCAAATGAAGACTCTGTTAGGTAGCAGTTAAGAAAAGAGAAAAGTCATGGTTTTAGAACTGGAAAAGGATTTTAGAGATCATTTTATAAATGAAAAAAAAACCCCTATACAATAAATTTTATGTGACCTGACCTTGGTTAAAGAGCTCAATCTAATTTGTACCATAATTTTCCCTGTCTGATATATTTTGAAGAGATAGTATATAACACGTGGAAACATAACATATATGTAATATATGCATATGCTATACAAAGATATGTGTGCAGAAATACACATATTTGTGTTGTTTGTCCATCTCACATATGCATGGAGATACACACACACACACACACACACACACACACACACCTCCAAGTATGAGGAGTAGCAATGCATATGTTACTAGTAAACACTAACTTTAAAAAAATCAAAGTTTGCCTTCCTTATTGATGCAATCTCCTAAAATAAAGGAATCAACATTAAATGGGCAATGTGGATGGGCTGGCAGTCACAAGAACAAGGTCTGCCTCTGGCACAGATAGATGCATGGCCATGAGGAAGCCCATGATTTCCTTCACTCCTCTCTCCTCAGGGCTTTCTCTGCCATGTCCAGGTGCCCAGCACCTTCACCCCAGTCCACTTTAAGCACCTGTTGATGTGTGGTCTTCCCCCACTGTCTTCATGGAGGCAGGGAATGCCTTTCTTTCTGCTTATATTTGTATTCTCAGCACTTTGCTATAGTCCCTGGCACATAAAAGCACTTAATAAATGCTTGTTCACTGACTGACTGACTTACTATACTCTTGTTATTACCAGACAACAAGCAATAGACAAGTGCAGTATGTATATACATGTGACATACATGTGTACTGTATGTATGTATATATAGATGAATGAATACATGTACATAATGAGGAAGGAAAGGGGAGGGAGAAAGAGACATATCTTCTAAAGACGTACTCCAATGTCTCACCTTTGGAATGAATGAATGAATATACAAAGTGGTGAGGATACAAATCAAAAAGCAAGTCAGCCCTTGCTCTCAAAGTGTTTACCTTCCACTGTGGCTACCCCAAACAAGCACCTTCTCTAAAGGCATGATGGGCTGCCTGCTCTGCTGATGGAGAAAGGATCGATGCTAATGAAGTCCACACATATGGATATACACGCAAACATACATGGAAGCACAGGAGCAATGTGGATAAAACAGCCCCCTGTTCTTCCCGCATTGGGGCTGGGTCCATCACATGGGCCAACCCCCCAGACAAAAGGAAGCTTTCTCTCTTCCTTGCTATTTTCCCCATATAAGGCCAAAGTAATCAGTTAAAGGACCAAACAGCTGACTGAGGGTGGAGACCAATATTCCCTATTTCATTTAATTAATCAAGAAACACTGATTCACCATCTCCTCAATCCTCTACAGCTGCAAAGCAACAGAAGGATTTAGAGAGAAGTGGACAAAACTGAATTTCTATGCTCAAGAAATTCAAGGACCAATTGGCAAGATCAGGCTGGCACAAAGCCAAAGTGCAGTAAAGCAACTCCAGTTCTAAAACAAGGGCCAGAGACAAGAGTCTCAGAGGTCAGAAGGAGGAGAGAGCAACTGACATACATGAGAGAAGTCAAAAAAGCAGAGGAAGAGGAATTCTTTCAGCTAAAAGGTAGTGACTTGGACTGTGATTCCTGGGAATGTTCTCAAAAGCATTTTTAAGGAATAAGCTCACATAAAGGGAAATGATGATGACTAAGAGTTTTATTATTTGCAGGCAATAAGATGACTTTTATAGGGAACTGGAGATATCCTTGGTCTTTAGCAGTTCTAATGAAAAACTGTGCAGACTACATCTCTCCTCCACTGAAGGAGGCCCTACAGGCAAGAACAAAGATCTCTTCCTCCCCTTCCTTTTGAGCCTGTGGCACTTGAGGAACCTGCGCCTGCCCTCACATAGACTTTTGTTTTTCCTGTGGCCTGGTCAGCCACTACTGTTCCATCAGCAAATGGATGCTATCAGAGAGCTGCCTCAAGTTAAGAAGTGGAAAGTATTCTTATCTCATGTGGAAGGCTGCTGAACCCTCCACAAACCAGCAATCACCAAAATAAGTCACCTCAGACAATGGATAGCCCATAAATACACTACCAAGCCTATAAATATTAGTGACATTTGGTGTATTATTTGACCCTTTGGAAATCAATGGTAACTTCTTAAAGAACCCACCATTTTGAAAGCTGTACATGCCTCCTCCCTATATTTGGCAAATACAAATAAGAGACAAAAACATAAAAGTAGGAGCCAAAGTAGCTTAAATGATAGCTATTACAAAGCATGAAATGTGAAAAATTACTACTTTTATTGTTTCAGAACCGTATCATTTTTAGTAGCACACACAGATTTTACTTTATGGATGAGCAAGTCAATAAAAGAGAAATGCTAAGGATTTCTACTAGCAAAGGATATTTGAAGTGGCAGTACCTGGTAAAAGCTGGATTATGTTCAGTCATAGCTACTAGCAGTTTCAGAGCGTAGCCTGGTACTGGGTCAGGTTCCATAAGAACATGCTCATACCTTGAATAAAAGAAAAACATTTAACACAATTTAAAATGCAGAAGTCTAAAATTATAAGAAATAGCAACATATCCGTTAGATATAAAGTTTAAAAGGCCAACAATCGTTCACAAAACTAGAATGCAAAAGAATTATAATGTAGGTTTCAATATTGCTAATACTGAAGTGCTCCTGAAGGCTCCAAAATCATCATCAAGAACCTGGAATCAGTGTCAAAAGACCTAGAACCCCTTCAAATAGATGCCTTTCAGTTGATGCATTTTATTCATAAGGTCTTAGAACCAACTGGCTTCTCATTCATGCACAATTTCAATAGACTGATTCTTTTATTTCCAAGGCAACAGCAGACAAAAAGCAGTAGATTAGAAGAGTGAGGGCAAATGGTTACTGCAGACAGGAGCTAATAACAATGAGCACTGACAGCTGAAAGTCTAATGGCAACAGAAGAGACTGGGGAAAAAGTCACGATAAAGTCGCACAGAAACCTCAGAAAGCTGAAAAATCGGGGAAAATATCAAGTAGGCACCAAGGACCTACACACATCAGTAGGTCATGAAGGCATCATTGTATCATAGCATTCTCTAATAATGATATGCAAATAGGAGAAAAATTGAGGAATTACTTAAATACGAAGAAGTTAAAAAATCAGAAAACACTGAAAACCTACACTTAAAGCAAAATCCAGAAGTGCTAATTAATACTGAAATAATGCACATGAATCAAATGATTCTGAAGAAGGGGCACACTCAAAATGAAATTTTGAAGTCTTTTTTGAGTCTGACGTGACAAATCCAACTTATAGACCATTAAAAAAAAGTTGGCATCTGCTTTAACCATACTAAATGAATACATTCTCAGGAAACATAGACTAGGCCTTGAACATGATAGTAGGTGCTGTAGTTACTGATGTTCTAAGACCAAAAAAGGAAAGGTGGAAGTATTTAAAACTAATACTAAGAGGAGGCATTAAATACCAGGGAAGAATAAATAACTTGAGAAAGTTATAAAGAATTGTGGAAAGGTATTGGAGGATGCATCAATATCTAATGGGTACAACACAGTGAAAACCATGAAAACCACATCAATAGGAAGGAAGGAAGGAAGGAAGGAAGGAAGGAAGGAAGGAAGGAAGGAAGGAAGGAAGGAAGGAAGGAAGGAAGGAAGGAAGGAAGGAAGGAAGGAAGGAAGGAAGGAAGGAAGGAAGGAAGGAAGGAAGGAAGGAAGGAAGGAAGGAAGGAAACTTGTGGAAAGGAATGTGGCAAATTAAAAGTCCATTCAAAATTTTTGATCCGCTTAATCCACAATTGAAAGTGAAAGCTGAAAAGTTAAGGCAATGTGGGGAGTCAAAACAATACTACGAATAAAATTAAAATTCCAATATAATTAACTGCTATAGAGGCTTGAAAAGGAAAATAATTAGAGGAAAAAGAATCCCTTAATTAGGAGGATATGGAAAATTTCTGGTAACATATTGCAATAAGAAGTCTAATATAATAAAAATGCAAATTGAACCAACTTCAAAAGAAAAAATTTGCATTAATGTAAAGAACAAAGGAAAAGTTATGTCAAGAAAGGCAACTGAAGCTCTAGCATCCCAGCAAAACTAGAAAGTGCCAGGTCCAAAGAAACTCTTTAATTATGGACTCAACTGCTTTCTGGGGGTTCATCAGGTATTAGCAAAGCACTCTACCAACTCTTGCCCATGCAGGTCTGACTCATCTTTCCTAAGAGAAGGCATCACTTCCTCATTGCCAAATAATGAGAAAATGGTGAACCCTCCAAATACAGGCCGATTATGACTGAGCATTTTGTACTATTCAAAACAACTCTTTGAGAAAACAACATATTGGCTAAGGAGTAAAAAGAGCATGCCAGAAAGCCTCAGAGGAATAAAGGGCATTGACTGGATCTTTTTTTTTTTTTGAAAAGAGACAATAAAAGGGGTTTTTTTATTCAAAGGTATAACTGTATAAGTAGATTTGTTTTCACATGAATGCTTGTAATGTTATTTTTAAAAAATATGACCAAGTGCTTCTGCAAATAGAGGACACATCCCTTAACTATGAAGACCCAATTTGTGGTGGATGATACACATGATTTAACCCAATTAACTAGCTTATATTGGCAAAATTAACTGTTGGAACTTCGTTTCTTGCCCCGACTTCTTGATCTATTTCCACCTCCTCCACACCTCCTGCTATCTTGTCGACTCCTTGACCTGACGGCCACCTGACTGGCTACCACCTTGCCGACCACCAGAACGACCACCTGATCGTCCTCCAAAACGACCACCTGACCAGCCACTTCTCTGTCTTGTGTTGGATGATCTCTTCCCATCATAATATTCCTCTAATTCTGGTAACGCATCTGGCACTGATAATATCCAATCTGAATCATTCCACTCTGCCTGTATTAGTTCTGACTCACTTGTTGGAATATCAAAGCATACACCCATTTTCCCTTTTAGGAGGCACATCCAGACAATTCGGGACATGGTGTCACTACTCAGCTTCCTGCTCAGCTCCTTCCTAGCAGTGCTGATGTCTTGTAACTCTTCTGGACTTTGCAGGATCATAGTCACAAATCCCTTATCAGAGTTGATCAAGGACAGGTTCGAAAGAGGAGGCACCTGAGATGTGTGCTAATGCTGCTGCCAATGCATCCACTGCCCCCTTCTCCTCTATCAGTCTCTGAGCTGATGGCCAGAAAAATTCAACAGCAACAAAAGAAACTGAAGCCAGGGACCTGATAGCATCCATACTCCGAGATTTAACTAAATCCACTGTAGTGGGAACACCTACACGTTTAAAAGTTATTCCCGCTTTTCCTTCCACATATCTCAGCTGACCTCTTTCATTTGGCTGATAAAAACATATACAAATCCCTGTTCGTCCAGCTCTCCCTGTGTGTCCAGAACGATGGATATAGCATTCAACATCCCGTGGAGGTGAACTCTAAATCACAAGATCAACCTCAGGAATATCCAAACCATGTGCAGCCACATTAGTTGCCACCAAAACTTTGAAGCTGCCTTCCCTGAAGCCTTTCAATGTGATTTCTCTTTGTGACTGTGCAATATCCCCATGCAAACACTGTGCATTCTGTTTTATGTGAGGATTCAAGGCCATCTCAACCACGTTTTTCTTTGTCTCACAGAAGATGATGGCTCTCCCGTCATTTCCACTGTAGACCTGAATGACATCACCAATCACTGCTGCCCTCTGAGACCAGTGGCACTGGATGGCCAAATGTTCCACAGTGGTTGCAGTCTTTTTAGTCATTTTTCCCACAAGATCAATCTCTTCATATTTGGTTTTCATGTATTTTTTGGCAACTTTATATCCCCACTGTGGGCAAGTTGCAGAAAACAGGAGGGTCTGAGTGTTGTCTTCGGAACCCGTTTTGTAAGATCCATGGATAATATCCTCCACTTGGTCAGCAAAACCCATATCTAACATTTGGTCCACTTCATCAAGCACAACATGACACAATTTAGAGAGATCCAAACGGCCACTCTGCAGGTGGTCTTTGATACGGCCAGGGGTCCCAACTAAGATGTCAATACCCCTTCTAATGTGATTAATTTGACCTTGATATGGTGTTCCTCCATAAAAACATGCCACACTAAGTTTCCGAGTTATGTCTTGGAAGTCTTTGGCTACTTGGTTTGCCAGTTCCCTTGTTAGAGCTAGAACAACTACCTTTGGAGGTCGGTTTTTTTTTTTTCATTTCTTCCTGATCTCTCTGGAGTTTGTCAGTCAAAGGGATAGCAAAGGAAAATGTCTTCTCTGTTCCTGTCCGTGCCTGAGCAATTAAATCTTTCCCTTCATATACAGGACTAAATGTCTTCACTTGGATGGGAAACAAATAGGTTACCCCTCGAGCTTTGAGGAGTTTTACAGTTTCTTCAGAGATAGGAAATCGGGAGAAGGCGCCTTCTTTCTGCTCAGGTGTTAAGTCCTCATCGAGCTTATTGTATCTCCTTGTCTGGCTGGAGTTGCTAAGAGATGATCAGCTCTTCGAAGTCTTTCCATTTTCTTCATTATTTGAGAGGCCTCTCTTTCTTGCCTCGTCAGGTTTGGGTGAATCTGAAAATTCATTTGGAAATCTATCTAGCCCTTCTTTTGTGTCTCCATTTAGCTTCTCTTTCCTTTTTGATTTTTTGGATTTGGGGGGACTGAGTCCATCTAAATCATCATTATCTGATGTTTTCAATTTCTTTTTAAAGTCATCTCAGTGGTTCAACTTCCTTTTATCACTCGGCACTCCTGTCTCTAGGCCTGCTTTGTGCAGCTCCAAGAACTCATAGGTTAGAGAACAGTAAAATCCTGTCAATATCTCCATGCAGATGATTTCCAGATCTATTTATCCAGTTCTAGTCTCTCTTCTGAGTTACAGTCCTTTATCACCAACCACCTTGTGCCGGCCGCAGTCCCTCCACGGGCTCTCGGACCCATCCAGGGGCTCCTCCTCCTCCATCAGGTCTCCCCACAGGACCTTGCTAGGCATCGTCCACCGCCCGCTCCCTCCCAGCCCGCTCCGCATGAGCCCCGCACTACGAGCGACAGCGAGGAAAGGCCATTGACTGGATCTTGACATGGCTGTCCAAAGGGACTGCCATATTTACCCAGCCTTTACAATGGCAAAGGCTCTGCTGCAGTCCACATTCATGGTTTCTGCGTGTACTGTCCAACATGTAAAACAGATCCATGTACAAGAGAACACTAGTGAATCTGATGCTCACATGAAAATATGCTCTCTTTTTAAAGCACATCACCAATATATCATCAACAATAACTGTTGTAAAATGTGGCCTCTTCTCGAGAGATCATTTAAGCCCATTCTGATTCTGTCTCCTATTGATCCATTGTTATCACTCTTCAGTAGAAATGTTTATGTCTTTCAAGTCAATGAGGAAGTAGAATCACTTGGTATCCATGGATGGCATCAGCTTAACCAACAACATGCTGGAAAAGACATCAGTTAAATGGCTGAATTTATTTACAGAAATGTAGGCCACTTATAATAATAAAGAATAAGGTGATTTCTACCAAAAATTAGAGAAATGTTGTTTTTAAGACTGATGCAGCTTACGCAGTGGTGGAGACTGCACGACCTGTTAATGCGTGTTGTAGACTGTTGCGTGGTTGTTGAATTGCTTTTCAATTGTGTCCGACTCTTTGTGACCCCATTTGGAGCTTTGTTGGCAAAGATACTGGAATGTTTGCCATTTCTTCCTCTAGCCCATCTTACAGGTTACGAAAATGAGATAAACATGATCAAGTGATTTGCCCAGGGTCACACAGCTAGCAAGTGTCTGAGGCCAGATTTGAACTCAGGAAGAGAAATCTTCCTAATTACAGATCTAGCACTCTATTCACTGAATCACCTATCTGCCTTGTAAAATTTTAGCATTTAGTAGATATTTTAAAAGATAAGGTTAGATTGTGAGAATTATACATCAGATATTTGCTATGTTACATAAGCTGAAACAAAAAAATATATCCGTAACAAAAAATACAAATCTTTAAATATCTTGAGAATTCTACAAATCAATGGTACTGGAACTAGACTATTTTTATATACAGAAATGTTATCTATGGTAGTCTGGAAAAAACATCAAAACATAAAAAATTAAGAACAAAATCTTTAAATTCATATCACTATGTTCAACACTCTATCTCCAAATTATATTAAATGAAAAGTTTTCAAAAATACAGAGCTCCTAGCAGAAGAAATTAAAACCATACAGGAAAAGGACAAGGCACATATAGTCTATCACCTGGTCTACTAGAGCTACTTGTCCAGGTGAAATTTCAGTGACTTCATGAAAGATGAGCCTACATTCCAATTCTCTTATTTAATTACAAAATGCAACCCCTTTATCCACCTGCACAATAGCTCCCAGAACATTCATTATAAAGAATAATGGCAGGATACAACCTGTCCTATCTGAACTCTGTCCAAAAAGCTCCAAAACTGATCTAACAACAAAAACAAATACTTACCTAGTATTTTAGAGTTTTAAAAAATGTCATACCTGAAAACAAGTCATATGATAGTGCAAATACTATCATCTCAATTTTATAAATAGGAAAATTGGGGCTCAGACAAGTTAAGTGGCTAGTCCACTATTACACAGTTTCAATTCAATTCAGCAAGTATTTATTACATGCCTACTGTGTGCCAGAATTGCACTATGGTGCTGAGGTTACAAAAAGAAATGTGAAATAGTCCCCAAGGTAAGATTATAGACAAATTGAGCAAAACAACATGTATACAGATAAGTAAATACAAAATAAATATAAAATTGTTTAAGTGGGCTAGAAACTGAGGGAATTAGGAGAGGTTTCTTGAATGAAGTGGCCCTTTGGCTATCTTAAAAGGATCTAGGGGTCCCAAAAGGTACAGATGAAGAGAGGGAACATTCCAAGTATACAGGAAAGCCTAAACAAGGCTGAAAAACTGACCAGATATGAAAAGTTGAGAGTCAAGAGAGAGGATTCCAAAGCTGCAAACCCAGAAACTAGAAGAATGTAATTACTCTCTAAAGAAATGGTCTTTCAGCCCTGGGGTGAGGAAGAAGAGTGCTGGCACAGCTGGAAGCAGCTGCGGAGAGGGAATTCTACTACTCACAGATTCTGGGCAGAAAAGTTTTTGGTTGCTCCCACACCAGGGCACAGACCAGGAGAGGAGTAAATTCCTCTCCTTTGACTGTGCCACCTTGGGGTAACTGAGAAATTTCTGGTCCCCAGAGTATACCCTCCTTTTGACAAAAGATTCAAAAGTCAAGTAACTGGCTGGAAAAATGCCTCAAAAATGGAAAAAAATAAGACTATAGAAGGTTACTTTCTTGGGGAACAGGTATTTTTTTCCATCCTTTCAGATAAGGAAGAACGATGCATACTGTCAAAGGAAGTCAAGGCTTCTGCATCTAGTACCTCCAAAATAAAAATACAATGGTTTCAGGCAATGGAAGACCAATAACACCTTTAAAAATAGGCTAACTCAATTGGCAAAAGAGGTTCAAAAAGACAATGAGGAGAAGAATGCTTTAAAAGCAGAATTAGCCAAATGGAAAAGAAGGTTCAAAAGTTCACTGAAGAAAATAGCTCTTTAAAAATTAGAATGGAGTATATGGAAGCTAATGACTTTATAAGAAACCAAGAAATTACAAAACAAAACCAAAAGAATGAAAAAATCGAAGATAATGTGAAATATCTCACTGGAAAAACAACTGACCTGGAAAACAGATCCAGGAGAGACAATTTAAAAATTATGGGACTACCTGAAAGCCATGATCAAAAAAAAGAGGCTAGACATCATCTTTCATGAAATTATCAAGGAAAACTGCCCTGATATTCTAGAACCAGAGGGCAAAATAAATATTGAAAGAATCCACTGATCACCTCCTGAAAGAGATCCAAAAAGAGAAACTCCTAGGAATATTTTAGCCAAATTCCAGAGTTATCAGGTCAAAGAGAAAATATTGCAAGCAGCTAGAAAGAAGCAATTCAAGTATTGTGGAAATACAATCAGGATAACACAAGATCTAGCAGTGTATACATTAAGGGAGTGAAGGGCTTGGAATAGGATATTCCAGAAGTCAAAGGAACTAGGATTAAAACCAAGAATCACCTACAACTACCCAGCCAAACTGAGTATAATACTTCATGGGGGAAAATATGGTCATTCAATGAAATAGAGGATTTCCAAACATTCTTGATGAAAAGACCAGAACTGAATAGAAAATCTGACTTTCAAACA
The DNA here is from genome assembly GCA_023548195.1 of Bettongia penicillata ogilbyi. Lineage (NCBI taxonomy): Eukaryota > Metazoa > Chordata > Mammalia > Diprotodontia > Potoroidae > Bettongia > Bettongia penicillata. The sequence continues at coordinate 1,516,264 of JAJHZJ010000289.1, read as the reverse complement.
CAAGAATCAAGAAAAGCATGAAAAGGTAAACAGGAAAGAGAAATCATGAGGGACTTTCTAAAGTTGAACTGTTATAAAGATAATATTTCTAACTCTTGAGATTTTTCTCAATATTTGGGTAGTTGAGGGGATGATACACACACATATGCGTGGTGTATATGTGTATTATATATTACATATTACATATATATAAGAACAGAGAGCACAGGATGAACTGAATAACAAGGGATGATACTAAAAAAATAAAATTAAGGGGTGAGAAAGGAATATAGTGGGAGGAGAAAAGGAGAAATGGAATGGGGCAAATTATCTCTCATAAAAGAAGCAAGAAAAAGCTTTTTCAATGGAGGAGAAAAGGGAGGAGGTGAGAGAGAAAAAGTGAAGCTTACTCTCTTCACATATGGCTTAAGGAGGGAATAACATGCTCACTCAATTTGGTATGAAAATCTATCTTACACTACAGGAAAGTAGGGGAGAAGTAGGGTGGGGGGATGACAGAAGGGAAGGCAAATGGGAGGAGAAATTAATTAGAATTAAATACTTTTGGGGAGAGAGAAGGTCAAAAGAGAGAATGAAATAAATGGGGGGGCAGAATAAGATGGAGGGAAATATAGTTAGTCTTACACAACAAAACTATAATGGAAGTCTTTTGCAAAGCTACACCTATATAGCTTATATTGAGTTACCTGCCTTCTCAGTGGAGATGGGTAGGGAGAGAGGAAGGGAGATAAGTTGGAACTCAAAGTTTTAGGAATGAATGTTGAGAACTGTTTTTGCATACAATTGGCAAATAAGAAATACAGGTAATGGGGTATAGAAATCAATCTTGCCCTACAAGATAAGAAAGGAGATGAGGATAAGGGAAGGGAGGGGTGTAATAGAAGGGAGGCCATAGTGAGGGAAGGGGTTATCAGAATGCCAGGTGTTATGGGGTGGGGAGAGGGGAAAGAAGGTGAAAAAATTTGGAACTCAAAATTTTGTGGAAATGAATGTTAAAAGCTAAAAATAAATAAACAGTAAAAAAAAATAGATCAAGGAAATCTAACTTTCATCAAGGGAAACATAAAAAAAAACAGAAGGCTAATAATGTGGAAAATGAAGTCAAGCAAATTAAACAATTGTTTAAAACCATTAACAATGAATGCATGTAAGGCTGGAACATAGGGGCTTACTTATTATGCCAAAGTAATCCTCAAAGAAAGACCTCAGATGTATTTATGACAGGTTCTTAAACTTTCAAAATGAAAATCAGAGTTTATAAATTTCAAAAATAATAATGAGAATGTTCAGAATGTTTTTGGAAGTGTTCCTCAGAGTGAAGTGATTGGCTTAGGAAAAACTCTACATAAAGTGAAGATAAAGTGAGCTATCACTATAGGTAGAATACTATGAAAAACTTGACTTTTTTTTTTCCTTTTAAAGTGGAAAGAGAATATTTCAAAACACAGTCAATCCAATATCAATATCTCAACAAGGTCCCACAACTCTAAAGATCATTACATAGTGTGAGAGACATCTGAAAGGAAGTGAAAGACATAAAAAAGTAGATTTGAGTCACCAAACTCCAAGATTAAGAATAAACAATAAATCACATCATATACAGTAAGACCTCAAAAGCATAAATTTAGAATTTCACAAGATGTGTCCACTGCTGAGACATAGGACAGAAATTTGTTCAGGAGTCGGAACCCAAAACTTACACTCTCAACCGTTGGACATGTAAGGTTCACTTAATTAATAGACTAATGGAAGAAAATATAAAATAAAAACAGCTGTGTTAAAATAGAGAAGAATGATACTGAAGCCTATGTAACATTAAATAAAAATGGGTTGCAGTTTCCTATAAAAAGGTCACTGACAATTTAAAAAACCGTCTACCACCTTATCATCAAGGAAAAGGCATAAGAATCTTATGGTTAGGGACTGGTCTATCATGACAATGTAAATATAAAAAGAAGAAAGTATGACCAGCGTGGTATTAGATGAAATAGATTTTAAAAGCTAAAGTAATTAAGAAATAATAAACGTGATCAGTATATAATTGAAAGAGATATTAAATAATGAAAGCCTAGTAATACTGAATTCAAGTTCACAAACAAAATAGTAATTTTTTCTTACAAAAACAAAAGAAATGCAAGGAAGGGATGCCTAACCAAAACTGCTATCCCTAACATTCGTCTATCAGAATGACAAATTAAATAATTAATTTTAAAAATTAAAAGAAAGACTGAACAATACAATAATTCAGGTAGACGTAACCACTACAGAAGGACAATACTTCCTTTACAAAAACTAAGCCTTCTTTCCAAACTTACATGGTTTATTCTGGAGAGCAATTTGGAATTTGCCCAAAGGGCTACAAAAGTGTGCATACCCTTTGATCCAGCAAAACCACTATTAGGCCCATATCCCAGAAGATCAAAGAAAAAGGAAAAATACAAAAATATTTAGAGCAGCTGTTTTTTGTGGTGGCAAAGAATGGAAATCATGGAGATGACTATCAATTGGGGAACAGCTGAATAAGTTATGGCATATAATTGTAATGGAATATTAATGTAATATAAGAAATGATGAAATGGTTTCCAAGAAACCTAGGAAGACAACATATATGAACTGAAGCAAAGTGAAATTAGCAGAACAGGAGAATATTGTACACAATAACAATAATATTGTAACAATGATCAACTGTGAAAAATTTAGCTACTCTCATCAATAAAATGATGTAAGGCTGTGGGTGGAGAGCAGGATTTTGGAGGTAGCACAATACTGGGCAATGGTGAGGTCCAAAAGCAGGACCAGGACAGCCCACAGCCACAGTAAGCTTAGAGATGATGAGAAACATGAGGGACTGTAACAATCAATATAAATGAAAAGAATCGTCAAATATTACAAAGCTTTGGGCAACAAACTAAAACTCATTAGGAAACAGTCTGAATTTTCTTCAGGGATGTTCAACCAAAGACATGAAATGCGAAGGGGAACAAATGATTTAGGACATCAACAAGTAGCTAAGAAACTGCAGTCTGAGAAAGACATCAGGGTTTATGGAGCAATGCCATGAAAATATAGAAATGCCTGGCTCACTGCGATGGAGCAGGTGAAGCTAAGAAAGGCTGGTCAGAGTCTATTTGCCTGGTGTCTTGCAAATATAATCTACACTGAAAAGCCTGGATCAGGGAATAAACTGCCTTTACATAGCTACCAAGCTCGGAAACATGGAGACAGCTACGATGAAGGAAGAATGGTAGCTGAGACACCTAGAGGTTGATAGGAAATAAAATTCAAGACAGGAACCAATAATAAAATTCATGGCCTCACACATCTAAACACAAATGTTCCAAGGATGGACAATAAGCAAGGCAAAATGAAAGCCTCAATGCAAAAAAGCAAATTGAGCTTTATAGGTATTACTAAGACTTGGGATAAAACCCAAAACTTAAATATGGTTCTAAACAGTTAGACTTTCCTTGAAAGAAAAAGAGTAGACTAAGATGAGGAAATACTGTATGTTAAGAAGGCAGGTGCACAGGAGAAAATGGAGAAAATAGTGGGGGTGCAGTATTTGGGGGATGGCCAATGGACACAGAAGTAATCTTATCACCAGGACATACCACAAACTACCTGAACAAAATTAAGACTTTAGGAACCAAGTCACACATCTGCCACTAGAGTGTACTGTGTAAAGGGTAGCCTCCATAATCCAAGCATTTGCATTAGTTTTCTCTATGGCAGAATCAGAATAACTAATTTCTTTATGTGCCTTAAAGGTAATTTCCCACTTTAAAAAGCAAAAGAGCCAACAATGGACAGTTCTGTTATAGATCTGATCCTCACTAATAAGGAAGAACTCGTTGTTGGGATAAAAATGATGGGAACCTTAGAGGGAGGTGACCCCCACCCTCCTTGAGTTTGTGATAGAAAAGGAGAGGAAAGTCAAGTCTAGCTTCACAAAGAACAGTCAAAATGAAAGCTACAGAGGGTACAACTGACTAAGATTCCACAAGAGAAGTGAAGAGGGGTGGCATGGGGAGGGGAGTGGGGCTGGAAGAGCAAAGAGAGAAATGTTCAAAGATAAAATTCTGAAGACCTAAAGAGAAACAATTTTGATGAAAAGGGAAAAATGAACTCTAGGCTTGATGTCAAGGAAAAAGTCCTCGGAATTTCAACTTATCATAAGTGGAACGTGCTGTCCTGGAAGGTGCTGAGTTCAGACTAAAATGAGTCTTTAAGAAAAATCTGGACATAATAGAAATAGGACAGGTTAAGGATGGATTACTGTTTAGGTTCCTTCCCAATCAAAATTTCTGTGACTTGAAAACTAGAGTCCTTGAGTATGACAGAGGAGACTGAGATGAAGACCATGAATCATATCCAGAAGCCACTGGAAAAGATGGCCCAATAGCCTACACAAATATGTGGAAGCAAAAAGAATCAGTTACACTGTATACCTTCAGGACACATAGCTTGAAAATACAAAGCAAAGAAGAGACGCTGTTTATAATCACAAGAAAATAATTAAATGTGTGCATATCGATTTAATCTGGGAGAATTAAGGTTTATTTAAAGGAAATGAGAAAGTTGTAATAGGAAAAATAACAGAGGACGTGAATAAATGGAGACACCTTGCCCTTGGAAAAGAAGACTGAATACGGTCAAGACAACAGTGCTCTCATGTTAGCAGATATATTTACTGCAATACCAACTAATGTCCCTGGAGATATTTAAAAGACCCTTCCAAGTAAATAGTGAAATTATATGCATGAGTAAGCAGGCCAGAATTCAGAGAAGTATTTAAAACAAACAAAAGAAATGGTCCTGGACTTCCCCTATTAAATGTAAAACATACTTAAAAGTAACAATTATCCATGTTAAAATATTGATTTAAGAACCATGAATAGAAAGAATAGAATAGAGATTCTCAAAACAGATTCAAACTATTATAAAAACTAAATATGTAATCATAAGATTACACATTTGCAGCTAAGATCTTAAAGGTCATCAATTCCCCCCCCATCATTTTACAGAAGAGGAAACTGAGGATAAGAGAGGTTAGATGATTTTCCCAGTATACCTTGGCTAGCAAACATCTGGGATTAAGTTTTCCTGAATCCAAACCCAGCACTTTATTCACTGCCATCTGGTTGTCTGATGAATCGTAAGGAGTTTAAAAATGGAGAAAAATGCTGTTTAATATATTTTATAGTTAAAACTATACATCAAATGGAGAAGAATTAACTGAGATACAAGTGTTCTATGTAAATTCTAGCTATTATTATAATAGCCCGCAAAAATTCCAGATGGGTAAAAGATTTGCAAACAGAATAGAATACTTATTCCATTTACGAACAGGAGATAAATTTTTTGAGTACTGAAGAAATAAAGTATATAATCTAAAATAAGATAGGTATTCATAAATATGTATAAAAAATTAAAATCTCTATATTAAGATATTAAAATATATAGAAAGTAAAATAAAAGACTGTCAAGAAGACAGGCCAAATAAAACTGATAAAAGTTTCCTTTCCAAATATACAAAGAACTGATACAAAAGTATGTCATCAATGCCCAAATTTCACTATATACTATGTGATCAAAGAAATTTACAAATAACTAACACAAGAAGAAACAAATTCAGTAAGGTCTTTATATGAAAAAATTCAGTCCTACCAGCAATTAAAGACATGCAAATTAGAATCAATTTAAGGTAATGTATTGCAAAATGATTTGTGTATACCTACTGGTACCATTATATATTTATTAAACCCGTGAAAATAAATTAAAACTCTAACATTCAGTGTTAGCAGGGTTCTGGGTCAACAAGTACATTTATACTTTGCTGGTGGCAATAAAAATTGGTTCACTATTTCTGGAAAGCAATTTGACCACATGTAACAAGAGCTATAAGAACTGTTCCTACCCTTTGGCTCAGTGATTCCACTCTGGGGATTTTACCCCAAGGAAATAATTCAATAATTCAAAAGAAAAAAGAAAGTAATTTGCAGAAAGATGTTCACAGCAACTCTCTCTATGATAGCAAAAATCTGGAAATAGCCCAAATGCTCAACAACTTGGGAATGACTAAGGAAATTGCTATATATTTCTAAAAAATAACAAGTATGTGGAATATATCAATACAAAGAAAAAATATGCATACATACATGCATAAATGTATAAAACTATGTCAATTAGCACTGCAGGTATCAAGAGCTTTCAGAAATGAACATGCAATGACCCAAATAGGATTTAATGTTCATCACAATGTTCCTTTTAAAAATACAACTGCTGAACTCCATAAATGGATGATAAATGACTAATGCTCCTCCTCTCCACCTGTGAAAATCACAATTTCCTTTTGATGCCTCATCTCTTGCCATTCTTTTCCATGCCTTTCTATCAATTGTCCACAGAGCACCTGCCCACCCCCACCAGCTGAGAATCCTCCTTCTGCTTCTGTTCCTATTTCTGGGATGGCAGGGCAGCACTCAGGCTGTCGGTGTGGGGGTCCCTCACATACCTTCTTTGGAAGGGATCTCAGCATGTTTCTAACTCTATAAACACCCAAAAAGCTATCCTATGAGACTTCTCTAATCAGTGGGCACCACTCCACTCTCAGGTCACCCAGTCCACTCTGAGAATTATTAGGTTTTTCCTTTCATTAAGCCTACATCTGCTCTCTCTGCAATTTTTACTCACTATTCCAAGTTCTCTGGGAAAAGGTGAAACAGGTCTCGATGCTTTTTCATATGACAGTCATTCAGACATTTTAAGACCACCATTATGTCCCTCCCCAGTCATCTCTGGGCAGTCGAGTGGTACACAGTGCATAGAGCACCTGTCCTGCAGTCAGGAAGATTCATCTTCCTGAGTTCAAGTCTGTTCTTAGACACTTACTACCTGGGTGATCCTGGGCAAGTCACTTAACCCTGTTTGCCTCAGTTTCCTCATCTGTCAAATGAGTTGGAGAAAGAAATGGCAAACCGCTCCAGTGTTTTTGCCAAGAAAAGCCTAAATGGGATCACAGAGTCAGACATGACCAAATGACTTAAGAACAATGAGTCTTCTCTTCTCCTGAGGTCCTTCACCATCCTAGTTGTATTCCTCTGGATGCTCTCCAGCTTGTTAATGTGAAACTTCCCAAAAATGTGTCATCAAGAACTGAACACAATATTACTGATGTGGGCTGCGTAGGACAGAGGACACTGGGACCATCACCTCCTTCATAATGCCTTTTAAAACACTTCTCTTACATATGTTACTGTAATCCATTTAAGATTACACAACTCCAGCAGAAGTGACCAAAGAGATCATCTGGTCGAATGAATGTTGTTGCTGTGTTTGACCGTCGTCAAAGAAGACCACGCCATCAGAGAGATGATGACATGACTTGCACTTGACTTTGTTTTGAGTAAGGGCGGGTTGGGCATGGTCACTAGTCTTACTTCTCCTCCAGAGCCATCTGAATCCAGTGACCAGACATTTATCAGGATAACTGGAGATGACCCAGGATGCACTGGGGGACCTTAGCCTCCTTCAGGCACTCACTTAGGGTGAGGAAATGCGCATTCATTGAATAGGCCTGTTTAAGAAGTAGCCTGGGGATAGCCCCTTTAATGAGGCAAAGAAAAAGAAAGACATCAGGCTGGGAGGGAGACAGCAACAGTTACTACTGATAATCACTCTTAAGCCAGAAGGGTCCAGAAGAGGGTCCTCAGGCAGGGGGCTAGTGTTATCCAATGTATGAGCTTCAGAGTGCAGTAGATTTAAGGTTTTGGGAAAACCTTAAGGTAAATTTGGATGGTCAGAAGATGGCCAATTAACTTGGGTTTTACTGGCTAGATTCCTTTCCTTTCCCCTCCTCTCCTTTTCTTTTTCCTTTTCCTCTTCCCTTTCCTTTCCCTTCCCCAAACCTCAAATCCACTGCACTCTAAAGCTCAAATAAATGAATGAATGAATGGAAAACACTGACGATGCCCTTACTATGTGCTAGGCAAGATGAGGAAACAGGGCCAGAAAGGCTAAGTTGCTTTCCCAAAGCAACAGGGGTAGCGAGAAGCAGGGCCAGGATCTGGACCCAGCTGTGGGACCCCAAATCCAGCACTCTTCCATCATACCACCTGCTTCCCCTTTTATTCCAGGGATGCCTATTTCTTACAGCTGGAGTATGCATTATTCACAGCCATGCAGCACAACTCTAAGACTACTGATGGTTAAAAGGTAAGTTTTTGCAACAACAAGCATCTTGACTCCTTCAATTAAATCTAACGTATGGAGAGCCTACTGTGTGTCAAGCACTGTGCTGGCTCCTGTGAATGCAAAGAGAAAAATGAAACAGTGCCTCCCCTCAAGGAACTTCCAACCTATAAGGCAACACAGCATATCCTAAGACTCTTTTCCCTAGAAGATGTAGGAATCACTTGATTCAATCATGATAAACAAGGAAAGACAAGGGAACAAGATAAGACATCAAGCTGATTTCCTCTGCACATCCAAATATTTGACAGCCACTCATCCTCAACAATGGTAGAGAAAACGGCTCCAAATAAAATCAACTTGTCTTTCATTCTAAGTAATGACCAGTTTGGCATCTCTGCAACACCCATCAGAGCAAGCTAAAGTCACTCCTCCATTCACACCTCCTGGAGAGGACTCAGCAAATGATGCTCCCCTGAATCACTAGGGTGTTTGCTAGTTCTTCCAACAAAGAACTAAAGCCCCAAATGTTCAGCTTTTGTCTCCTATTATTCCTATGGTGTCTGGAACCTCCTAGAAGTAATGGGAACTATAAACTTCAATTTCTAAAAGGAAATACTTTCTCATTTGTAATGAATGTATTTCTCTCTCACAAACCAAAAAGCCTTAATAATTTACTAACTCATTAAGACCCTGGTGGCTTTACAGGTCATACTGAAGGCATAAAGAGAAAAGCAGTAATTATTTTTCCTAGGGAAAACATGCTGAATGCTGTACTGACATAGACAACAAATGGCCAGGAGAATATTTATAATAGTAAAATCTTTCCAGGAAAAAAATGCCACTCAAAGTTAAAGAAAAAAATATTAAAAGCTAAAACCTCACTCTAACAACAACCCTGTGGCATAACGGAACTAGAGTTAGGCTGGGAGTGGAGGGGAGTATATGTAGCAAAACTGGAAAGAGAGAAAGGGGGTTGATGTCAAGAGTTGTAAATGCCAAACGGAGGCTTTCCCATTTGATCCAGGAGGTCATGCGGAGCCACCAGACTTAACGGGGGGGTTACATGGTCAAATTTGTGCATTAGAAAAATGAATTTGGCAGCCATGTAGAAGATGGATTGGAGTGGGAAGAGACTTGAGGCATGGAGATCAAATTAAGAGCCAGTGCAATAGTCCAAACAGAGCTTTGACTACCTCCCACACTAATGATTCCTATCTCTACCTCTTTCCTGAAAATCTAGTCACAAGACTCCAGCTACTTATTGAACACTTCCACTCAGATGATCTCCTGTTACCTCCTAATCAACATGTCCCAAATGAACTTATCCTCACTCCAAACATAGTCCATCTCCTAATTTAGCTCTTTCCACAAACGGTTACAGAGGCAGCAAGGTGAGCAGAGTAGTAGACTTTGGAGTCATTGAGAGCTGAGTGCAAATCTATTCACAGACACTTACTAGCTATGTGACTCTAGTTAAAACCCTTACGATCTTTGTGATAGTTTCCACTTCTGTACAATGGGGATGACAATAGCACCTTCATCACTGTGCTGTGTGTTGTGTTGTCTATGTGAAGTGCTTTGTAAATATTAAAGGGTTATGAGGTAGTAGCTATTGTTGTTGTAGCTGTTACTATTTTGAGTTCCTAATTCTAAAAATGGTGGCTATCTTTGACTCCGTCTTCTATTCCTAGCATATCATATTGATTCTAATTTTTCTATTTCTCCTATCACTGTCTTATTTCTACTCCCTAATTCGAGTTCTCAGCTATAAACTACTGCAACAGATTCAAAATTGGTCTTCCTGCTTTTAGTGTCTTCCTGATCTAATACCTTCCATAAACCAGAAAATTAATTTTCCCAAATGAATCATTTTGATCAAGCTGCTCCCTTGTTTGTGGAGGCCATGCTCCCCACTGCCTAGAGAATATGGTGCAACTCTAGGAAGTGTTACTCCAGATCCTCCACGATTTTCTAACATGATCTTTGATGACCTATAAGCACATGATCTTTGATGACCTACAAGCACAAAGCCTCTTGCTCAAACTGAGCTGATCAACTAATTATCCCTCTGCTTTTTCATCCCTTCACTTTTGCTCACACTTTGTTCACTACCTAGAATATCTACACTCTCCTTCTCCACCAGTCCAAATCCTGCCCATCCTCTAAGGCTCTAATCAAGTCACAGCATGTTTCCAAAGGACATATTTTTCTGCCTCTTTCTCACCAACTGGTACATTCTGTACAAACAGAGTTCGATGACTTGGCAATCTCCCTACAGTGCCTAATATAGCACAGTATACACAAAAGGTGATCAACAAATGCTTGATTGATTGGTCTGAAGAACTTTGTAAACTGTAAAGTACCAAAAACAGGCGTGACTTTGTTAGTCAACATCAATTCAGATCAACCAAATTCGAAGAATTGAGGCAGTAGGATTTTATGACATAAGTATGGTAGCTGAAATGTTTTGCATTCTATTTTACTTTTGCTTTTAATTGAAGACAAGCAATGACAATGCATTGCTACTTAGACATGTTCACCAAATACTATTCTTTATTCTTTTTAAAAACATGTTGTACTCAATTTTTTCAATGCCTCAGGTGTTTTTCACAGGTCATTGCATAGGTCATTGTTGTCATAAAGAAAAACTGTTTAGTGTTGTTTATCACCAAATGACACAGCAAATAATCTGTCAATACATGTAACAGATGGTATCCAGAGACCTTCCCCACCCACCCAATTACCAACCAGAGAAAGGAAGAGTGTTGCATTATTTGTCCTTTGGAATCATTGAATTTAATTTACATTTAATCTGAGATCAGCTGCCAGTTAATGTCGTTTGCATTTAAATGGCTATAGTTATCCTTAGAGATTCTTTAATCAATAAGCCTTTGTTAAGTACCTCTTGTATTCCAGTCAATGTGCTAGGTGCTTCTCATGTCATAACTGACCAGTATAGCTTGTTGGTCATACTTCTACCTGATAATATTCTTTATGATACTTCTGCTGCAAAATTTTTCATTGATATTATGTTGTAGCCTGCTCATATCCATGATGATCCTCTCCATTCAATCTTTAAGGAGATGGTGTATGTCATCACTCTGAATCACACATCAGAAGAATTTTGATGTTAAATTATGCCTTTGTTTCAAGGAGAAACTGATATAATTAAAAACACTTTGCAATTGCCCAAAGGTTATGGATAATGTGACCACCAAGATGGAGGATTAGACAATTTCTCCAGTCCCCAAATAGGAATTCTATATAAGAGTAAAGCAATTGTAGCTAACTCTGAAGGCCAAGACACCAAGAAGACTGTTGTTCATCCTCCATACTTGAAGAGAACCAATGACATCACAAGGTTGGGGTCAAAATACAGCGTTTGACTGTAGTAGAGCGGCCCAATATGAACTCCAAAGGCTCCACCACAAATTGGGCTGAAATAGTCCATTTTAACATGAGATGGAGATGTCTCTAGATCTGCACATCTCACATTTGTAGCTGTGTAACTGTGACTGTGCTTTGCTCTTGGAGCACAGTACCTTCTTTGATGCAGAATGCCATGCTGGGTGGTCCTGTACCAGTCTCTCCCATGTCTCACAATCAACACTAAAATTCTTCAGACAGACCTTGAGAGGTACCACTTCTTCTGACCTCCATGTGAGTATTTGCCTTCTACAAGTTCTCTGTAAAATAATCTTTTAGATAAGCTTATGCTTGACCTTTGGCCATACCACTGGAGTTGCACTCTCTGCAGCAGAGTCTGACTGCCTGGCAGTTCAGCTGAAGAGGGGATCTGGTACTCTATGACAAAATAATCTTTCTGAGACAATTCAAATGAAGTGGCTCAATTTTCTGGCACGGCAATGGTACACTATCCAAGTTCCAAAGTCATACAACAATGAGGTCAGTGTAATGGTTTTGTAGATTTTCAGTTTGGTAGGCAGCCAAATAAGTCCTCCCTCTCACATTTTCTTTCAGAGTCTTCCACTGAGATAGCTCTAGCAATGAACGTATCAACCTTATCATCTTAGCGGATATACCCAGAAAGTATACTGCCAAGGTAAGTGAACTTTTACCGGTTATATAGCAAGAGGAGGTTATAACCAGGAGACCATAGATACTTCCATTTTCCATCTCTACAAAGCAAAAGGAAACATGTTGTCCAGTGACAATCACAGGGGGATTTCTCTCTTAGTCATTGCTAGCAAGATTCTTGCCAGAGTCCTCCTTAATAGGCTGATCCTTCATCTACCTGAGAGCCAGTGTAGCTTCTAGAAGGGCTAAGGAATGGTCAACATGGTATTTCTTACATGACAACTCCAGGAGAAATGCCATAAGCAGAACAGATGTACACAATATTTGTCAATCTGAACTTGTTCAGCCCTTCTCCAATTGATGGGTGTTCCCTCAATTTCCAATTCTTTGCCACTACAAGAAGAGCTGATATAAATATTTTCAGTAGTAATAGGTCCATTTCCTTTTTCAAAAAAAATCTCTTTGGGATACAAAGCTAGTAATGATATTTCCACGCCAAAGGGTATTCACAAGCCCTTTGGGCTAAGTTCTAAATTTCTCTTCAGAATGGTTGAATCAGTTCACAATTCCACCAACAGTGCATTAGAGTTCCAATTTTCCCACATCCCCTCCAACATTTGCCATCTTCCTTTTTCTTCATATTAGCCAAACTGAGAGGCTGTGACAGATGGTACCTCACAATTGTTTTAACTTGTATTTCTCTAACCAATAGTGATTTAGAGCATTTTTTTTTGTATGACTATAGATACCTCCGATTCTTTTTCTGAAAACTGCCTTTTCATATCCTTTCAGCATTTGTCAACTAGAGAATTAATGTACAGATCTCAGGACAGGATGCATAGAAATAACTTTAGAATCACAGATCTTTCAGAGGGACGTAAGAAAAAAAAAGCTGAACACTTAAAATGCATGAAATAATACATGAAAACTGTTCAAAAGTTCCAAACATAGAAAACAAAATACCAATGAAAATAATTCAAGGACAAGCCTATACTATGAACTCCAAGACACATAATGTCCAAATCTGACAGTTTAGATGACAACATTACCTATAACTGACCAGAAGGAACATCTTCAAATATAAAGGAAAGGAAAATTTGAATAATTCCAGATAATCCTATACCCACAAAAAACCATGGAATGGAATGGAAATAACATATTTTGAAGAGCAAAAGAGCTGGACCAAACTCAGACGTAGCCACTCTGCAAACCTGAGCCCATTCATCCATCAAAAGGGTGAGCAGCCAATGAAAAACAAGTATCTGAATCGTTCCTACAAGCGTCTAGAGGCGACATAGCCTGCTCCGCCCCTCCGGCTCTAATGTTAACAGAGTCCAAATGTGACAGTTCCAGAACTAGAGATGAAAGCAAGTGAGTAAAACCATCATAGATCTTCTTACATTTTATCAATCTGTCGTTCTTTCAGGCTCATTCTTAAATTCTCTCAAGCTCATCTGTCTTGACTGAGTCTCTCGCCAAGCTTCCTGCATGCCGCTCTTTCCCTTCACTTACTTCATACTGTTTCATGAAGTAGCTCATAAGATTTTACAGATGAGTTTGTATTCAAAACTGCAGATTTTGGCCCTTGGCTGCCAAATCTCCCCTCCAGGCACGCACATGAAATGTCTGCTTGCTGTGGCTCTTTTGTCTCCTGATCACGATGGCTTATTTGCAACAGTAAAATTTCTTTGGAAAATGGTCGTAGTCTAAGCTACTGTCTGTTCCCTTATTCATTTCCTGTTCTTTGGCATCAGCATTTTGTATAAATCATGCTGAAACTGTTGGTCACAACTATATATCATATCTTCTCATTTTGTTCTTTCTCCTAACATAGCATTGGTTTTCAACTCTCCTGTAACAATTTGGTGTTCTTATTGCACACAGCTGCTTGACAAATAACTCACACAGTGGTGACAAGTCATTTCCTGACTCTTAAAATATAACCAATTTCATTTCTGCGTGTCATTATTTGATTGTTTGATAGGTTCAAAACTTACTAACTTGTTTTTTAAAAATTGATATATTTTATTTTGCTAACACTATCACCTTCCAATAAATAATTACATTTTCTTTAAAAAAAAAACAGTTAAGGAAAACAATCTAACAACGATTAGCACATTTAACTTTCTGCTCCAATAATTTTATATTTCTTAATAAGAAAGAAGAAATGATATTTAAACATCAGTCATCTAGAAACACGACTGATTGTTCTATTTGATGTCCCGTGGGTCTTATGCAGATGATAGATATTTTTGTTCCAGAAATATTTTTCCTCTAAGTGGCACATTAGTTGCACTACATAAATTCTGATAAGTTACTTATCACTTTTGCCATTCTCTTCCACATAATTATTTATCACTTCTTTGATTTGTTCTTTAACAGAGCCATTATTTAGTATTTTGCTCATTAATCTATATTTAGATCTATATCTTTTGTTCATATCTTCATTATTGGTACTACTTTTATCGTGTTATAGTCCAAAAGCCCAACCTATGACATGGAACTAGCTGTGGGACCTTGAACAAGTCATTTAATACTCTTAGTGCTCGAGTTCACTCTCTAAGACTCTAAACTGTAAGGACTCTGTCATTCTTCGTTGGTAAATTTTCCTTACCTGGGACTTGCCTCTGCCAACAGAATCACAGAACTAGTCCCTATCATCATATTTCTGGCTGTAATAGATGCAGTAAGTGTAGTAGTGACCATGGGGCACAGTGTCAGAAAGGCTCAGGTTCAAGCACTGTCCCTGAAACTCACACCCTCATAGTTTGAGTTCTCAGTGTTGAATTTTTAGTGAAGTTTTCCTTGTGGTGAAGTCTTTCCCATACCCTTTGTTGTTTACTGTTCATTTATTGTTTTCAACTATCGAGCTAAGGGAAGGGAACTAGATTTAGACACAATCTCCTCATGCATCTTGTCATGCTGTTTTTTCTATTTTAAAATTAATTGATATTTTTAAATCATCAAATATCCACCTTCTCTCCCTTTGACTCTTTCCCTGCCCCAACTGATAACAAGTGAAAAACAAAGTCCTTGCTACAAACCAGTAGAGTGAAGAAAACCAATTTTCACATTAATCATGTATGAACATACCTGTGTGTATGTAAATAGGCACATTCATGTATATGCTGCATTTACATAATCATTCTGCACTCTACCAACTCCTCTACTGTCTCTCAAAAGGGAATCTGTGGCCCATTCTCCCATTTGCCTGAAATAATAACCTTTAATCTTCTGATTTCATTGAAAAAGAGAACATCAAGCTTTATATGACTTAATTCCTCTAATAGTAGGTCTGCTTTTAAGTAAGTAAAGAAGGATTTCTCACTTTAAGTCCAACAGCTAAGTTTGTGGACAGTTCAGAGACTATATGAACCTTAGTATCCTCTTTCCCCTCTTCCATAACTCTACCACTATCACTGTAGATGCATATGGGGGCCACATAAGACAGAGGTCCATTTTGCATTTTTATTGTATGAGTTTTCATGGCCCCTGTAATGATGAGCCTCTCATTACTGAGCTAGGATGGTCCACTGAAAGTAGACTTGGTGTACTGTCAAGACTCTCACTTCAAGTCTTCTCAGCTTGATAGAGCCTTCAGGGCTTGTACTCTGTTGGCACAGCCTTCAAGAACCCAAGGGCACTTCCAAGTCATGTGGAGGCACCAGGAAACTTGGTGCTCCTTCAGTGCTTTCCCCGAAATCACAGTGAGTCTCATTTTCAAAAGTTTTTCAAGTAGCTGACCATAATCTTAGTATAGCTATTATAGGGATTTTTATTCTTAAAATTCTTTTGTGGGACTTCCAAAACCAATGACATCTGATAAGACATTTAAGCCATCTGTTCATACATAGAACTCTTCTATTTAAAATAACGAAGGTACAGAAAGGATTAGTATTAGAGCTCACAGAAAATCCAGAGCCTGGGCCTTAATGACAAACCTCAGCTAGAGAAGGTCAGTAGCTTCTCTCCTCCACTCTTGTCTTCTCTCACTCCTTACCTGGGGTGCTCTGTCCAGGGGATGGTACACTTTGATGGGCAAAAGCTGCCTTTTTTCCTATGGATTTACTGGTTAGATTTTTTTACTCAAAAACCAAACCTTAAACTTAATTCACACTGGAGCTCATAGATTGGACAATAGGTCCCTGCCCTCCTAGAACAGAGTGAATGTAAATACTAAATAATAACTATTTCTCTTTTGGTAGGAATCCTGGGGGTCTTCCCCTCCCAGTTAGATTTTTTTTTTAATAAAGGGGTCATCCCTTGAGTAACTACTTAGAGGCCTATTCACTGAATGGACTTTATCTCACTCAAAGTAAGAATATGAAAAGACCTTATAGCCTAAAAGGGCCATCTCCAGTTGTCCTGATGAATGTCTGGCCACTGGACCCAGATGACTCTGGAGGAGAAAGGGAGGTCGGTGACCTTGCACAGCCCTCCCTCACTCAAATCAAAGTCAACTGCAAGTCATATCATCATCTCCCTTATGTCATGAACCTCTTTGAGAATGAAGGCCAAACACAACAGCAACAACAACAAGACACGGTCATGAATATATTTAGAATTATTTTGCCCCCTACTGCTGTAACTCTTGTGGATAAGAAAGGTAAAACAGTCAAACCAGAGAGAGCTTCCCTTTGGACCTGTGAAGAGCAAAGGTTGGTCATAATCTTAATGTCCAACAATATGTTATAAAACATAGACACAAGGGTCCTAGGTCAATGTGACTGTAAGTGGTCATGACACCATTTCTGGGCTCTTTCCTCACCAGTGAAATGGAAAAGTAAGACTGGATATAGATTCCTGGTTCCCTTCCAGCTCTGACATACTTACATTCTGTTACTGTTACTAACTTTTTACTTGTCTTTTATCTACACTGTTTGATTTAATCAAGAAAATATTTGAACAGAAATGCATTGGCCATCTCCAGCACAGCAAGATGGCAGGACTTACTGAGGAAGCAGCACTTCTCGAATCAGAGACAGAAGCTTGGTGTTGCAATCCTGGTTCTCCTCCTTCTCCTCCACCACAACCTCAAGGCTGACAAGCAATGATGTGGTTTCTGACAACAACCGCAAACTGAAGAGTCTCCATTCCACTTGAAAGAAAATGTGTCAAAAATGTGACCATACTGACATCTAATGAATACAAAAATGTGAACTTTAGGAAAATTTTGGTTGATGTGGCTCTACCTACCATTCTGACTCTGAACCAAAGAGACCAAGGGTGGGAGGATATAGTCCACAACCTAAAAGATAGCAAGATAAAGATTGGCTCAGATCATTCCAGGGAAAAAAATGAAACCCACCGAAACCATGATCTGTATTCACCTCCACACTTCAGGGAAGTGCTGGTCTGTCTGAGAAATTCTTCTAGATTGAGACTCTGTTTAGATTCCCACTAGCCCAATCAACTTTGTTTACCGTCAGATAAGCCACTCAGGCACAGAGGACAGTGGAAATAAAAATATTAGCAACAATAGCTAATATTTATTAAGCTGTCAAGCAAGTTTACCACCAAGTTCACATATTATCCACTTTAATCGCCCAATAACTTGTGAGTTAGGTGTTATTTTCCCTATTTTACAAAAAAAACAAAAACAAAACAAACCAATAACTGAGGCAAGAAGAGATTGAGTAACTGTCCAGGGTCATATAAGAAAGTAAATACCTGAGGCAAGATTCAAGCCCAGGTCTTCTTAAATCCGAGTAAGCACTCTATTACTCACTGTGCCACCTAATTCGTCACCTATGTAGTTTATACCAAGAACATTAGTATTTAATGCACATTCTTAACCTGAGATAAAATATTAAACAACATGGGCTTATAGCTATGCTTCAGCTTAGAAGGTAACCAATGACCAGCCTGACTTGGGGAAAGCACACAGTCCATAGCAGACTGAGCACAGGAGAATGAGAGCTGGCTTGGATGTTAGAGGACCTAGGTTGAAGTCCCATTTTCTCCACTAACTATTTGCATTGGGCCTCTATGCATTTCATTTTCCCGTGTATAAAGTGAAAGAACTGGAACTACATGGCCCAAAAGATTCCTTCCAGGCCTAAACCTATGATTCCAGTATTTGAACAAGTGTATCACAAAGCAAACCATATTAGCTCTGAGACAGTGATATAGGGTGTTGTAGAAACTGAATTCCAGACAACTTAAGGAAACCTACTGTACAGCCATTCTCCTAAACACCATTATCAGGGGATAATTAATTTTGATTGGAAGTCTTTCCAGGAAAAGCTAAGATGCTAAAATGCTAAATAATTACACATAACTTGTAAGTCAATGCCACAGGGAAATTTTAAAGAATATTATTTACCATGGTGAGCTACTTTTGTGGCAATAAACCTGTAGTTCTTATTTAAATCATTGCCAATCTTAAAGTGTTGAGGGATTAACATCACAGACATGGAGAGGTTCAAACTGGACCCAGAAAACACTTTAAATATCTAGATGGGTGATGACCCAGACTCTGCTTGAAAAACTCCACTAAGGGGAAATCTATCACCTTCTGCCATCCATACAGATAACTCTATTACACTAAATATTGTCTATCTTTTCAAAATTACTACAGATACTATCCTTGAGCTAGTTACCTTGGCAAGCTGAAGCACTATAAAAAGAAGAACACTGTATAACTGAATACTATTATTCCATAAGAAATGACAAGCAGAGTGGTTTCAGAAAAACCAGGGAAGATGTATATGAACTGATACAAAGTGAAGCAAGTAGAACAAGGGAAATAAGCTACACAGTCCCTCACAATATTATAAAGAGAATCACTTGTGAAAAATCTACGATGATCTACATAATTCCAAAAGAGTCATGATGTGAAATGCTATCCACATTCACACAGAAATGATAGTCTCACAGTTCACAATGAAGCATATTTTTCCCTTTCTTATTTTTCTTACTTTTTTTCAGAACATGACTAATGATGAAATATGTTCTGCACAACTTCATATAAATAATGGGTTTCATATTTCTCCCTTCTCATTGAGTGGGGGAAGGAACAGAGGGAGGGAAAGAACTTGGATCTAGAATTAAAAATTAAATTAAATTTTATAAAAATGAGGATACTGTTATGAATTTCTTTTCCATAAAAAAAACCTATCTTGTATTTCAGTACTAATATCATCCCTAATTTCAATCAAACGTTTTACAAATGAGTGCCATTGTAAAAACCAAGTGCTCGAAATAATGTGGACAGTAGCACGCATTTGTTAGAATTACCAAGAAAAGAAGCCAGGATGACACGCTGCCCTACTAAAAGTGGCTAGGGTCACATTCCAATGTGAATAATGGTGCCTTACTAACTGTGTGACCTTCAGCAAGTCACTGATCTCTCTGTAAAACAGGGATAATAATATTATTGCTGTGAACTTTTTCCATTTGCTACGAGGGCTGAACAAGAACAATGATGATGAACAGCCTTCAGATAAAGAACAGAAGGAATGAGGGATGTTTAGCCTGGAGAAGAGTAACGTCTTCGGGGGCAGAGAGGAGAACGTTGTGGGTCAGGCCACATCAGGCTAGTCTACCAGGTTTGAAAAGACTGAGAAGCCCAACTTTTTCTTAACATCAGAGCAAGAAAAACAAATGTGCCTGATTTAAAACTGTGAAAAATTAGAGATTGAAGTATTCAATAACTCCTTTTCAAGTAGTTACGAAAGACCTTAGTACAATGAAAATAAATATATAGATGATGAGGAAAGCAAAACTAGGAAGGTTGAAGGTATAGAATACTTAGCAACTTAAATATGCTTAAATCAGAAGGAGCTGACATAATGCTCCCATAAATACCAAAGGAATAATAAACAACTACATGGGAATACTAATAATTATCATAAACCTCAGGGAGGACAGAGAAAAATGGGAGAGGGTGAACATCTATTTTTAAGGCTTGAATATAAGCCAGTATTCGTAAATCAGTAATGTTATGTTTTCACTGCTGCAGATCTGTGTTAGTGAATCCATGAGATGAATTTATGAGAAGAAAATTTATACCCCTCTTAAGAGAACCTCACTGAAAATATTTCTGCCAAAATCCTTCACACTGTCAAATAATAATTAATTTGCAAAGACAACCTGCTTTCTAGAATACGTTGGCAACTAAGCTCCTGCTAAACTTGGAACAGAAGCAATAACACAGCACTGAATGTAACATGGATGCTGCTGTCGTTCAGTCACGTACACGTATTTGTGACCTCACTGGCAGGAATACTGGAGCCGTTTGCTATTTCCTTCTCCAGCTCATTTTACACATGAGGAAACTGAGGCAAACAGGGTGAGGTGACTTGCCCGGGGTCACACAGCTAGTAAGTGCCTGAGGCCAGATTTGAACACAGGAAGATGAGTCTTCACGACTCCAGGCTCAGCACTCTGTCTACTGCGTATACAATGGATAAACTGAGATAATATCTGTGAAATACTTTGCAAATTTTAAAGCATTAAAAATGCTAGTGTTTATTATTTCATCATTGTTGTTATTCCGAATTCTCACTCTGTAAGTGAACTGTCTCCATGAGATATAGCAGGCGATAGCCATGAGAGTTAAGAACTGGGGAGTGGCTGAAAGGAAAATTAAGAATGGGAAAGCAGTTCAGGCTTTACTCATGCCCTGTCTCAAAGACTAGGGCTGAACTCCTGAATGGTATCCTGCCTGCATTCTTTTCCCTCTTCCAATCATCCTGCAGAAAGATGCCATGTAGCACTGACGTGACCATGCCTTCCCACTCTTCAAAAATTGTCAATGACACTCTGTTGCCTCTAGGATAAAATATGAAACCCTTGGCCTGGCTTTCAAGGCCCTACATTGGCATACCTCAGGCATTGTGGGTTTGGTGCCAGACCATGACAATAAAGCAGTCACATAAATTTCTTTTGGTTTCCCAGGGCATGTAAAAGTTAAAAAATAGACTATGCTGGAGTCTACCAAGTGTGCAAAAGTATTATGTTTGGGCAGCTGGACAGCAAGTCACTTAACCCTGCTTGCCTCAGTTTCCTCATCTATAAAATGAGCTGGAGAAGGAAAATGGCAAATCACTTCTGTATCTTTGCCAACAAAACCCCAAATTGGGTCACAAAGTTAGACACAATTGGAAACCGACTGGTATGAATTATGTCTATACAAAAAAAAAAAAATCCTAAGTATATACTTTAATTAAAAAATACTTCATTGGAGAAGAATTCTGGGAACATGGTAGAATAAGGCAGGAAATTACCTGATTCTCCTAAATTCTCCCACTAACAAAATAAAATATTGCCTCAAAGAGAACTTTGAGAGGCAGAAATAACTTAAAGTGGGGGTAAAGTAGCTGTGCTCCTAAGACAACTGAAAGGAGTCCAGTAGAGACTCTACTTCAGAGGCAGAGGCTCTGCCCAAATGAAGAGCAAACACCTCCAGGCAGAGCCCTGGAAGACAGCTGGGTCTGGCTAGAACCTCAGCTCAAGACTTCAGGAGCTTTCGTTTTCATAGAGGATCAGAGAAGATTACAGAGCCTTCCATGGACACTGGACACTAAGTCCTGGTATCACACACCATCAGGGCTATGACTGTGAGTGAGCAGGAGCAAGCAGGCCACTTGGTGGGGTCAGAGAAGGTGGGAACCCTGCTGCCTACGGGCAATCGCAGGAGAATGGAGTCCATGGTTTTGGTTCCAGGGCAGAAGGGTGAGCTGAAGTTGGCAGCCAAAATAGGAACCATAGGAAACAAGAGGATTGGGGGTGACAGTGAGTGAGGGGCTCTTGCCATAACTCAGGGAATTAGAGGAGTGCAGAGGCTGGGCCTCCAGACAGAGGTTAGAAAATTACAAAAACCCTGAAGCCCAAGGCATTAACCCCCACATCTTAAGACTGAAGTCTGACTCTAACACAAAGTTGATAAGAAACAAACAGCTATAAAAAATAATAATGAGTAAGCAAAAGAGGAAGAATTCAACCATCATTAACTACTAGAGTGATAGATAAAATCTGGGTTCAAAATCAGAAGAAAATAACAAAATTAAAATAGCTACTTCTATCTCAAAAAAAAAAAAAAGGAAAATTGTCACAAGCCCCAAAAAGAGTTTTAGAAGATCTTAAGGACTTCAAAAATTAAATAAGAGAACTTGAAGAAAAATAAGAAAAAAAAATAAGAGTACTGCAAGAAAATCAAGGGGGGGAAAGTTAACTAACTGGAAAAAGAAATTCAAAAATTTACAGAATAATATTAACTCCTTAAAGATCAGAATAGGCATGGGGAAGCTAATGACTTCATAAAACACTAAGAAATAATAAAACAAAATCAAAGAATGAAAAATTAGAAAAGAATGTGAAACATCTTATTAGAAAAACAACTGTCGAAGATGGCGGAGTAGAAGGACGCACATTTACGAGCTCCGAGCCCACAACCCATGGAATTGAGGTAAAAGGAGATCCCCATAAATTCTGAATCTCTGCAGGGGGTGCATAAACATAGGGGAAGAGATTTCCGTTCCACTGAACCCTGGAAAGCCGTCCCCGGGGTCCATCGCACCCCGGAAAGCGGACCCCCCCCCCCCCCCGCGGGCGCGACCCAGAGAAGCTGACCCGAGCAGACTTCAGAGAGGAAAGCTCCGGGGGAAGCTCCAGCAGCCGGGAAAGTCCCTCCGCTCACAGAAGCTACAGGTCAGTGAAAAAGAAAGCCGGGCTGAAGGAGAGGGGAAGCGGGGCGTCTCCGTGACTCGGGCCCCCTCGGGAGGAAGCGGCGGCAGCAGAGACGGGGGCAGGAAGCGGCAGAGGCAGAGGCGTGGGCGGGCGGCTGAGGCGGCAACGGCCCGGGACTCAGGAATCCCCCAGCAGCAGGTAGGATCTTCAATACTGAAGGTCTTTCCAACCTGAGGGAGCTGAGCAGGGGAGACGGCCCTGCCTCCACCCTGCTCTACTGCTGAACGCCTCTGAATAAAACCCCCAAGGGAGCTGAGCACAGCAGGCGGGGCCCCCCACCCCGCCCCCACCCGCTTCGTTCCTGAAAGTCTCTGCAGAAAGCCCCTGAGGGCCCAAGCTTAGGAGACAGCCCTGCCCCCACCCCTGAGCCAGAACTAAAGCTTGCCACGGGAAAGCGCATTTGAATCTCAGAGGCCAAGCACTAGCTGGGCGGATCCAGGCGGGGGTGGAAAGGAATCTCAGAAGTCAAGTAACTGGCTGGGAAAATGCCTAGAAAGGGGAAGAAAAATAAGACTTTAGAGAGTTTTTTCCAACAAATGCAAATGATCCCGACCTTTGGATCTGATGGGGAGGACGAGAACGTATTTTTCCCATCAGGGAAAGATGTGGAGGGTGGGGCCTCAGTACCCCAGACACCCCAGGGGGGTGTTGGGTGGGCTCAGGCCTTGGAAGAGCTTAAAAAGGATTTTGAAAAGCAAGTTAGACAGGTGGAGGAAAGACTGGGAAGAGAAATGACAAAGATGCAAGAAGAGTATGAAAAAAAGGTCAATATCTTGGTAAAGGAGACCCAAAAAAATGCTGAGGAAATTAACACCTTGAAAAATAGGCTCACTCAATTGGCAAAAGAGGTTCAAAAAGCCAATGAGGAGAAGAATGCATTCAAAAGTAGAATTAGCCAAATGGAAAAAGAGGCTCAAAAGCTCACGGAATTTAATAGTTCTCTCAAAATTAGAATGGAACAGATGGAGTCTAATGACTTTACGAGAAACCAAGAAATCACCAAACAAAACCAAAAGAACGATAAAATGGAAGAGAATGTGAAATATCTCATGGGAAAAACAACTGACCTGGAAAATAGATCAAGGAGAGACAACTTAAAAATTATGGGACTACCTGAAAGCCATGATCAAAAAAAGAGCCTAGACATCGTCTTGCATGAAATTATCAAGGAAAACTGCCCTGACATTCTAGGACCAGAGGGCAAAATAAGTATTGAAAGAATCCATCGATCACCACCTGAAAGAGATCCAAAAAGAGAAACTCCTAGGAACATTGTGGCCAAATTCCAGAACTCCCAGCTCAAGGAAAAAATATTGCAAGCAGCCAGAAAGAAACAATTCCAGTACTGTGGAAATACAATCAGGATAACCCAAGATCTAGCAGCTTCTACATTAAGGGATCGAAGGGCATGGAATAGGATATTCCAGAAGGCAAAGGAACTAGGACTGAAACCAAGAATCACCTACCCAGCTAAACTGAGTATAATACTTCAAGGGAAAATATGGTCTTTCAATGAAACAGAGGACTTTCAATCATTCTTAATGAAAAGACCAGAGCTGAAAAGAAAATTTGACTTTCAAACACAAGAATGAGAGGAAGCATGCAAAAGTAAACAGCAAGGAGAAGTATTAAGGGACTTACCAGAAATGAACTGTTTGCATTCATACAGGGAAGGACAATATTTCTAACTCTTAAAACTTTTCAGTATCTGGGTGGTTGGTGGGACCACACATACACATGTACACGCATGCACACACATACACACATGCATTCACATGCAGAGACAGAGAGCACAGATTGAACTGAATAGGATGGGACCATACCTTAAAAGAAATTAAGGTAAATGGTGAGAGAGAAATGTAGTGAGAGGAAAGAGGGGGAAATGGAAGGGGGTAACTATATGTCATATAAGAGGCAAGTAGGAGATGTTTTTAGTGGAGGGAAAAAGAGGAGAGCTGAGGAAAAAAACAAACAAACAAACAAACAAACAAAAGTTTACCCTCATCACATTTGACTAAACGAAGGAGTGTAATGCACACTCATTTTGGTATGAAAACCTATCTTACAGTATAAGAAAGCGGGGGAGAAGGAGATATTGGGGGGGGGGATGATGGAAGGGAGGGCAAAGGGAGGAGGGAGTAATTGAAAGTCAACACTTGGGGAGGGACAGGATCAAAGGACAGAAGAGAAACAATGAGGGGCAGGTTAAGAGGGATGGCAATTCAGTTAGTCTTACACAACACGACTATCAGGAAGGTCATTTGCAAAGCTACACAGATATGGCCTATATTGAATTGCCTACTGTCCCAAGGGGAATGGGTGGGGAGGGAGGGATGGGGAGAATTTGGAACTCAAAGTTTTAGGAACAATTGTTTAGTATTGTTGCAACTAGGAAAGAAGACATACAGTTAATGAGGAATAGAAAATCATCTGGCCCTACAGGAGAAAAGAGAAGATAGAGACAAGGGAAGGGAGGGATGACAGAAGAGAGGACAGATTGGAGATAGGGAAAATTAGATTGCTTGGGGTATTGGGGTGGGGGGAGGGGAGAAAAGGGGAGAAAATTTGGAACCCAAAAATTTGTGAAAATGAATGTAAAAAGCTAAATAAATAAATAAATAAATAAATTTAAAAAAAAAAAAAAAGAAAAACAACTGTCCTGAAGAACAGACTGAAGAGAGATAGTATAAGAATTGTTGGACTGCCTGAAAGTTATGATCAAAAAAGGAGTCTAGTCACCATATTTCAAGAGATTATTAAGGAAAACTGGCTTGAAGTTAAAGAACAAAAGGGTAAAAGAGAAACAGAAAAAACATCACTGATGATCTCCTGAAAGAGATCCCAAAATGAAAACTCAAAGGAACATCATAGCTAAATTTTCTCATTGTTTCATGGTAACTTTACAAAACAGACAAATATTAAGCCATAAAAACAATTTAGTCAAATACAGAAAAGCAGAAATATTAAGTTCATTCTTTTGAAATCATAATGCAATAAGAATTACATTTAACAAGGAACCATGGGAACACAGAATAAAAAATAATTGGAAACTAAATAACCTTATCTTAAAGAATGAGTGAGTTAAAGAATAAGTCATAGAAATAATAATTTTATAAAAGAAAATTATAATAATGAAACAATGAATCCAAATGTATGGAAGACAGCAAAAGCAAGTAATCAGAGGAAAATTTATATCTCTAAATGCGCGGATCAATAAAATAAAGAGCAGACCAATGAACTGGCTAAGCAATTTTCAAAAACTAGAAAAAGGTGTACATTAAAAATTCTCAATTAAATATCAAACTAAAAATCATAAAAATTAAATTAATTTTAAATTTTTTTAAATTCAATTTCAAATATTAAATTTAATTAATTAAAATTTAGTTAATGAAATCAAATGTAAGGAAACCACTGAATTAATAAATAAAACTGGAAATTGGTTTTATGAAAAAATCAATAAAACAGATTAAGCCTTTGGTTTATTTGATGAAAAGAGAGAGAGAAAAACCCAAAATATTAGTATCAAAAACAAAAAGGGTAACTACCTATCACTAATGAAAATGAAATCAAAGCAATTACTGCTCAATTATAGGCCAATAAATTTAACCAATTTAGGTGAAATGGAAGAATATTTACTAAAATATAAACTTCTCAGACTAATAGAAGAGGAAACAGAACATCTACATAAATCCATTTTAGAAAAAGAAATCGAACAGGCCAGAAAAAAGCACCAGGACTAGACGGATTTATAAGCGAATTCTACCACACATTTAAAGATCAACAAATTCCAATGTTAAATAATTATTTGGAATAATAGGCAAAGAAGGAGTCCTACCAAATACCTATTATGAAACAAATATGGTACTGATACCTATACCAGGAGGAGCAAAAACAGAGAAAGAAAATTATAGACCAATTTTATTATAAATATGGGTGCAAAAATTCTAAATAAAGTATTAGCCAGTAGATTATAACAATATAACACAAAGGTTATACATGGTGAGCAAATGGGATTTATACCAAGAATGCAGGGATAGTTAATATAAGAAAAACTGTTAGCATAATTGATTATATCAATAACAAAAGTAACAAAAATCGCATGACTATATCAAGAGATTCAGAAAAAGCTTTTGCAAAATACAACACTCATTCCCATTAAAAACACTCAAAAGTACAGGTACAAATGGATTTTTCCTTAAAATTATAAGAAGCATCTATCAAAAGCCATCAGGAACCATTATTTGTAATGGGGTAAGGTAGAAGCCCTTCCAATAAGATCAGGAGTGAAATAAAGATGCCCATGATCACCAATGTTATTGAACATTATATCAGAAATGCTAGCAATAAGAGAAGAAAAAAATTAAAGGGATCAATCAGAATGGCCAATGCAGTAATAAACTATCTCTCTGGGGAGGATATGATGATTTATTTGGAAAATCCTAAAGATTCAACAATCATTTTAACAAGGTAGCAGGACATAAAATAAACTCACATAAATTATCAGCATTTTTATATATTACTGACAAACCCTTCAATAAAATATACCCCACTTAAAATAACTGTAGACTATACAAAATACCTGGGAGTATACTTGCCAAGACAAATCTATGAACTGCATGAACATAATCACAAAACATTTTTACCCCACAAACACAAGGAAAGTCAGATTTAAATAATTGGAGAAACATTCTTTGTTATAGGCAGGCAGAACCAATAGGATAATAATGACAATTACACCTAAATTAATCTATTTGTTTAGAGTCATCCCAATTAAACTACTGAGATAGAAAAAAATAATATTAATTCATTTGGAAGAACAAAAAGCTGAGAATATCAAAGGAATTAATGAAAAATGTAAAGGAAGGAAGTTTAGCAGTATCAGGTCTTAAACTATATTATAAGGCAGTAACTATCAACACTATATGGTACTGACTAAGGAACAGAAAGGTGGATCAGTGGAACAGAGAGGAGATGCAGTACATCATTATAGTAACCCTGTGTTTGACAAATGTAAAGATTTAAGCTTTTGAGATAAGATAAGAACAACCTGTTAGGTAAAAATTACTGGGAAACTTGGAAAGCAGTGTGGCAGATACTGGGTACAGATCAATATCTTACACCACTTACCAAGATGTGGTCAAAATGCATTCAAGACCTAGACATAAAGGGAGATACCATAAAAAAAAACTAGAAGAACATGGAACACATTACACCTATCAGACTTATGGATAGGAAAATAATTTATGAACAAGACATAGAGAGCACTGTGAGACATAAAACAGATAATTTTCATTACATTAGATTAAAAGGACTTTATACAAATAAAATGTAGCCAAGATTAAAAGGAAAGCAGTAAATTGCAGGGAAATTTTTATAGACAGGTGTTCGAATAAACATCTCGTATTTCAAATATAGAGAACTTTGTCAGATTTATAAAACTGTGAGTCATTCCCCAACTGACAAATGCTTAAAGGACATGAACAGGCAGATTTTTGATGAAGAAATCAAAACTACATATAAACATATAAAAATGTTCTAAATCATTATCGATTAGGGAAACACAAATTAAAACAAGTGAGATATCATCTCATGCCTATCAAATTGGTCAAAACAATAGAAGGGGAAAATGACAAATGTTGGAGGGGATGTTGAAAAACTGTAATTTTAATATACTGTTGGTGGAACTGTGATCCAACCATTTTAGAGAGCAATCTGGAATTATGCCCAAAGAGTTATAAAACTGCATATATCCTTTGACCCACCAATACCACTATTAGGTCTGTTTCCCAAGATGAACAGGGAAAAAGGAAAAGAATCTATTTGTTCTAAAATATTTATAACAGCTTTCTTCGTGGTGGCATGGAACTGGAAATTGAAAGGATACCTGTTAATTGGGGAATGGCTAAATAAATTGTGGTATATGGTTGTGATGGAATATTACTGTGCTGTAAGAAATGATTGGCTGGTTAATTTTAGAAAAACAGGGAAAGACTTGCATAAAATAAAGTGAAGTGAGGAGAATCAAAAGAATGTCATATACGGTAACAGCAATATTGTTCAGAGAACAACTGTGAACAATCAAGTTATTCTGAGTGCTATAAATACTCAAATCAATATAAAGGACATAGGAAGGAAGATGCTATCCACCTCCAGAGAAAGAAATGATGAATAGAAGTATGCATAATATGGTTTGACACACACAGACACAGACAGACAGACAGACACACACACACACACAAATCCATGTTATAAAAATCCATGTTAAATGGTGGCCTTTTCTAGTATGGGGTGAGGAGGAAGACAATTCAGAACATAAAATGTAACAAAAAGAATAAATTTTAAAACATTATTGCTAAAAAAATAAAAATGCTAACCACCCTCTGAGCCTGAAGTGAAAGTTGCAATCTTTTCCTGGTGGAAGGGTCTTGCTTTGATGATGATGGCTGCTCACTGATCAGGGTAGAAATTGCTAAAATTTGGGGTGATTGTGGCAATTTCTTAAAACATGATGACAAAACTGCCTCTTCCTTTCACTTGAACACCGAGAGACCATTGTAGGGTTATTAACTGGCCTAATTTCAACAGTGCTGTGTCTCACGGAAAAGAGACATCCAAGGAGAAGGAGATAAATGAGTCAGAGGAGCAGTCAGAACACATAAAACGTTTATCGATTATTTTTGCTGTTTTATATGGGCATAGCTCATGGCACCTCAGAGCAATTATAATTATTACATTAAAGATCACTGATCACAGATCACCATAACACATAATAATAATGATAAGTTAGAAGTATTTCAAGAATTACTAAAATGTGACAAAAAGACAAGATGTGAGCATATACTGTTGGAAAAGTGGCACCAATGGATCTGTGTTCAATGCAGGATTGCCACAAAGTTTCACTTCGAAAAAAAAGAGAACAGAAAAGAGAGAAAAGAAACCTACAACATTTGTAAAGCACAATAAAGCAAAGTGCAATAAAACTAAGGATGCCTATGTAATCTGCCTCCCTCATTTTCCAGTCATTTCCTATTTCTCCCTTTCACATTCTCCAGATTCTCATCTACCGAACCTGCCAGGTCTTTCCTGTACGTCATGTCACATCTTCTGTTCCCTTGCCTTCCCCCACCGTGGTCCCTCCCCATCTGGACTGCATCCTCCTCCTCACCTTGACTTCTCAGAATCCCTAGCTTCCTTCAAAGCACAGCTCATGTGCCACTTCTCACACCAGGTCTTTCCCAATTCTGCCCCTGTTCTTAGCGTGTGCACTCGTTCTCTGTCTTCCTCTTTTCCTCCCTCCATTAATTTGAATATATCCTATATTTATTAAAGACCATAAACTCCCTGAGGGCAGAGATGGTTTCCTTGGAATTTTATATCCCCCACAACTAAAACAGTGCCTGGTCTACAGTAGACATTTAGTAACATTTATTGAATTGAAATTAATGTAATAATAATTGAACATTCTACCCACCTATGCATAAGTACCTAGTCTCCTCAGTCTACTTAAGCTTACTGCCATGAGACAGAACACTACCCTGACAATGCCGAGCGTGAAGAGAGCTGAGAAGACTCTGCAGGCAAACAAGAGGTTTGATAGAGTAGAAGTGTCCTTCTTAACTACTATAAACATTTATGCTATAGATTATATCTGTTTTGCTAATTCTGCATCCTCATTGAAAGGGATAAGAGCAAGTTAGGAATCTACTTACCTCTTTCGGAGTTTAAGGATATACAATATAATTCCTTTACAGTGCTGACAAGGGGAAAAGGACTAATTATCACCTTAAAAGTGAATCATTTTCAGTGAGGCTTTTACATAGTCAGTTGTAATGTTTTGCAGGACACAATCTGACTTACAGTATATCTGATTCTGCCACAACATGCTGTTACAAGCACATTTCTACTTCTATAGTTTTGACAGTAACTAGTAACTGTACTGAAAAGATCATAATGAAACAAAAAAAAAGAGTAAGGATTGGGCTGAAAAGCCCTCTAGACTCAGCTATTTTTAGTTCATCATTATGTTAAGGAGTCACTAACTTGAAAGAGGCCTGATGCTATATAGCATGAAGAAAGAGGGAAGGCTTTCGAAGGCATCTAATCAATGTGTCTCTGCCCACCAACTCAGTTTACTTTGTAAAGAACAGCATGTGCATGCAATCCACAAAGAAACTGATCCAAGGATATATTTTGGGAATACAGAATTGCATGATTCACTCTTCAATGCTTTGCCCTTACAAATCTTTCACAGAATTTATGATTAATATACATTCTATGACAATAGAATTCCACCGTGGCCCTTATGAATCTTCTACGTACATGCACTGATGAGCTCTTTGTTCCATAAAACACCCTCATTCATTGGCCATATCTCAGTTGGTTTAGTAATATACTGACATAAATCAATCCCCAGGGATTTTAATCTCAAATACAAAAGTGGCCGTGGTTTTCCAAATAAAAGGGTCAAACAAAATGAAATGTTCAGCAGCTTCAAAGTTCATTCAAGGACATGTCCTAAATATGATTCATCTTGAACTTTGTATTGAAAGGGTATTGAATTAGAGTGATTTTGTGTGGGGTTTTTTTTTCATTCAACCCTTGGCCTCTAGAAATAAATGTAAATCTTATAGCTAAGGTGCAACAAATGTTGGATTCATCCTGCTGCTACTGCATATTACTTGTAACTAATATAATAAGAGTGATTAGCTGAGGGATACTAACAATAGCTTTGGTCATATAATACAGGACAGATATGAGGGAGTGCCTTTGAAACTCATTTGCATTAATTTAATCTGTCAGATATGAATTAAATATACAAATGAAATGTCTCCAACTTAATGAATTTGTTCTTGTGCAAAATCTTTTTATAACCTAAAACATAAGATGACAGGGTCTAAAGAAAAAAACCAACTTTGAAAGACTTTAGAACTTTGATTAATACAATGATAAATCACAATATCCAGGGAATGAAAAGGAAACATGCCTTTCTGTGAGCCAAGGTTCCCTCTGGAGGTCTGGCTAGGGATTCTGAATCTAGGGATTCCTCATCAGAATCATGTTTTAAGGTAACTGAAGGAAATGTTAAATTTCAGTTAGAGGTTTGTGTGTGTATGGGGGGATGTTATTTTTTTCTTTTCATACAAATTCATGGACCCCCTAAAAGCTCTCCTAGAACTACCCCTCCTGGATCCATGCATACCAGATTAAAAATAACAGCCTAGCAAAGTTCACAGAGTAGGCACTTGATAAATGATTACTGAAATGGGTTTAATGGTATCCATGAGTAGGCTTATTATACCTTGCGTTCACCATACAGCACTAGGGAGGTAAGATCCATCCTGAACTTGGAAAGTCGAAAATACACCTACTATATCTACATCCATAAAAGCCAAGTTTACCCTGAAAAAGACTTCACATTCAATATCACACCTAATTCCTGGCCCCTGCCAAAATATTCCACTAATGCTATTAACAGATAATGGATCATGAACCAAGAAAATAAAAGAACCAAACTCTAAGAAATAAAGATAGCAACATGAAATGAAGTGCTAGAACGTATAATGGAACTGAACATGAGTAGAAAGAAAAAGACAAATCTTTGAAGTACAGAAAAATAACTCATTTTAAAATCAGTACAAGAAAATTACAAGCCCTTCTCCCCATCTCTGGGGCCACTGGTTTATTGTGACAGAGGAGCTTGTACAGCTCAATGAAACTATAAGCTATGCCATTCATCCCCAAGGTCATAGTGGAGAACTCTGACAAAAGGTCACAGGGCATTGGAATGCTAAAGTAGGAAATCAAAGGAAAATTAGAATAACAGGAAAGTTTGGCCTTGGAATACAAAATGAAGCAGACTAATAGTTTTGTCAAGATAAGTCAATGGTCATAACAAACACTTTTTTTCAACAACCCAAACAACTCAAAAGGTGACTCTACACACAGACATCACCAGGGATTCAATATCAAAATCAGATTGATTATATACTTTCCAGTCAAAGGCATTAAAGCTCTAAACAGTCAGTCAAAACAAGAACTGGAACTGACTGTGGATCTCAGCATAATCTTCTTATTTCAAAATCCAGACTTAAATTGAAGAAAGTAGGGAAAACAATCAGACCAAACAGGTATGATCTAAATAACATCCCTTATGAATATAACATGTTAGTGATGAATAAATTTAAGGATTAGATCTAGTAGATAGAATGCCTGAAGAACTATGGACAGAGGTTCATAATGTTATACAGGCAGCAAAAAAACAAAACAAAACATTCCAAAGGAAAAGAGCAAGAAAGCAAAATGGCTATCTAATGAGATTTTACAAACAGCTGAAGAAGGAAAGGGAAAGGAAAAGGAGAAAGAGAGAGATGTAACCAGCTGAACGCTGGTTGGAATGGAATAGCAAAGAGAGATAAGGTTTTCTTAAATAAGAAATGCAAAGAAATAGAAGAAAACCATAGAATGGGAAAGACAAGAGACCTCTTCAAGAAAATTAGAGATATCAAGGAACATTTTCACACAAAAATGGGAAAGATAAAAGACATAAATGGTAGGGATTTAACAGAAACAGAAGAGATCAAGAAGTGGCAAGAATACAGAAAAGAACTATACAAGAAAGATCTTCACATTACCGATAACCACAATGGCACAGTTTCTGATCTAAAGTCAGACATTTTGGAAAATGAAGCCAAGGGAGCTTTAGGAAGCACTGCTAGCATTAGGGCTAGTGGAGATAACAGAATTCCAGCTGAGTTATGCTATTAAAGCAATGCATTCAATATGTCAGCAATCTGGAAAACTCAACAGTGGTCACTGGATTAGGAAAGATCACTTCATGTCCCAATCCTAAAGTGCAATGTTCAAATTACCAAAGAATTGGGCTCACTTCACATGCTAGCAAGGTTATTCCTAAGATTCTGCAACTTAGGCTTCGTTACTATGTGACCTAAGAATTACTGGATGAGCAGGCTGGTTTTCAAAGAAGCAGTAGATATAGAAACTAAATTGCCAACATTTGCTGGCAAAACAAGAGAGAAAACAAGGAACTTCCAAAAAAATCCATTTCTGCTTCACTTACGACATTTTGACTATGAAGATCACAATAAAATGGGTAAGTTCTCAAAGAGATGGGAGTACCAGATCATCTTATTTGTCACCTGAGAAACCATGTGGGCCACAAAGCAACATTTAGAACCAAACATGGAACAACAAATTGGTTTAAGATTGGAAAAGGAGTATGACAAGGCTGTAGACTGTCACCGTATTTAACTTATATGCAGAGTACATCACATGAAATGCCAGTCTGGATGAACCAAAAGCTAGAATTAAGATTGCCAGGAGAAATATCAACAATCTCAGATATGAAGACAAACCATTCTGATGGAAGAAAATGAAGAATTAAGAAGCCTCTTGATAAGTGTTAAACAAGCGAAGTGTAAAAGCTAACTTGAAGATTAACATTAACAAAACTAAGATCTTGACAACTGGTCCCATCACTTCCTGGCAAACAGAGGGAGAAGAAATGGAAGCACTGTCAGATTTGATATTCCTAGGCTCAAAGATCACTGAGGATGGTGACTACAGCCATGAAATTAAAAGATGCTTGCTCCTTGGAGGGGAGCTTTGGCAAATCTGAACAGCATACTAAAAAGCAGAGATATCACTTTGCCAAGTCCATAATGTCAAAGTTATGGTTTTTCCATTAGTAATATACGGCTGTGAATTAGACAATAATTAAAGCTGAGCACCACAGAATGGATGCATTCAAACTGGGCGGCTGGAGAAGACTTTTGAGAGTCCCTTGGACAACAAGGAGGTCCGATAAGTCAATACTTAAAGAAATTAATTTGAGCTGTTTGGTGGAATGTCAAATGCTGAAGCTGAAACTTAAATACTTTGGCCATATAATGAGAAAATAGGACTCATTATAAAAGACCCTGATGTAGGGCAGAGGATGAGATGGATAGATAGTGTCATGGAACCAACAAACATGAGCCTGGACATACTTCAAAAGACAGTGGAGGACGGAAGGGCCTAGAGTGTCGTGGTCACAAAGAGTCAGACACAAGTGAACCAACATACAACAAGAAAAGCAATGAGCAAAAGAATACAGGCTTGGGAATCTAAAGCGTTATGTCCTTCCACTAACGACCTCAGTGATTTGGAGCATGCCACTTAAACATTTTGTGCCTAAATTCCCCAAGGAAAAAAAGTGATAATGTTGGACTATGCCTCTCTGTGCTTCCATTTTGACCTAAAATTCTATGTCTCCATGATACAAATCATACAAATGTCAACAAAAATCTGCAAAACAGACATAGAATTTAGTCTTCTATGACAGTGTCAGCACCTCATAGCTTTTACCACATACATATAGTTGGGTTTTTTTTTTAAATGTAGAGATAAGGACAGACAGGGAGGGAGAGAAATTAAATTAAATGCTGTGAAGGTGTTAACCTAAACTTGTCCAAAAGGAAAATATTTCAGAAAACTGTTTGTCAATGACCAACAAACTTTTAATTGATTTTTGAGCCCTAAATCTAAGACTGAGTCTACCATGCATATAGAATAGAACAATTTTAACCTTATTAAAATGACATCTTTTAAAAATTTTACACTCAGTAGTCATTTGAATTTTTTTATTATCCTAGTGGGATAAATCATTGTGAGGAAGCAAAACTATCATTTCTAGTATTCCTATACTTAGAACTTTGATGTTACTATATATAGCAAATAGTGAGAAGTACATACAAAAGATAAACATACAGAGTACACAAAACAGGTAAATCAGTACAAAATTACATATTTCCAAAGTCTAATACAAGATATCATCTAGCTTATACCGATGATTAAGACTTTGCTTACCCACCACATAACGTCCCAGGTGGCTATTTTGGAACACAGCAACAGCAAGAGTTCTCCAGCTGAAGGGGCCAGGGGTGAGGCTAAAGCAGGGCCTGGGCTGGAGGGCTGGGCGGACAGCGCATCTGGGACTGGGAGGCTGCTTAGCTCAGACTCCTGGGAGGCTGCAGTGTGAGCCATAGAGCTCATCTCTTACAAAGCTCTTCAAGGGCCTTGTGGTTGCATTCCTGACTTCTATCCTGATCCAATTCGCATGCCACCTCACACTTCTGACACTGCCCCTCCCCTTCATTACTTTTCCTATGTGAAATTTTTATCTTTTTCAAATTACACATAAAAAGCATTTTAACTTCTGCTTTTTAAAATTTTGAATTCCAAATTTTCATTCTTTCATTTCCTTCCCTCTCACTGAGATAATAAGCAATTAGATACAGATTATAAATGTGCAGTCATGCAAAACGTATTACTATATTGATAATAATATGCAAAATATATTACTACACCATATTGGTGCAAAAACAAACACAGAACAAAATAAAGAGAAATGTTTAAAAAACCATACTTCAATCTGCATTCAGACTCCAACAGTTCCTGCTCTGGAGAGAGACAGCCTTTTTCATCATAGATCCTTCAGAACTGTCTTAGATCACTGTCATTACTAAGTATAGTTAGGTCATTCACAGCTGATCATATCGCTGTTACTGTGTACAATATTCTCCTGGTTCTTTTTGTACTTCTGCATCAATTCATTAAAATCTTTCCAACAACCCTATTTGTACGCAGAGTTCTAGTCCAATTGTGTTTCTATTTTCCATCTGCATAAGAATTCAAGTTTTTCCTTCCTCTCACTCCCTCAAAAAAAACCAGGAAGGCTTCATTCATCACCTGCTTAGTTGCTATCCTGACCTAGACAGGATTTCAGACAAGGATTGGGCAGGAATAAGGAGGAAAGTAAGATGGTAAGTTTTAACTATTTCTCAAATTTTTTTGTTTTTCGTTTGTCAAGTTAAAGAACTATGGGAAAGATCTAAGATAGTTGAGTAACATAACTTCCAGCTGATGTGTCCTTCTGAAAATTCACAAAGAGGGACATAGAGCCAAGATAGCGGAGTAGAAAGACACACATATGCTGGCTCTCCCCACACAGCCCATAAAATAGAGAGGGACACTCAACAAATTCTGGAGCAGCAGAAGTGGAAAACAACAGAGTGGAGGAGATTTCCAGCCCAGTGTCACCTGAAAGACCAGCAGGAAACATCTGTTGCACCCAATGCAGAGCAGAGCCGAGCCCAGCCTTAGCCGAGCCATGGCAGCATATAGCTCATGAACAGCCCTTGGGGACAGAATCTCCAGTCGCAGCAGCAGCGGTTCACAGATCCTTCAACTCACAGGCACCAAACAGCAGTGACAGGGTTTTTTCAGCTGACCAGGAAGGGAGAAGGGCCTTCCCATAGCTCTGGCCTTACTCAGCAGCCACAGAGGCCATGTTGGGCAGGTGGCAGCAGTTCCCACAGCAGCCCCTACAGCAGCCCCAAGAGCAAGCCACAACCCCTGAGGGCACTGAGCAGCCTATTCTTACCTCAGCCCTCTGTAGAGGCCCTGAGGGAGCAGATCTTTATCTCACACTGAATGGCAGCCCTGCCCATGCAGCTTATCTAAATCTCAGCCCCCAGTGATGGCTTGGCAGAACTGAAGGCCAGGTGAATGTGGAGAGGAAACTCTGCTAACATTCTGGGCACAAAAATCTCTTCCTGCACCCAGACCAGTGTACATGCTTGATTGTGACACCTTAGAGGAACTGAGATCTCACAGATTCCCACAGTACACCCTACTCTTGACAAAGGACCCAAAAGTCAAGTAACTGGTTGGGAAAATGCCCAAAAAAGGGGAAAAGAAAAGACTATAGAAGGTTACTTTCTTGATGAACAGATATCTTCTCCCATCCTTTTGGATGAGGAAGAACAATGCTTACCATCAGGGAAAGACATAAACGTCAAGGTTTCTGTATCCCAAACATCCAAAATAAATATTCAATGGTCTCAGGCCACGGAAGAGCTCAAAAAGGATTTTGAAAATCAAGTAAGAGAGGTGGAGGAAAAATTGGGAAGAGAAATGAGACGCAAGAAAATCATGAAAAGCAAGTAAACACCTTGCTAAAGGAGACCCAAAAAAACTGCTGAAGAAAATAATACCTTGAAAAATAGGCTCACTCAATTGGCAAAAGAGGTTCAAAAAGCCAATGAGGAGAAGAATGCTTTAAAAAGCAGAATTAGCCAAATGGAAAAAGAGGTTCAAAAGCTCACTGAATTTAATAGTTCTCTCAAAATTAGAATGGAACAGATGGAGTCTAATGACTTTCTGAGAAACCAAGAAATCACCAAACAAAACCAAAAGAATGAAAAAATGGAAGATGTGAAATACCTCACTGAAAAAACAACTGACCTAGAAAATAGATCCAGGAAAGACAATTTAAAAATTATGGGACTACCTAAAAGCCATGACCAAAAAAAGAGCCTAGACATCATCTTCCATGAAATTATCAAGGAAAACTGCCCTGATATTCTAGAATCAGGGGGCAAAATAAATATTGAAAGAATCCACCAATCACCACTGGAAAGAGATCCAAAAAGAGAAACTCCCAGGAACATTGTGGCCAAATTTCAGAGTTCCCAGGTCAAGGAGAAAATATTGCAAGCAGTTAGAAAGAAACAATTCCAGTATTGTGGAAATACAATCAGGATAACACAAGATCTAGCAGCTTCTACATTAAGGGATCGAAGGGCGTGGAATAGGATATTCCAGAAGGCAAAGGAACTAGGACTCAAACCAAGAATCACCTACCCAGCTAAACTGAGTATAATACTTCAAGGGAAAATATGGTCTTTCAATGAAACAGAGGACTTTCAATCATTCTTGATGAAAAGACCAGAGCTGAGAAGAAAATTTGACTTTCAAACACAAGAATCAAGAGAAGCATGAAAAGGTAAACAGCAAAAAGAAATCATAAGGGACTTACTAAAGTTGAACTACATGGAAAGACAATATTTGTAACTCTTAAAACTTTTTTCAGTATCTGGGTAATTGGTGGGACTACACACAGACACACACACACACATACACACTTTCACATTCACACAGAGAGAGAGAGAGATGGAGAGTAAAAAAAATGAAATTAAGGGGTGAGAGAGAAATATATTGGGAGAAGGGAGAAATGGAATGGGGCAAATCATCATTCATAAAAGAGGCAAGTAAAAGACTTTTCAGGGAAAGGAAAAAGAGAGGAGGTGACAGAAAAAAATGAAGCTTACTCTCATCACATTCGACTAAATGAAGGAATAAAATGCACAATCATTTTGGTATGAAAACCTATCTTACAATACAGGAAAGTAGGGGAGAAGGGGATAAGCAGGGTGGGGAGGATGATGGAAGGGAGGGCAATGGGAGGAGGGAGCAATTAGAAGTCAACATTCTTGGGGAGGGACAGGGTCAAAAGAGAGAGCAGAAGAAATGGGGGGCAGGATAGGATGGAGGGAAATATAGTTAGTCTTGCACAACACAACTATTATGGAAGTCATCTGCAAAACTACACAGATATGGCCTATATTGAATTGCTTGCCTTCCCAATGGGGATGGGTGGGGAGGGAGGAAGGAAGAAAAGTTGAAACTCAAAGTTTTAAGAGCAACTGTTGAGTATTGTTCTTGCATTCAACTGGGAAATAAGAAATACAGGTAATGAGGTATAGAAAGTTATCTTGCCCTACAGGACAAAAGAGAAGATGTGGATAAGGGAAAGGAGGAAAGTTAGAAGGGAGGGCAGATTGGTGATAGGGGTAATTAGAATGCTTGGCATTTTGGAGTGGGGGGAGAGGAGAAATGAGGAGAAAATTTGGAACCCAAAATTTTGTGGAAATGAATGTTGAAAACTTAAATACATTTAAATAAATACAAAAAATAAAATAAAATTGGTCTGTTTTTGCTCCTCCTGGTATAGGTATCAGTACCATATTTGTTTCATAATAGGTATTTGGTAGGACTCCTTCTTTGCCTATTATTCCAGATAATTATTAAATATTAGAATTAGTTGATCTTTAAATGTGTGGTAGAATTCACTTATAAATCCATCTAGTCCTGGTGCTTTCTTCTGTCCTGTTCAATTTCTTTTTCTAAAATAGATTTGTGTAGATGTTCTGTTTCCTCTTCTATTAGTCTGGGAAATTTGTGTTTTAGTAAATATTCTTCCATTTCACCTAAATTGGTTAAATTTATTGGCCATAAATAAATAAATAAGTTTATTTATTTAAATTTATTTTAAAAAATTAAAAAAAATTCACAAAGAAAAAGCTCTTAAGCATAAACTGCAAAAGCTTAAGTACAGAGATAAGAAAAAAGAATCCATTTAAAAACAAACATAAGAAGAATAATGATCAAAAAACACTGGTTTGGAAATCAGAAGAGTCAGGTTCTCGATTCATGGCTTCTTAAGTGGAAGCACCCTCATTTATAAGTAAAAAAGCAATGTTTAGATTGGCACAATTCAAAATACCAAATGTCAAATGGAACAATTTATCAAATCATAAAATATAGCTTAAATAAATGAGTTTGACTTCTGAAATAGCTATTAATCATGTGTTAAAATATAAACTATTAATGTCACAAAGAAAAATATTTACACACTATATATGATGAGGCTCAAATAGATCACCTGCTACAGTCCTGTTCTTCTAATGCCTTCCTTAAAACAATGATAAATTCCTTTTGAGTTTCTTTTGAGACTATTAATAACACTGATGGAATCATTTTAGAAAAGTCTCCTTCAATTGCATGACTTAAATATGACAAAAATAAATATCCAAAACAAGCCCAGCTCTAACCAATTTAGTTTTGATAATCAATCTACTCAGTGTTTCCTAGGACCAGGTACTCAGTTTCAAAACCTACAAAAAGATGAGATTTTGATTATGTCCATAACATAAGCAGGGGTTATATTTTTAAAATTTCTAAGTTGCTTATTTAAAATTTGATCACATTCCCCCATGGAAATAGCATTAACACAGGGTATATGTCAAAAAAAAAGCCAGTATAATTGTTCATACAGATCTGAAATGTGGTACTGGCTCTGCCCCTAATTAAGTGCATGACTTTGGGTAAATCACTTAATTGTGTGGGCCTCCATATTCTGATTTATAAAGGAGGGGGTGAACATGTAGTTAGACTACAATAAATTCAGGTCAAGAAATAATTATTAAGCACCTTCAATTTGCAGAGCATAGGATTACTGCCCTCATGGAATTTAAAAGCCTGATTTATCACTGAAGTCATATCCAGCTCTAAAAATTCTGTGATCCACAATCAACTCTACCAAAAACCACTACAGAACACAGGCATCAAATTACTATGAGAAAATGCGTTTAGAATTCCAACTTAGGAGGCCAGGAGCCTATCCCCTCCCACAGCAATGGGACTTGGGCCTCTCTCATGACAATAGATTCCATGGTGAGAAGGGAATACAAGCAAAGATGTAGCTTGCTATTTACAACTCCCCCCCCCATAAGCCACAAGGATTGAACTGTGTCCCTTCCTATTGCCTTTTGCTTTACCCACCATCACTGCCCAACCTAAGCCTAGAAACTAAATAGTGGGGTTCTAGGGGATAATATCAAAAGGTACAACAGATGCCCTCCAAATTCTTTCTGTTGTTTGCCCTCACCAGAAAGGACCTTAAAGATCATCCAATTCGATAATAAATTCAAAATAAATAAATAATAAGAAGAATAAATAATGAATAATTATTAATCTATTAATCTGAATAATAAATTCAAATCCACATACACATATTAATGGTAGGCCTTTACAGAGAAAAGACTGAAGGGAAATGAAGTTGTATATAAAAGGAAATTCAGATTCAAGTCTGGTTTGTCCATCACTACCAGTGCTCAGGTGAGTTCTAGAAGGCAGAGTAAAACAGAGGGAAGAGATGGGCCCCAGAAGGGAAGCCTAGAAGACAAAATCAAGGCTGAAGGCTGGAGGGCAGGGCTGAATGATAGGGTACACATGTGTATGTAAGGGGGACGTCAATCAGAGTACAGTCTTGACATTACTGTGTACAATGTTCTCCTGGTTCTCCTTACTTCACTTTGCATCAGTTCACATAAGTCTTTTCAGCAGCCCTATTCCTTGTACACAGAGTTCTAGTCCAACTTTATTTCTATTTTCCATCTACATAAGAATTTAGGTGTCTCCCTCCTTCCACTTCCAAAAAAAAACCCAGGAAGGATTCAATCATTACCTATTCCATTGCTACCCTGACCTAGACAGGATTTGGGACAAGGATTGGGCAGGAATAAAGAGGAAAGTATGATGACAAGTTGTAATCGTTTCTCAAGTCAAGTCAAGCATACATAAAATTGGGGAATGTATACAAATTAATAAACATTTCAATGACATATAATAAAGATCCTATCCCTTTACTGTGAAAGTGAAAAAATGGCATAAGGAAATATCCAATGGTAGATTGATTGTCAAAAACCAAATTCTTCAGGAATAGGTAATAAATATATCAATTTTTGGAGTTAGTTAATTTTTCAGCTATTGTAGAAATACATTTTTGATGGATTAATTTGTCCAACTCTCCTAATATGGAAATCACTTTTTTCTTTTTTTTTCAAACTAACAGCCATCTTAGAAAAATTTCTCACTAAAAAAAAACCCAACAGTCTGATACTTTTCACTGCTCTTTAAAACATACTAATTGTTACCAGCTTTATATAATGAAACTATCCTGAAAACTGGGATGATTCTGAGAGAACACTTCTGGTCAAAATGAAGGATATCTTTCTATATAATGAAGTATTTCTTTGGATCCTTTAATATGGTTAACTTTAACTTTTCAAATGGCACTTACTATATTCCTATATCCACTAGAGTGTATTTATATTCATGGATTCCAGTCATGCTCCCAAAGAGGTAATTAGACGATATCCCATGAGTTACAACATTCTAAAAATATTTTGTATGCATCATGTAAGATGAAGCAACAGTTTTCTCCATAATAATGCAGGTTGTATATCAAATAATTAGTATGCCAGAGTCTCTTCATCTGGTAATGAACTAATTAAGCTTCAAGTTAAATGGAAGACAGTTAGTGAAAGATTTTCCAACTTAACTCATTAAATTCAGGACATTCTTCATTATGGAAGCAGATTTAAGATGATAACTGGGCAATTAAAGATTCACTGGAAAAAAGAAGAAAGGATTGCTATGGAAATGATCAAGGAAGGTGGGTGATAATTTTCCACATTCCAAAAATAGCTCTTCCTAATTACAAAAGTAAGGTTAGGCACCGGACTTTGCTTTCACTGGCAGAAGAAAATACCAGGTGAAGAAACTCCTTTTACCAATGTACAGGTACCAGTGTGTCCCTTCTTTCCAAAATCAGTCAGAGAGATTCCTTGGCGATCCAAACCTTTACATGACATTTCCATGGTCAAAGAGCTAGCATGTGTCAAAAAAGGTCTCGGACCCCAGATCTTCCTGTAGGAGAGGCCTACTCTCTCTATTCACTATACCTGTCATGAAAATATATTAATTAATAAACTTGGGAAGAAAAGCCCAGTTGATAATACTCCCAATGTATAAACGTACATGCTACTTTAAAGATTACTATGAGCTTTCTTCATTTTAAAACCTCACATGGATGACAATGAAAATGTCACAACTTCCAATCTGAAGAAGTAAAACACATGACCCCTGTCAGGGTCAGGGTCACATGCCCAGGGAAGGGCAGTGATATACCCTAATAAGACAATAGTTCAGAGGAAAGAAAACAGAAGGAACTCCTTAAGAAGGTACCATATAAAGGAACGGGTGTGGTGCTTCAAGTAAGAATTGACCTGAGTCATGGATCCAACTTAAATCTAATTTGGATGCAAAAGGTTTTGAGTCAAAAACCATCTTATTTGATATCCTCCATTTCCCCTGATTCTGTAAATCTCAGCTGGAACCAGACAGAGAAACAGAAAAGCTAAAGAAACCAAAGACATGTTCCTGGTGCCTGTCATCAGTCATTCCAGCAGAAGAGCGTCTCTTCATAGGCTTTATGGAGGGAAGGAAGCTCTAAGAGATGTCCAAGGATTCTATGCCTGAGGTGGTGAGCATGTCTTACTTTTATCTCACCTAGTTCCTAGGACAGTGTCTTAGTGAGGACTCAATAAATGTTTGTGGAAGTAAATCTAAAAGTTCTATCACGAGTTCCAACATGACCCTGAACACTCAAACATTTATTGTTTATGAACAATACTAGTTTATAATCATATTACTTGAAAGTCCTGCACTATGAGGAACTTACTCACTGAATAGACTAATAACTTTTTAAAAAAACTGTTAGAACTGACCGTAGAGCGGAAATGTGTCAGCAAGGCTGGATGTTGTGTTACTGCTTCAAAAGCTAATAAAGTAATTTTGATCAATTCTTCTGATGCTGTTGGACCTGGAAATAAAATAATCATTACAAGGCTCTGTTATTATGACACAAAATACAATGTCAAAATACTTTTAAGAGGTAAAAATGTCCTTATGAAATACTGACCTATTGCCCCATCTATATTGGTCTCTCCTGAGTCTATGGACTTAATATGATTCTGTAAAAAAAAAAAAGAAAAAAGAAAAGTTGAAATAAACATGAATTCCAAAACACAAATGATTATTGTGCTGCATAAAGAACCACTGTTCTTCTTTATTAAACAATTCACTGACAACAATAAGTACTATCCATACGTATATAGATACATGCACACAAGTACATATATGTACACATATACACACA
Source organism: Bettongia penicillata ogilbyi (assembly GCA_023548195.1). Lineage (NCBI taxonomy): Eukaryota > Metazoa > Chordata > Mammalia > Diprotodontia > Potoroidae > Bettongia > Bettongia penicillata. The sequence goes on along the minus strand of JAJHZJ010000289.1, from coordinate 1,471,659 downwards.
CGTGTGTCTGTATCTGTATGTGTATACATATGTGTTATATGTATATATATATATATACTATCCAGCACCACATAAACTATTAAAGTAGACAGTCTGAGTACAAGCTAAGTGTAAAGCTAAAAAAACCTCAAAAGTAACAAATGTAAGAATATTTACATAATATAAAAGTCTAACTCTGGCCAGCGAAACTCCCCGGCACATACAGAGAACGGTGAATCCCTAAGTGAAGGGAGCGCATATGAGAAGAAGTCATAAGTGAAGGTTAAAGCCGATCTACAAGAAGACACTGGAAACTCCACTTCTCAAAATCAGTCCATTCAGTCAATGTGTACTGAAGGTCCCCCATATGCAGACTTGAGTATTAAGTGCTATGAGGAGGGAGGAATGGGCAAGATAAAAACGTGATACATAAAAAAGAAATCATAAACTTTGAAACTAATGAGGCTACAGAGAATGGTGAACACGTGCCCCAAAACACTCTGGAACCAATGCACGAGAGACTGAGTCCAGGCAGGCTGTCCTACTCAAGAATGATGTGAGTTTTAAAGGAGGAAGGGAAATATCATAGCAGAGAACTGCGAAAATCATCCTAGGTTTGGGAATGGGAAGCAGGAATCACAAATAGAAGTTTGCTTGAATGGAAGGAATACCAAAACAAAAGACTAACAATGAGAACGTTATGTGGAAGTTGTGATTCTTTTTAAAAGGAAGAAAGGAGCGGCAGAATATAGGGAAGATGGAGCAGCAGAATGTGACTCAGGCTGCACACCAAAGGGAGGGACGTAGGGCTGATGACAGGACAGAAGGCGTAGAGAACCAGCAAGGCTTTTCTAACTGCACCAGTGATGATAAATAGCCTGAGAAGCAAGTACCAAAGTTCCCATCTCATGCTCTCACTCTTCACTTTAAACAGGATCATCACAAAATAGACAAAAAACAAAGAACAATCTCTGGCATTCCCAGAAGGAAGTTGCCCAAAGGAAGGAGACACAGTGACTATTTCCAACTTAGGAGCAGCTTCCAGAGTGACACAGTATTATGCCCCAGGTAGCAAAAGAGTCTTCAATGGCCCCACCAAGAAACTGAAGAATGAAATATGAATGATTTAGCATGAGTAAAGCTAACTTGTTCTTCCTAATGCTCCTCTGTCCTTTAATCTATTTCCACCCTTCTGATTTCACTTTTATGTCAGGAAGCGGCTTTCACAAGTGATACAAAGGATACACTACTGATTTCTAGTTGCCAATAAGGGAGCAATTGTCTCCACAATTTGTTTTTCATCCATTATATTTCACGAAGTTAAAGTTTAGAAGCTAAGAGAAGAATATGCTGTAATAATGCTGGGAGTTTATACCTGATATTTTCAGGCCTTATTCTTTTCTGATTTGACAAACTGATAACTGATAATGAAGTTGTTAAATGTTATGGATTAATGCAATCATTGGTCCAACAGAGCAAAAACATTTTTCATGACCATATGGTGATACTGTGAGTTATTTTGTAGTTCAATTTATTTATTTTTTAAATAAGTTTATTTATTCCTATGCACACCACACCAGCATACCAGACACAATAAAGAGCATATGTTGAAGTCAGGAAGGCTTGGCGTTAATTCCCGCCTATGACATACAGCTGTGGGCACCGGGACTCGTCACAGGGGTGGGGAGGTACAGACAGCTGTCAGAAGGAATGAGACTAGACCACCATTGGAATTGTGGCATACTGCGTGTGGTGTATGCTGCAGAACATAGGGCAGAGGTTGATTTACAAGTTTTCCCTCATATTCCTAGCACCTACCACAGTGTCCGGGACAAAGTGGGTGCTTAATAAATTCTGAGAACCTAGTGGTTACAGATGGCATGTTTACATTGTGGTGGTCAAAATTTTTCAACCAGTTTCCCCTGTAACAACCAAACTCCAAATATATACTGAAACACTGTCATGCTACTTAGAGGTTCTCATGCTTAAGCTGGTGCTTGGCTATGTCTCTGCTACTTTTGCCACATTCTCTACTTTTTCTGTTCTGCTATGTCAGTCAAGAGAAGAAAGAAAGCTCTGGAACCTCCAGAATCTAGAACTTCAATCACACTTTTAGGTTTCAATTACATCTTTAATCCCTGCTGTTGGCTGCTGGTGCTACGTCTAACAGAACTCATTCATTCCAAGATGGTGGGGCTTTAAGTAGCATCATTCACTGGGACAGTCACAGTAGCTTCTGTCAGCCTCCCCCGGTGAAGCAAAATAGTTCAGAAAAAACCATTTTGTCACACACAGTCAGGGCCAGGCCAAAGCTAAACTGTGAAGATGGTGAAACTTCCCATAGGCAGCCCTTCACCTCCACTTCCTTGCTGATGACTTCATGGCTCCCTAGGACCTCACTATAAAAGCCCCTCCACATCTGCTCTCCTTGGGCTGTACATGCTGCCCTAGACCCAAATGTCTCCTCTTCATCAGAACATGTTCTCCACTAGCCTTCCCACAAGAAAGTGTCTCACAAATCAATTTACACTCAAGTATCAATTCTTAATACAGCACTGCTATAGTGATAATAACAAAATTATTTGTGTAGCTCATTGAAGGTTCACAGAATGCTTTTTTCACATCTTTGGGAAGTAAATAATAAAAGCAATTGTCCTTCCATTTTACAAAGAGGAAGCCAGAAGACGTGGACCCAGCAACCCTGAGCTAGACTCAGATATAGGATTTCTAAGTGGCTTCAAGACCAGGGCTTTAAAAAACTCACTGAGGGTAAAACTTCCAGCCTCACTTCCAAGCTGCTGGGAGCAAGACTTGACAGTCCATCATACAACTCATGCAGCAGGTTGGCAGCAATGACTCAATCTATAAACTAAGATGACTATGCAAGGAGATAGTGTGTGCCCTCACATGTTCCAGTGGTGAAGGATACAGGTATATTAACAATAGCTAACACTCATCAAGGTTCAAGTTTGACAAGTGCTCCCTTCCCAAGAAATCCATGAGGTAGGCACTCTAAGTAACATCCTATCCATTTTACAGATGAGGAAACTGACACTTGCCAAGTTAAGTGACTTGCTCAGCATCCTACAACCAAGAAATGTCAGAGCTCAAAAAAAAAGAGTGAGGTCTCCCTGATTTCATGTCCAGCAGCAGACTTTTCACTAAACCATACATCCCACCTCTCGATAACACAGTACTTTCACCCATCTATTTATTATGGTTGCTTTCCCCCATTACATTGTAGGCTCCTCATAACTAAGGATCAAGATGTATCTATCTCTACATCCTCCCAAGGTCCTAACACAGGGCACCACCCATGGGACATGCTCAACAGATATCTGCTAAAAGAAGAAAGAGATTTATTAAAGATTAGAGAAAAAAAGAAAGTTTGACACTACCTGCCCCAATATATAGGGGAGCCTCTTTACTTCACCAGTGATCAAAATCTATAGCAATAGTAGCACTTGGGAATAGCATTTCAATTGTGGCTGCTAATATTAATGACTTACATTTACAATCATCACTTACAAGTCATGTGACTTGTATCCATGTAAGTTATACGATGTTATAAGAATGCTTTTTTCTTTTTTTGATTTTAAAAGTTACTCCTTCTGATTAAGAGTTAGGAATTCCATTTTTCCTCAAAACATAAATAATGTTGAATTTTTCTGATGGGTCCAAGTAAAAACCACAAGCTAATTTTCCATCAGCTATCACCTGCTTGTGAAGTATTCAAAATACAAGAAGAAGTACAAAAAATCTAAAGGGATCTTCTCCAGCTCATTAATCAAGCAACACTGTGAAAAGGTCAGTCACAATGAACATGATGTAGCACAACACTGTGTCCCCAAAATATGTCCACAATATCAAAATCTCTTATTATCCAACATGAGCTAATTCAAAAAGACCCTGAGAATCATATGTATTACTCATATGACATGCCTTCTAATATTTTATTGTACAATTGTCAATTAAATGAAACTAAACCAACATTTACTAAGTACCTTCTATGTGCCAGGCACAGTGCTAGGTACTAAGAATGCAAGGACTAAAAATAAATGTAAGCTAAAGGAACTTACATTCTCCAAGGCATAAATGAAATGAATGGAATTGAAGGAGAGATTGTACAATCTTAGGGAATCTGTAATGCCTCTGTGCCTAGCTGGTTCATGACAGGTGTGGGAGAAGTCTTTTGGAGGGCAGAGGCAAAGACACAGCATGGGCTCAGGAAACAGTCATCATTAGACCAGTCTGGCTGTAATGTGGAGTGTGAAAAGGGTCAATGGGATATGTTAAATGAAACACAAAGGAGTCTATGTTTTATCCTAAAGGCAATAGAAAATTGGATCCTGGAGTATGAAAGACTCATCTTTGGAGAGTCAGGCATCTGGACTGAGAGCCTTTGACTGGAGGGGAACACCAGTGTAAGGATTATAGCCAAAAGGAAAAAAAGTCACCATGTTGGAAGTATAATTCCCGTTCCTCCTTCCCTGACCACAGGCCTTGGTAAGAGTGGCTGAAGAGGGACAATGCATGGTTACTTTTTTTTTTTTTATTTTATTTTTTTTTAATGTTTTACAATCATTTCCTTAAAGTTAAAATTTTATCCCCCCACCTTTTCCCCAATATCCCCCTCCCTCCCCATGACAGCATACAATTCTGTTTAGGTTCTACATATACTTTCCTATTGAGCACATTTTCACTATATTCATGCTATGTAGTCGAACTAAAATAAATGGAAGAAATCATATAACACCTAAAACCTTCAGCAAGCATTATATGCAATGGAGATAAGCTAGAGGCATTTCCAATAAGGTCAGGGGTGAAACAAGGATGCCCATTATCACCATTATTATTCAATATGGTACTAGAAATGTTAGCTGTAGCAGTTAGACAAGATAATGAAATTGAAGGAATAAAAATAGCCAAAGAAGAAACTAAGTTATCACTCTTTGCAGATGATATGGTTACTTTTAAAAATCATTTAAAATCACTTTTACTTATTTTGTTAAATATTTCTCAATCAGATTTTTGAAATTTATAACTTTTTTTTAAATTTTGAGTTCCAAATTCTCTCTCTCTCCAACCCTGTCCCCGTCCTTGAAAACACAAGTGAACAGGCTACTGGTCGGGAGTCAGGCTCCTCTTCCTGAGTTCAAATCTGGCCTCAATCTTATCAGCCATGCAACCTTGGGCAATTTGCTTAACCTTGCTTGCCTCAGTTTCCTCATCTGTAAAATGAGCTGGAGAAGGAAATGGCAAACAACTCCAGTATCTTTCCCAAGAAAACCATAGATGGAGTCACCAAGAATCAGACAGGACTCAAATGACAAAACACAAATACATGTGAAGTCATGTAAAATATCTCCATGTAGGAAATGTTGTGAAAGAAAAGACCAATTAAAACAATAAAAATAAAGTTCAAAAATGCTTCAGTCTGAATTCAGAGTTCATCAGTTCTCTCTCTCTCGAGATGGAGAGCACTTTTTATCATAGGTCCTATGGAACTGCCTTGGAACACTGTCTAGATCAGAGTAGTGAAGTGTTTCACATCATCCCTGCAATATTGCTGCTGCTGTTGACTGTACAATATTCTACTGGTTCTGCTCATTTCATTTGGCAGTGGTTCATATAAGTCTTCCCAGGTTTTTCTGAAACTACCCTGTTCATTATTTCTTATACTACAAAAGTACCCTATCACAAACATACACACCTTGTTCAGCCATTCTGCAACTGATGGGCATCCTCTCAATGTCTAATTCTTTGCCACCACAAAAAGAGCTGCTGTGAATATTTTTATACAAGTAGGTCCTTTTCTCCTTGCTTTGAGCTCGTTGGGATACAGGCCCAGCAGTGGTACTGATGAGTCAAAGGGTATGCAAAGTTTTCTAGTCCTTCTGGCACAGTTCCAAAGCATTCTCAAGAATGGCCGGACTAGTTCCTAACTACAGCAACAATGCATTACTGTCTGCATTTGCATCTTTCTACGCAACAATGACTTACAGCACTTTCTGTGTGACTAGTGATAGTTTTTATTTCTTCTTCTGGAAATTGCCTGTTTATATCATTTGACTATCAACTGGGAAATGGCTATTATTTTTTTAAAACTTGGCTTGGTTCCCCATATACTTGAGAAATAAGGACTTTATCAGAGAAATTTGCTGCAAAATTTCCCCCAGTTTCCTGTTTACCTTCTAATTTTGGCTGCATTAGTTTTGTTTGTGAGAAAGCTTTTTAATTTTACTAATTCAAAGTTATCTATCCTACTTCTTATAGTCCTCTCTATTTCTTGTCTGGTAATGAACTCTTCCCTTATCCACAGATCTGAGAGGCACACTTTGCCATGATGCTCTCCTAATTCACTTATAATATCACTCTTTACGTCTTCTTTTGCCTTATCTTGGTAAACAGTGTAAGATGCTACTCCATGCCCAGCTTTTGTCAAATTGTTTCCTAGTTTTCCCAGCAATTTTTGTCAAATGTTGAGTTCTTACGCCAAGACCTTGGGTGTTTGGGTTTATCAAATACTAGATTACTATGGTCATTTACTACCACGTACTGTGTAACCAATCTACTCCACCGGATCACTGTTCTGTACCAGACTCTTTGCATGATTTCCCTTTTTGCAATACATGTTGAGACCTGGTACTGATGGGCCACATTCCTTAACAATTTTTCTCCCTAGTTATTGTTGACCTTTTGTTATTCCAAATGAATTTCGTTACTATTTTTTCTAGTTCTATAAAATAATTTTTGACAGTTTGATTAGTATTGCATTAAATAAGTAAATTAACTTATGCAGAATTGTCCTTTTTGTTATATTAGCTGAGCCTACCCATGAGCAATTAATCTTTGTGCATTTCTACGAAAATTTGCTTTGTAATTGTGTTCCAAAAATCCCTGAGTTTGTCTCGGCAGTTTGTATTGTCTACAGTTATTATAAATGAAATTTCTCTATGCCTTCCTGTTGTCTTTGGTTGGTAGTGTATGGAAATGCTAACGATTTATATGGGTTTATTTTATACCTTGCAACTTTGCTAAAATTGCTAGTTACTTTAACTAGTTTTTAGTTAATTCTCTAGGATTCTCTAAGCAGATCATCATAGCATCTGCAAAAAGTGATAATTGAGTTTTCTCATTGAATATTTTTATTCTTTTAGTATCTTTTCCCTGTCTTATTGCTAGAGCTTGTATTTCTAGTGTAATATTGAATACTAGTGATAATGGACATCTGAGCTTCACTCCTGATCTTACTGAGAAGAATTCCCATAATGCTTGCCCTTAATTTCAGATAGATACTACTCAGAATTTTAAGGAAAATTCCCTTTATTTCTGTGCTCTCTAGCATTTTTATTTTGTCAAATATTTTTTCATATTTTGTCAAATATTTTTCATATTTTGTCAAAATTTTTTATCTATCTATTGAGATAATCATATGATTTCTGTTGGTTTTGATATTTATGTGGTAAGTTACACTGACAGTTTCCTAATACAAAACTACCTCTGCATTGTTGGTCTAAAGCTTACCTGATATAGTGTTGTAATCTACTAGCTAATATTTTATTTAAAATTTTTGCATCAGTATTCATTATGGAAATTGGTCTACAGTTTCCTTTCTTTGTTTTTGCTCTCCATGGATTAAGTACCAAAACCATGTTTGTGTCATAAAAAGAATTTGACAGGACTCCTTCTTTATCTATTTTTCCAAATAGTTGATACACTATTAGAATTGTTCCTTAAATATTTGGTAGAATTCACTTGCAGATAAATAAGCATGGAGTCCATCTTCCACGAGAAACAAGAAGGCTTTCTCTGTGCTCAACATTGCCTGAATGATCTACTGCAAGGGGAATAATTTAGCCCTGTGGAATTATCCTCTATTGCTCATCAGCTAGAGGAAGATGAGAGGATGAGGATGGCAGAGGGAGGAGTCACTAGTGAAGACTATTGAACACTTCTACACTAACCTTCAGGAATTATGGAAGACGGTGTTTTCTTCTCTACTCAAGTAACAGCTACTGCTGGAGGCAGGATACGGAACTGGATGGATCAATGGTCTGATCCAGTTACAAGCAAGGCCTTGAAAGTTTGGGGTTTAGAGCTAATCCTCTTCAACAGCCCAGAGTATCAGAGGCTCGGGATCGAGCCTATAAATGAAAGATCATTTACATGCAATTATAAGGAACACTGGTTTAAGGTTTGAAAATTGGGAAAACAGTGGTTTAACCTAAACTCTCTCTTGACGGGTCCAGAATTAATCTCAGATACTTACCTTACACTTTTCTTGGCTTAGTTACAACAGGAAGGGTGACCTACCAGACTGTGAAGCTGACCAGCTCCTGCAGATGACTGGGGTACAACAAATGCATAGACCAAAATTCACTGGAGAAAAATGAGCCTAACTAAAAGATCAAAGAGTACAGAAAACAGACCCAGAGCATTCTTTAGAAGTAAGTCAGTCATATGATGGAACAGGAATGTTACATGAAGATGAAGAGAATCTACAAAGAGCTCTAGCACTAAGTTGACAGGAAATTGATGCAGAAGATGCAGAAATATCTGCGTAGGGCAATTCAACCTAGCATGCAAGGTGATTCCAGAAATATTTCACAAGACATTCCACAGCCATCAGATACAAATTCACCAACATCTCTTACTTCAGCAGAACTAAAAGGAAAGAGAAGTCTACTGTGAAAAGCAAAGTAGTTGAAAATTAAAACTGCATATTTAAAATTTGTTTTGTGGTTTTTGTAACGTGCCTATTTCTAAATGTACACTTTGACACACAAAAAGAAAAATATTTTCACTTAAAAAAAAATTCACTCACAAATCCATCTGGTCCTGGGGCATTTTTCTTAGGGAACTCATTTATGGTTTGCTTAAATTCTTTTTCTAAGATGAAGTTCTTTAAGTATTCTATTTTCTCTTCTGTTAATCTGAGCAGTTTATATTTTTGTAGATATTCATCCATTTCACTTAGATTGTCTGTTTTACTGGTATATAATTGAGCAAAATTACTATTAATAACTGCTTTAACTTTTTTTTATTTTCAGATTGCTGTACTTATTCTTGCTTTTTTTAAAATTTATTTAACTTTTTACATTCATTTTCACAAAATTTTGGGTTCCAAATTTTCTCCCCATTTGTCCCCTCCCCCCACCCCAATACACTGAGCATTCTAATTTCCCCTATCACCAATCTGCCCTCTCTTCTATCATCCTTCCCTTCCCTTGTCCCCATCTTCTCTTTTGTCCTGTAGGGCCAGATGACTTTCTATTCCCCATTAACTGTATTTCTTATTTCCTAGTAGAAACAACAACACTCAACAGTTGTTCCTAAAACTTTAAGTTCCAAATTCTCCCCATCCCTCCCTCCCCCACCCATTCCCTTTGGGAAGGCAGGCAATTCAATATAGGCCATATCTGTGTAGTTTTGCAAATGACTTCCATAATAGTCGTGTTGTGTAAGACTAACTATATTTCCCTCCATCCTATCCTGCCCCCCATTGTTACTACTCTCTCCTTTGATCCTGTTCCTCCCCGAGTGTTGACTTCAAATTGCTCCCTCCTCCCACAGTCCTCCCTTCCATCATCCCCCCCACCCTGCTTATCTCCTCCCCCACATTCTTGTATTGTAAGATGGGTTTTCATACCAAAATGAGTGTGCATTTTATTCCTTTCTTTAGTTGAATGTGATGAGGGTAAACTTCATGTTTTTTTCTCAGCTCTCCTCTTCTTCCCTCCACTAAAAAGTCTCCTGCTTGCCTCTTGAATGAGAGATAATTTACCCCATTCCATTTCACCCTCTCTCCTCCCACTACATTTCTCTCTCACCATTTACCTTAATTTCTTTGAAGATATAGTCCCATCCTATTCAATTCACTCTGTGCTCTCTGTTTCTGTGTGCGCGCATGAATGTACATGTGTGTGTGTATGTGTGTGTGTGTGTGGTCCCACCAACTACCCAGAAACTGAAAAGTTTTAAGAGTTACAAATATTGTCTTTCCATGTAGGAATGTAAACAGTTCACCTTTGGTAAGTCCCTTATGACTTCTCTTTGCTGTTTACTTTTTCATGCTTCTTCTCATTCTTGTGTTTGAAAATCAAATTTTTTTTCAGCTCTGGTCTTTTCATCAAGAATGCTTGAAAGTCCTTGATTTCATTGAAAGACCATATTTTCCCCTGAAGTATTATACTCAGTTTTGCTGGGTAGGTGATTCTTGGTTTTAGTCCTCGTTCCTTTGACTTCTGGAATATCCTATTCCACACCCTTCGATCCCTTAATGTAGAAGCTGCTAGATCTTGTGTTATCCTGCTTGTATTTCCACAGTGCTGGAATTGTTTCTTTCTAGCTGTGTGGAATATTTTCTCCTTGACCTGGCAATTCTGGAATTTGGCCACAATGTTTCTAGGAATTTCTCTTTTTCACACCTCTTTCAGGTGGTGATTGATAGATTCCTTCAATCCTTATTTTGCCCTCTGATTCTAGAATATCAGGGCAGTTTTCCTTGATAATTTCATGAAAGATGATGTCTAGGCTCTTTTTTTGATCATGGCTTTCAGGTAGTCCCATAATTTTTAAATTGTCTCTCCTATTTTCCAGGTCAGTTGTTTTTCCAATGAGATATTTCACACTATCTTCCATTTTTTCATTCTTTTGCTTTTGTTTGGTGATTTCTTGGTTTCTCAGAAAGTCATTAGACTCCATCTGTTCCATTCTAATTTTGAGAGAACTATTTTCTTCAGTGAGCTTTTGAATCTCTTTTCCATTTGGCTAATTCTGCTTTTGAAAGCCTTCTTCTCCTCATTGGCTTTTTGAACCTCTTTTGCCAATTGAGTTAGCCTATTTTTCAAGGAGCTATTTTCTTCTGCATTTTTTTGGGTTTCCTTTAGCTGGGTATTGACCCATTTTTCATGATTTTCTTGCATCTCTCTCATTTCTCTTCCCAGTTTTTCCTCCACCTGTCTAACTTGATTTTCAAAATCCTTTCTGAGCTCTTCCATGGCCTGAGCCCATTGGACATCTATTTCAGATGTTTGGGATACAGAGGCCTTGACTTTTATGTCTTTCCCTGATGGTAAGCATTGTTCCTCCCCATCGGAAATGAAAGGAGGAAACATCATCTCTCCCCCAAGAAAGTAGCTTTCTATGGTCTTATTTTTCTTTCCTTTACTGGGCATTTTCCCAGCCAGTTACTTGACTTCTGAGATTCCTCTCCACCCCTGCCTAGTTCTGCCCAGCTAGTGCTTGTGGTCTGAGATTCAAATGCTGCTCCCTAGCCTCAGGGCTTTCAGCGGCAGGTGGGGCTGCTATTCAATGTGAGCTTAAGTTCTGGTTCTTGGGTGGGGGCAGGGCCACCTCACAGGCTCAGTTCCCTCAAGGGGTTTATGTGGAGACCTTCAGTAATGGCCCTGAGCTCCTGCCTACTCCGGGATCTCCTGGCCACCACTGCCTCTGCCGCTCCCTCTGCCGCTGCCTCCCGAGGGGGCCTGCGTTATGGAGACACCCCACTCCCCTCTCGGCCAGCCCATAAGTCTCTCTCACTGACCTGGAATGCCTGTGGGTGGAGGGACCTTCATGGCCGCTGGAGTTTCCATCCCCAAAGCCTGCTCAGATCTGCTCCTCTGGGGCTGCACGGCCAGGGCAGGGCAGGGGTGGGCTCTGCTGTCCGGTGTGCGACGGACTTTTGGTGCCGGTTTTTCAGGGCTCTCTGGAACAGAAATCTCCTCCACTGCATTGCTGCCCGGCTTGCACTGCTTCAGAATTTGTGGGGAGTTCTTTTTACAGGAAATTTCTGGGCTATGGGTTCGGAGCTAGCATACATGAGTCTTTCTACTCCACCATCTTGGCTCCACCCCCAATAACTGCTTTAATTTCATCTTCATTGGTAGTATATGTACCCTTTTCATTTTTTATACTGGTAATTTGGTTTTCTTTTTTTTTTTTTAAATAAATTACACATTGGTTTATCAACTTTATTTTTTACCCATAAAACCAGCTCCTAATTGTATTTATTAGTTCAATGTGTCTTTTTTTACTTTTTTTCAGGATTTTCATTTCGGTGTTTAACTGGGGATTTTCAATTCGTTGCTTTTGTAGTGGTTTTTACTTGCATGCCCAATTCATTGATCTGCTCTTTCTCTCTTTTATTGATATACAAATTCGGACATATCAATTTTTCCCTAAGACCTACTTTCCACGCATCTCACAATTTGGGATGTTGTCTTGTGAAATGTGAAAATACTGATTATTTCTATGACTTGTTCTATGATCCACTCATTTTTTATTTTTTTTTTATTTTCCAATTAGTTTTCAATCTATGCTTCCTGGCCCTTTTGTAAATTTAATTTTTATTGCATTATGGTGTGAAAAGGTTACATTTAATATTTCTGTTTTCTGCCTTTGGTTTTGAGATGCTTATGCCCTAATATGTGGTCAATTTTTGTGAAGGTGCTATGTACAGCTGAGAAAAAAGTATATTCCTTTTTATTCCCATTCAGTTTTCTCCAGAGGGCTACCATAACAAAGATTCTATTCATCTCTTTAACTTTTATGTATATTTTTGTAGCCCTTTGGACACAGAGATAGAGAACATTATGAAGTGCAAAATGGATCATTTTGATTACATTAAACTGAAAAGTTTTTGCACAAACAAACCCAATGCAACCAAGATTAGGAGGGAAGCAAAAAAATAGGAAAAGAATTTCTGCAACTGGTATCTGTGATAAAGACCTCATTTCTAAAATATATAGAGAACTGAGTCAAATGTCAAATGTACAAGAACACAAATCATTCCCCAGTTGATATATGGTCAAAGGATATGAACAGGCAGTTTTTAGAGGAAGAAATTAAACTATCTATAATCATATGAAAAAATGCTCTAAATCACTATTGATTAGAGAGATGCAAATCAAAACACCTCTGAGGTAACACAACACGTCTATCAGATTGGCTAACATGACAAAACAGGAAGATGATAACTGGATAATTGGAAAAGATGTGGGAGTGTTGGAACACTAATTCATTGTTGGTAGAGCTGGAAACTGATCCAACCATTGTGGAGAGCAATTTGGAACTATGCCTAAAGGGCCACAAAAATTTGCACACCCTTTGACCCAGCAATACTGCTTCTAGGACTGTATCCCAAAGAGATCATAAAAATGGGAAAAGTTCCCACATATACAAAAATATTTATAGCAGCTTTCTTGGTGGTGAATGGCTGAACAAGTTGGGGTATATGAATGTAATGGAATACTATTATGTTATAAGAAATGATGAACAGGAGGGCTTCAGAGAGACCTGGAAGGATTTATTTGAACTGATGCTGAGTCAAAGGAGCAGAACCAGGAGAACATTGTACAGATTGGTGCATTTTTGTCCCTTTTTTTTCTATTTGGTCAGTTCTGGTTTTTAAGGTATTACTTTCTTCCATATTGTTTCCACCTCTTTTACCAAGCTATTAATTGTCTTTTCATAGTTTTTAATTTTCCTTTGCTTTCATTTCTTTATCTAAGTTTGCCTCTGCCACTTTGATTCTGAAATTCTTTTTTAATCTATTCCAGGGATTCTTGCTAGGCTTGTGTCCAATTAACTTTTTTTTCCTTGGAGGCTTCGCTTGTAGCTGTTTTGACTTCATTACCTTCTTCTGAGTTTTTGTCTTGATCTTTCCCGCCACCAAAATAGCGTTTTTGTTCAAGTTCTTTTTTTGTAGTTGGTTCATTTTCCCACCCTATTTTGTGATTTGGAACTTTATGTTAATGTTAGGCTCTGTTCCTGCAGGGGAGAGAGGAAGGCAAGAGGTAGTATCTTGAGTTTTAGGCTTTTTGCACTGCTGTTTTTGAGCTAGTTCTGGCAGTTTGGAAGTTTTCAACATTTCCAAGGGGATGTAATCCAGGGAGAAGTGTAGTCAATGTTCTCTTGGTCTTCATTCTGGTCCTTATCCAGGAAGGGCCTCTGTCTCTTGTGATTGTAATCAAAACTATTCTTTGGAGACCCTCCTTCCTTGGGAGAAGAAATAATATTGTTCCCTAGGGTCCCTGATCTGGAAGTGACATTACCCCTCAAGGCTTCCTCTCCCTCTTGACCAAAAGTATTCCTTCCTGTCCCTGAACTATGACCCAGAAGTGGGTATAGGTAAAGGAACTGCCAAACACTCTGGTCCTGCATCCAGTGCTAACATAGGGGTCCTCTATAATCTCCTTCTGATCAGCAGCCAGGTCCATTTACTGTCTCTGGCTTCAGAGCCCCCAAAGCTGTTGCTGCTCCTGTTAACATCACCTAGTCTCACCACTGGCTGTGGGCCAGTATTCTCCCTCATGTCACAGATCTTTCTTTCTGACTTCCTATGTGGTCCTGGGTTAGAAGAATGTCTCCTTCTGACCTTCTGTTGGTTCCACCACTCCAGAATTTACTTTGAGGTATTATTTTAAAATTGTTTGGAGGTGAATGTTGGGAGAGTTCAGCTAAATTCTGCCACCTTGACTCTGCTCCTAGAACGTAACCACATTCTAATTAATGTGATAAGTCACTGTTACACTTCTCCATAGAGCATCCACAGAAGCTTGCTACACTAAAAAAAATTATCTACTTTTTAGGTCTCAATCAATGAATAAATACGTGCAGATTTAGTACCAGAGCTAAACACTGTGGCAGGAGCAGGAAACGCCGAGGCAAAAGGGAAAACAACTCCTGCCCTCAGGGCGCTTATAGTCTGATCTGGTACGTGTGCATGTACACAAATGTACACATCTACACTGTGGCAGGAGCGGGAGGTGCCGAGGAGAAAGGGAAAACAACTGTCCTCAGAGCGCTTATAGTCTGATCTGGTGTGTGTGCGTGTACATGTGTACACACATATACACATATATACGTGTGTGCGCACACATATGTGTACGTGTGTATATGCATATGCATATATGCACATATACACATACATATATAGATAAATATAAATCATATCATGTAATATATCATTACAATACTACAATAAATGGTAATTGAGCAATTATACAAACTATTCTATGATCTCATGAGCTTAGATGCTTTCAATTTATCAGAGTGGATACACTGCACCCTAATATCTGATCAGGTATTAAAAGTATTTACTTCTTTTACATTTAGTCTGACTATTTCTACTACTATTGACAGAATTTTAAGAATTTGCTTTTCATTCCTTTAGAAAAGAGAAAAAGAAGTAAGTTTCTTCCGGGGTAAAAACAACAAAACAGCGTATTCCATCTGTCCCCTAGGCTTAATAGGAATGGGAACAAAGTAGACAAGAAAACCAATTCAAAGGAACCAGAAAACCAATTCAAAAGCATTACTGCTACAGTCAACTACATAACAGAAAAGCCAACTATTAGAAAAACAAGTAAATGATGTTTGCCAAAAAAGTAAAGTTAATTTCTCCCCTTCAAACAAATGGCAAGAACAGGAAATATCAAGCATCCACTTATTACACATGTGTATTCCCTATTCCAAATTGTTATAAAAATGAAAAATATCATACTGCAAGGTTAAAACCATGACCGTCTTATAATAGTAGCCCAACATCCGATAAAGTTAAAAGGAAAAAAAGTCCTAGCTCTTCTTCTCAACTTGAAAACAGGGAACACACAAAGGTTTGGTGAAAATATTTCAAACAGATTATTCATTTATCAAGTCATCCCTTTATTTAAATTTTAGTTCACTCCAATATTTTCCTTCCAGATTTTTCAAAGATAAGGCAAATAGGCCAAATATCCTCCAAAATGGGAGACAAGAATTGCGTGAATAACTGTAAGTCACCAGTAGTCGAGTCCCCTGATTAGACTATGGCAGCAAAAGCCATTTACAGATTCCAAGAATGTTGGAACTAGGAAAGTCCTAGGGATGATCTAATCCCAACTCCTCATTTAACAGAAAAGTTACATTTCAGGGTGAAGTGATTCGATAAAGGCAGGTAGTGAAGTAAGAACTAGAATCCAGGTTTCCTGATTTCTAGACAAGTCGTCTTCATACCTTTCAGTAGATTTCTATGTGATAGCTACATCAAAATTATCTTCAAGTTACAAATAAAAGCCACTCCCCTGAGATTCAAAAGAAGAAAGTTTCTAAAAGGTTGCAGTTTCATGCATATGCAAAGAAGTTTAATTTGGCACTCTAGAGAAAAGAATTACTCAAAAAACTGGAAAATACAGAATAACTTATACTACATTCCTTGAATACACAGATTTTTTTACAGTTAATGACCTAAAAGGAACATTTATACTTCAAAACATCTTCCCTCTCCCTGAAGTATAACTTCTCAAAACAGTCCTTCTCTTGTGAGTGACAATCTTTTTACAATCTGAACTAACAATACAAAGGCAAATTACTACCTTAGGTTAAATACAGAGACTCATAGCATTTTTGAAAGTCTATACTGTTAATATCAAAGTAAGATTGCAGATGCCAAAATTGACAAACGTCTTAGTTTTCTCTGTTATACAGCTCAGCATTTCATCAACTCAAAAGAAGGAACTAACTCACAAGGAGAAAAAGATAACATAATTGCTGAGAAATGTACTCTTACACCAGAAAATAGTCAAGGACTGAAGTGAGAGATAAAGCATTGCTGCTCATAATTTACGAGATTAAATTTAAAAATCAGTCCATATAATCTAAAGACATGATCATTTAAACAGTTAAAAATGCATTATTAGACAATGCAAGAAAGCACAGATATTAATTATAAAGTATTCTCTAAATTCTGTTTTCAGTCATTTTGTCATTTTAGGAATTTTCATGATATTTAATATCACAATCTGTAATCACGTTTCTATGGAGAAGTTCACCCTATTTATGGATGTCGACTGAACAAATACATTATTGGAAAGGAATTCATTTTCTTCCAAATGTCAAATTTTATTACAGTCAAGGGATTAAAAAAAAAGGTCACTTCCCTGAAGAAAATTGAATACCACTTGGATTTTTAAATTACCCCATTGACACACAATCCCAGAGACAGCAGAGGCGCCACATATGAACTTGAAAAATCAAAGGCGTTACTTACAAGCAAAGTCCCACAATTGAAAAGAAACTCATCAGTTACAACTTGAGGGCGGAATACCTATAGGAGGAAAGGATGGGTAGACTGAACGCTTAAGCATATGGAAAGTTTTATTTCAAGTAATGTATAAAAATTGAAAATTTTGAGTTGACTTTTCTAATTCTAGCATAAAACCAATGCATATAGTCAACTGACAAATGAGTGAGTCAAATTTGGGTTCCATTTTTTTTGTTCATAAAAGTGAACTCTACCTGTGACGTAACAAGGTGAAGCACTACAGGCATCATTGGAAGACAGATCTTCAGCTGTTTAACCTGTACCGTCGATGGATGTTTACGTCCAGAAACATTAGCCAATGCACTGAGAACATCACCTGCAAATCATGACATGGAACACCACAAAGATACAACTCATACTGTCTACAGTTTAGTGTCACTGGGGGATTCGGGTGGGAAGGGCAGGAGCAATAGAGCACGTTCATGAAAACAGTCAGAGGTAGAGAGGAGTACATGGGATGGGACCCATGACGGTGACAAAGAGTCAGAACATGGAAGAATCATTTTACGATGGAGGCATACTAGCCAACCCCTCAGTAGGAATAAGACAATAGTCTTAAAAGAATTCTTTACATGGGAAATATCTCGTTGAGTCCTGAAATAATTCTTTACATGAGAAATATGTCCCTTATCAAACACTGAGGTTGGGTTAAGTATGTAATAAGGAGTTAATCCTTAGGAACCACTGTTTTCTATAGAAATTAAAATTAGCATCCAATTAGCAAAACTGTGTCCTTTAATTTGTATGCAAGGAAGAGTTATGCAGAAAAATAAAGACTAAATCAACATTTTGATCATTATCATCAATATGAATTTTCTCAATAAGAAGGTAAAAAATCTCCAAATGTCCTAAGGAGGTGAGGGAAGAAGGAAAGAAGTATAGGAAGATATTTTTATCAACATGACTAAATATCCTGAGTTTTTCAGTCTAATAATATTTTAATATAGACTAATAAAACTAATTTCAAATGTTTAGTATTTCTGGTTTATAGCTACATCTGCTGGAAAAGCATGGGAGTAGAATAGACTTAGCTAATAAAAGAGTATATTGTCAAAAATATGTACATCTTAAAATTGTTAATGCAATTTCTAATAACTGGTACAGAACAATGAAAAAGCATAATTCTGATGAATTAGTAGCATCTTATTTTTAAAATTAAATGCTTTTAATAGTTAAAATAATAGCCTTCCAATTGTCCAACTTCATAATAAGTGCTTATTAAATTTTTGTTAAATTGAATTGGACTTGATAATTACAAGTTTCTTTGCCTTACTCTTCTTTTTAGAACGTGTATTTAATATTTTATTTTTTCACTAATCTTTTCCTTATTCTTGAATATAATAGTATTTCACAATAATATGGCATGTTAAATTTTATTAGCCACTTTTCTCCACACTAAGACTGATGATGTAAGAATCAATATTCCCATTTTACAGATGAAGAAACAGGATCAGAGAGGCCCAAAGGTGAGAACCGTTTTCAAATCCAAGCCTTTTGACTCAAGGTCCAGTGCCCTTTCTAATGCATCAAGCTATGCCTGTAAAACATAGAACATTTCAAGAAGACAAAAATGCCTTCCAGAATTAGAAGAAAAGGTCATGGAAAAATAACATTAAAAAAAGAATTATACAGGTCATATTCTCAGGCTCAAAATCAACCTTCTCCCTTTAAATATTTTCCAAAGTTGGAATCTCTTCCCTTCAGTTGGTCAACAAACCCTTTGTTAAGCGCTATGCTTCAGGGCTAAGCATTGGGATAAAAATCAACCAATACTTTGATCTAGCTCTGAAAAATAATTTTCCTCATGAAAAATTACAACTGATAAGATAGATTTGGAGGTCAACACTATTTTTTAGCTAGTTTATTCTTAAGTCCAAGGGAAGATAGATTTTTCTGTCACTACACAGGAAATGAAGACAGTACAAGGAGCAAGTCCACATTTTCTACAAGGTACATACTCCCCAGTAAGGGCAAAGAAAGGAAAAGCAGAAATTGAGGAAGAGACTCCACGTCACAGATGCTTGGCTCCATTTACCCAGAATTCCTGGCAGTTCCTGCACAATGTGATAGATGAGAAGATCCAGGCATTTTGACAGGTATTCATGGCTGCTTTGCTTCTCCTTTCCTGGTGTGGCCTTTCTGCTGTCTCTTTCAATGTACATCACCAATCTACACACAAGCAAGTGAAAAAGATTACCTCTTATGGCAAAAAGAACATAGAGCATCTGTCCAAAAATACCACCAAGGCATGCGTTTCCTAGAGGCACAGTCAAAATCAGGATGACATGGAGATATGGTAGCAACAAGCATTCCATTTTTGCATTAGAAAACAAAAAAAAATTATTTTTAAAAGAAAACAAGCTTTTAATTGCCCCATCAATTAATTACAGAACAGCAGTTGACACTAAAATCTTATATGACTTAGATGTCCTCAGTCGATTTAAAAAAAAAAAGTCATACATTCACAAAGTAACGAATAAAAGACAGAATGTAATTTAGTGTTTCAGAGCTCAACCTGAAAGTGTTCTTGATCTACACCTTTGGTTGTTAGTGTGGCTGGAACCTCAATCCAAGTACATACACGTATATATCTCTAAACTCTAATTCTAGCCGTTTTATTCCACTATACATTTCAATAAAATCTGGTCAAGGAAAAAAACATTAGCTTGGCACCAGATTATCTGAACTCAGCCATTAAATATTTCAATTTCTCAATTCAATTTCTCAAAGTGCTCCCATCCACCAATTTTATAAATCTTTATATTTTATATATCTGACATAATTACAAATTTGGAAAATGGAGAATTATTAGAGAAGAATTTCATTTATATAAACATATTGATGCCTAATAAATGTACCAAGTGGAAAAACATTAATTGTTTATGGGTAGGTTGAGCCAACATAACAAAAACGATACTACCTAAATTAATTCACTTATTCAGTGCTATATGAACCAAACTCCCAAAAGATTATTTTATAGAGCTAGGGAGAAAATGAAAAAAAAAATCATACGGGGGAAAAAAAAGATCAAGAATCGCCAAAGTAATAATTTTTTTTTAAAAGTTGTAAGGAAAGAAGTCTGGGTCTGTCAGTACCGGATCTCAAGCTATATTCCTAAGTGGTCCTCATGAAAACAATCCAGTTTAGGTTTAAAAGATAGAGAAAAACATCAGTGGAACTGACCAGATATACAATATACAAAAGCAAACAAACATGGCTATATATATGTATATACATTATTTTTATGTATGTATGTGTGTATGTATAGATATACATAGATACACACACACATATATAAAATTTGATGTCTCCCTATGTTGTGAATCTGTGTTATTCCTTTTAGACGAAAGTCTATGTCATTGATACAGGGGGAAACAAGCCATTTAGTAAGAGATCACATCACTGCTGAGAATTATCTCAATGGCCAATTTTTGTTGGTGTTCAGTTGTTTCGGTCATATCTCACTCTCCATGACCCCAACTGGGGTTTTCTTGGCAAAGATATTGGAGTGGTTTGCTCTTTCCCTCTCCAGCTCATTTTACAGATGAGGAAACTGAGGCAAACAGGATTACGTGATTGACTAGTAAGTGTTTGAGGGCAGATTGGATCTCAGGAAGATGAGTCTTAACTTGAGGCCTAGCACTCTATCCACTGCACCACCTAGCTGCCCCATCTGGCCCGATACTTTCCTAAAAAAGACTCCTCTATCATTATAACTAATCAGTGGCTACCTAAGCCTCTGCTTTCAGACTTCTTCCTGGAAGCCAAGACTCTCAAGCAGCCTGAGATCACAGTAGTGTTTCTGGAAGCCAATGATATTACTGATAATAATTACTGATGAGTAGCCTTCACTCTACTAAAACTTCAAGATCTTTGTCAGACAAACTGCCCCCTAAGCATGCCCCTCCCCATCTTGTACTTGCAAAGCTGATTTTTAAAACCCACATGAAAGACTTCACATTTATCTCTATCAAACTTAGCGTGATTTAGAGTCCAGTATCTAGAGTCTCTCATGACCACATGAAATCCTAACCTGTCATTCAGTAGGCCAGGTATCCCAACTTCATGAAACTGCAATGTCTGTGATATCTATACCTAAAACTAAGTTGCTGAAAACAAATATTAAACAGCACAGGGTCAAACACAGATCCTTGAGCCCTCCAAAGGAAATATCTAACCTGACACAGAGCCATTAATGACTCTTCTGGCCTCAGGCATTTAACCAGTACATTCATCTAAATGTACTACCAACCAGGACTTAGCACCATGCCCAGTATATATAGTTAGTACTTAATAAATATTTATTGACTTCTAGCTCACATCGCATAATTTTTATATAAGAATAGAATGAGACATTTTATCAAACACCTAATTTAAGAAAACAATGTAAGAGCCTGACATAATAGAAAGAGCACTGGTCTTGGAGCCTAAAGAACCTGGGTTCAAATCTGTCCCTAATACTCACTAGCTGTGTGATCCTGGGCAAGTGTCTTCACCTTTCTGAGACTCAAGAACTCATCTAATGACATGGAGACAATAATAATACCACTCTCATGGATCTGTGGTGAGGATAAAATTTAACTGAATGTGTGAAGTGCTTTTTAATATAAATGTTTAAATGTTTCTCTTTCCTTAGGCGGTCAAATTATACAATTCCTCTGATTTGTCAGTATTATAGTCCTGTAAAAAAAAGTACATAAAGATATGCTAGAATGACCTGTTCTTAATGAAACCATGTTGGTTCTTTGTGAGATTCCTTTTCTTTCTAGATGTAATTAACCTTCCTTCCAATAATATGTCCTAGAATTTTGCCAGTAATCAAAGTCAAGCTCAATGGCCTATACTATGCTTTGTAGATTCTAATTTCTTCCCCTGCCCCCCATTTCTTGGAAAACTGGGACATTTACCTAACTCACAATATGACCCCCATTTTCTAATTTATAAGATTACCATTATTTCTACCTTCATAGCTCATTTCCAAAATAAAATTTCCTATTTTTGTCCCTCTACCTTTTGAAGGAAGAAATAATCATTAACACAAATCGAGAAATTATTGACCACTGTGCTTTTGACAGAAAGGGGCTTTCTAGCCATCGTCCAGACAATACAAATCCATTTTCAGCATATCACACATCTGTACCAGCTCACGACACCATGTCACAAACTCCTCATCTACTTTATTCCGTCCTCTGATAATACTGCTGTTCACGCCCCTACATGTGACATCACGCTTTCCCCTCTGACTCCTGAATTTCCTCACATAAATACTTGTTAATGAATAAAATTATCCTTGTCTCATCTCACTTTTACCAATGTTATTGCTTTTGAACAAGGTATAGCTCTCCAGAGCCATAATCTGATAATACAGTTCATCCCAGCAAAATTGGCTTTGCTGCTTTTGGACCTCTACCTCACCTTGCTTGTTTAGCCAGATTCTGTGCACACTTTATGGGTTTTCCAGGGCTTAGACCAGAGCCTGGCACAGGACAAAAGCTTGGCAAAATTCATTGATTTTGATCTTCACGTCCCTAGGAAAGCAGAATTCTGACCATAAACTGATCTGAGACTTCTTGTGGCTCTCTGCTAGTGGATGATAAGAGTTGAACTCAGGTTATTCTACAGACCTAAGTCTGGCAATGTGTTTCGAGGCCACATCTGTGCTGAAGCTTGATGGAACAAACAGAGCAGATTTGTTGTTTGTTGTCACCGTCGTTGTTGAGTGGTTCAATCCTATCTGTCTCCTCATGACCCCATGAAACACAGCACGCCAACACTGTCTGCGAGATTTTCTTGGGAAAGATGTTAGAGTGATTTGCCATTTCTTTCTCCAGTTAAGGTAAAGAAAATTAAGTGTCTTGCCTAGAGTCACACAGCTAGTAAGTGTCTAGGGTAGATCTGAACATGGGTCTTCCTAACCCCAGGATCAGAGCTCTACCCACTGAGCCACCTAGCTGCCTCCAATAAGGAAGATGCCTTCATACAAATCACTAGATGATCACAGGAAATCCAGGCTGACTTCTCCTTTCTATTTATTTGTAAGATTCTACCTGAATCCAAAGGGAGGAAAGATAGGCCTGAGAAATATTTCAATTTAAAAATCTCACTTCTAATGATGAGAAGTCATTCAATGACCTCAGTTCTGTGGATAAGATATGACTTTCTAATTAGTCATGAATTATTTGGGTCACTTGATGTAATTAGTCTGCTAGAATTCAAAGAACCTAAAAGAGTGAATGAGCTCCCAAAACAACACAGATTTACAGTACAGTAAAAGAACATTTCAATTTCATCATAGGCTGTTTGGGACGATACTTATCATTTTAATGACCAAATAATGCCTGTTAAGAATCTAGCAGTGCATGATACTATATTAAGCACTTTCTGAGTAAACTTATCCTAGTCCCTGACCTCATAACCTAAAACAAATGCACATTTTAAGTATATCTTTGGGATTTCTATGCATTGCATACAATTGTATCTAGAGTGCTGAACTTGCAGTCAGGAAGACCTAAGTATAAATTCTGCCTCACTTAGTTATATGACCCAGAGCAAATCATATAACCTGTCAGCCTCAGTTTTTTCATCTCTAAAATGGCACCTGCCTCACAAGGCTGTCATGAGAATCAAATGAGATAAGAGATTTAAGGACCACCCAAATCTAAAAGTGTTACAGAAATGCTAAACATCATCATTATTTTTATTACTATCACTCACAGCATCTGTCCTTTAGCCAAGCAATGAATGAAATAAGACTTGCATTAGTAAAACCTAAGTCTGAATTTTGCCTCAAAGACTGACTAGCTACAAAGTCTCAGTTACCTTCTCTATAAAATAAGAGTCTTGGACTCAATGGCTCCTATACTTCCTCCCACTTCTAAATCTACAATCTATGAGCTGATGATTCTAAGTTTGAAAAAATATTCATTACACATTCAGTAAGGACCAGCAATGAAATCTAGGCAGTCTTCTACTGACTGAACCTTGCCCAAATGTTTGGTAACAGGTCTAATAACACATCTTTCCCCAAAACAATTCCAAGTACCAAGCAAAAACCCAATAAACGAGTGATGAACAACTTTGTAATGAAATTTTAAAAAGCAGGATTGAAAGGTTTGGACCTGTCTGATCAAGTTACCTTAAAATCCAAAAGAAAAAAGAAAATGTTACTTTTCCTCAGGAACTGAACACTTTTGGCTTAAAGTTCTCCTTTTTATATTTCCTGGTAAAATGCAGTTAAAATATCACATAAATCCAAAATTAAATTTTCAAGTGCCAAACTGAAATTCCTGGAAGTTACATCAAAATGGCAGACAGAAAGGAGTCTATTATTAGCAGATTCAAGAGAGCTAACCGCCAGTAAATGACATAGTGGGAAATCTACAGAAACAATGAATACTTTAAAATAATGCTTTAGAAGCAACTTAAGTGATTCCACACTGCACAACACTGTCATGGACTGGAAGTTTCAACGGACCAAATGAAAGAGTTGGGGAATGTGTTAGAATTCGCTATGAGATTAAGTGACAAGTATACCTCTCAACTGGGAAACATTCTAATAGCAGTACCTAATGAGACTTTTCTGGATGTGCCAACCCTAAATCTATATACCTGGATAAAATAAACATAAGAGGAAGTTCCCCAAATTACTTAGAACATTCTTAGAGATGACTTAACTTTTCCACAACATTCTAGGTGGGCCAAGTAGAAAAGAAACCCAATCTCAAATATTTGTGATCAATATGCTCAGAACACCATTTTTAAAGGCTGACGAAGTTTTTACAACAAAAATTTTTTTTAATATTTGAGTCCTCACTGTGATTATGTTTTCTTTTTAAAAAGGCTGGCTTAATAACAGTTACAGAGGGGGTTCCTATCAAACACAGTTTGACTAAATGACTTCAGAGGGTCCTTCCAATGGCAAGATTCTAGGAGCCTATTCACACAGTTGACTACCCCGAGTCCAGACCCTCATCATCTTTTACCTAAATTACTAGAAGGACACTCCCAACTAATATCCCTGCCTCCAGCCTCTCCCTATTCCAGTCTATCTTTCATGCTACTTATGGTCTAAGTGATTTCCCTTAGGTGCACATCTGACCATGTCACTCCCTTACTCAATCAATGCCAATTGTTTCCTATGTCTTCTAAGATCAAAGATAAATTTCTACTTAGCTTTGAAAGCCCTTCACCACCTGGCACCACCATTATCTTTCCAGCCAAACTGGCCTTCAGTCTCTTCCTAAGCCCTGACCCTCTTCTCTCAGTACCATGCCTCTGTGTTGGCTGTGCCCCAGGCCTGGCATGCCCTGCCCTCCTTACTTCTGCCTCACCGGATCTTCCCCTTCTCTCATGACCCAGCTCAATCACCACCTTCTACATGAAGCCTTTTTGGATACCTCCAGTTGTTAAGACTCTCCCTCTAAAACTAGAGTGCATTTAACTGTTTTTTGGTTACTTACTTTATATTTATTCTATATATTATTGCTGTCTTAACCACAGAATGTAGCTTGTGGAAAGCAGAGATTGTTTCATTCATTGTATTTGCACCCCTAGGGTCTTGCACCAGGCCTGGTAATATAGTAGGTATTTAATAAATAATAATCATAGCAAACATTACTATAGCGCTTTAAGGCTTACAAAGCATTTTACATATGTTATCTAGTTTGATTCTTATAACAACCCTGGAAAGTAGATGCCATTTCTGCCCCCATTTTACAAATGAGGTAAACAAGAGTAACAGGTAGGATTTGAATTCAGGTCTTCCTAACTCCAAGTCTAATATTTTACCCTGCACCACTTAGCTGCCCCCAAGTTAAATACTTGTTGACTGAGTGAGAGGCTGTCCCACTCAGCACCACCTACTTAGCTTTACTCACACTAAGTCCCATGCTCAGAACAAGCGCCCGCCTCTGCCATCCCCCCAAAGCCAAAAGGGCTTGGGGCACCTCTGCGTATTTCCAAATCGTCTGTGGATTTACTTTGGCCCTTACCCCAAGAAATATTCCTAATACTTTACCTTTAAGTCTCCCAAAAAGTTCTTGTCCTAGCTCTGGAATTATTCTGGATACATGTCCTTCTCCCTGCCTTGCCTTTCCCATAACAGACCCTGAAGCACCTTGACGGCAGGTGCTTTTTACCTTTCTGCGCATTTCTGCCAATACTAATAAAGTACCTTGTAAATGTTTGTTAAATAAAGTTAAATTAAATGGACTAGCTAAAGAAATGGAAGTTTGAAGAGGCCATGGTCCTCATCTCTCTCAGAACTTCTCATCAGACTTCTCTAAGTGACCCGCACCCCCTCCACTGCAGCCACATAGTGGGCAGGGGCTGGAGGAAGGGAGGCAGCAGGGATCTGTCAGAGGCGCAAAACCAAACCCTGCTCCGCTCCTCGACCCCCAGGATCAGAGAACTAGGAACTGAAATCCTTCTGAGGAAGCTGTGGGAGAAGGCACTTAGCCTCCAGTGGAAACCCGTCAGATAAGGACTCATGGGAATATAATTGCAATGTGGACAATGACATTTTTATGCAAGCGATTTTACTTGAAAAGAAATATTTCAGTCTTCTATGGGAGAAATAGGATTCAGATGCTAATACTCTCCCCAGAGAAGTAGCTATCTCCATCGGCTGACATGTTTCCTGTTAACTATGAGATCCAGTTATTATATAGACAAGGTGAGAGGGACTTTCAGGAAACCTGGTCCATCTACTTAGTTCAAAAAGATAAAATGTTAGCTGGCATGAGTTGCTCATTAGGAAGATGTCCTGAGAAGAGAGACTATTAATAGAACCCTTTAGAACACTAACCTCAGGTTTGCCTAGGATTCAGTTTCATTACAGGCTGACTCTTCCCAAAATATGATTTAAAAATTTTATAATGTTGTAACATTCTGAATGGGTTCAAGTATCCACTTGGGTAGCGTATGTTATTGTGATCTGCAGCTTTCACAGGTGAAAAAAATTACCAATTAGACTATGAGGTACATCAGCCAAAACTACAAGCTGTAGTAGTAAATTATATTAATGCATTTCAGTAAATGCCCATATCAGCAAACAAAATGCACGCTCAACACAGGGAGAAATTTTTGTGCTCTATCCTGGCTCAAGAACATTAAAGACTTCAGAACTTTTCATGAAAAGAATTTAATTTTAATGTAAAAGTTGGCTAAGTTCTTCCTATACTTCACAGGTGTTCTAATAAATGAAACTAATTAAGATGCAAGAAAAATTCTGACAAAATAGGCTACATTATGCTGTGATAAGTCTCCTACACCAGTGTCTTCTGAATTAACATATGAATCCATTTCCATTATAAATGTAATTATTCATTATTCTAATTTAAGGTAGAAACAAGAGAGGCGGCTGTCTAAACTGAATCACGGAGCAGATGTTACTTTCTCATTTCTGATTTATAAATCCCTACACCACAGTTAAACGTTTTCTTTCTTTTTAAAATTTATTTTTCTAATTTATTATTTTTTCAGCATTCTTTTCTTTTTAAATTTTTAGTTCTGGATTCTCTTTCTCCTACACCTCCCCCACTCACTGAGAAGACAATATGTTATCAATTATACATGTGAAATTAGGCAAAACATATTTGCATATTACCATATCACAAAAAAGTGAGAAAATTATACTTCCATTTGCACTCAGAGTTTGTCAGTTCCCTCTCTGGAAGAGCATAACATTTTGTCATCATGAGCCTTTTGGAAAGACTTAGTTGAGCTGAGTAGCCAGGTCTCACAGTTGATCATCACTGAAACCTTGGGCTACTGTGCAAAATGACCTCACACTTCTTCTCACTTCACTTTCCACCAGTTCACACAGGTCTTGCCATGTTTTTTTTCTGAAAAAAAAAACATTTCCTCCAGCACAATAACATTCCATCATAATCAGACGCTACAAGTTGTTCAGTCATTCTCCAAATGATGGGCATCTCTTCAATTTCCAATTCTTGGCCACCACAAAAAGAGCTGCTACAAATATTTTTGTAGGTCCTTTTCCTTTTTCTTTGGGATCCTCTTTGGGATGCAGACCTAGTAATAGCACTGCTGGGTCAAAGGGTAGGCACAGTTTTTATAGCCCTTTGGGTATAGTTTTGGATTGTTCTCCAGAATGGTTGTACCACTTCCCTAACCCACCAACAGTTCATTAATGTACCCATTTACCCTCATTCCCCTCCGACTTTTACAATTCCTGATAGATGTGAGGTGGTACCATAGAGCTGTTTTAATCAATAAGGGATTTGAAGTATTTTTTTCATATGGCTATAGATACCTTTAATTTCTTCCTTTGAAAATTGCCTGTTTATATCCTTGGATCATTAATCCACTGAGGAATGGCTCAGTTTTACAGACATTTGACTCAGTTCCCTATGTATCTGAGCAATGAGGCCTTCATCAAAAAACATGCTTTAAAATTTTTGATATCACTTCATCGTCTATGGTACCTTTCAGCTAAATGCATTTTCCCTAAATATCTCTTTCCATTAGGTCTAATTTTGCTTTTGCTTTCTCTGAGATCATGACTGTCACCCCTGCCTCTTCATTTCAGCTGAAGCACAGCATCCTCTCAGCCTTTGCCTCTCACCCTGTCTTTCTGTTCCAAGTGTATCTCTTCTACACCACACATTGTTGGATTCTTGTTTCCAATCCATTCTGCCTTCTGCTTCTGCTCTATGGATTGACTTATCCCATTCTCATTCACAGATATGATCGTTAACCATGCCTTTCTCTTCATCCCATTTTTCTGTTTATCTCTCTCTTTATATTCTGTCCCTCCTCAAAAGTCTGTCCTGCTTCTGACCACAGCTTCCCCTTATCTGCCCTCCCTGTTATTCCCCAACCCTCCCCCTTGACATCTCCTGCTTTCCTGCAGCCACAAGTGCAAGCGCTCCTCTTGGCCCTGCACCTGTGACCAAGGCCTCTGCTTCCTTGTGACAGATCACAAGTGCCCCTCTCTGCCCTGCAACCATGACTCAGAACTGTTTATGGGGAACACAGTTGCTCATCAATGCTGGCTGCAGCCAGTGTCAGCAAATGGACCCCTGTAATCTCTTTCTGATCAGTTCTCTGACCCCCTCCCCCTACGATGTCTGGGATGAGGGCTCTCAAAGTTGCTGCTGCTGCTGTCTTTATGACCACCTCCAAGGCCCACTAATGATGCTCCTGTCATGCTCTGAGCCTGCACCCACTGCAGTGTTGCAGACCTCTCCCATGGACCTCCTAAGTTGCCTCAGGCTGGAAAAATGTCTCCCTTTGACCTTCTGTTACCTGTACCAAGCCAAAATTTGATTTGAGATATATTTTAAAGTTGTTTGGAGAATATGGGGAGAGTTCAGCTGGGTCCTGGCCTACACTCCACCATCTTCCAGTTAGATATTTTCATAACAAAACTCCTTTGTATTTATCCGTCCTTGGTAGTATCTCCAAAAATTAAAGCAGTCTGCCCATAGACATATTTTTTTCTATTTCTAGATTCTACCACTTTGTATGAATAGTGCTTCCCACAACCCTGCAGGATCTCAGTCTTTTTTTTTCTTGAGGTAAATAGCTTTCCATAATATCACAGGATCAGACATCCAGAGCCTAGAGCATCCTTCCCAAGTATCTAATTCAATCACCTTTCTTTACAAGTGAGGAAACAGAAGCTCAAGGAATGGGTAAGTGATTTGCCCAAGGTCACACAAGCACTAAGCACCACGACCACTCACGTCAGTTCTGTTAGGTAGGGAAAAGTAAGGGTTATCATTCCCATTGTGCAGACAGGGACTAAAGCTCAGAAAGATTAGATATCTCACAAAATAACTGCATTACTTGAAAATTTGAAAAGGTAGATGTAGGTCATGTGAAATTCCTCTCAACTAGAGCCAAATGCAAAATAAGATGGCTGAAAGATCATGAAATCCTTAAAAAGTTAAAAATGTCTTTTCTAAGATTCTCTAGGTCATCAAACTGCCCCGGTCCAACAGGTGATACTCATATGAAAAGGACTCATGGCTCTTCCCCGTTCTGGGTTCCACACTTCTAGACTCTTCCCATCCTATCACTATTCTCCCTAAAATGCACTGCTCCAGATGAGGTCTGACAAACAGGACAATGAGGCCTCCTTCCTGCTGGACACTATGGCCCTCTTAGGGCTGCCCAAGATTTGTTGGCTATTTTGGCTGTTGTATCATATTATTGACTCATGTCAATCTTGCAGTCCAGTGAAACACAGTTTTCAGACAGTTATCTCGCTATGCCTTCCCCTACTTAGTATTTGAGAAACAGAATCTTTGAATCCAAGTGTATAATTCTGCATTTATTCCTATCCAATTTCATCTTATTACATTTAGCAGAGTTCTCGTCTCTCAAGGCCTTTTTGGGTCTTTACTCTATCTCTCACCCACTGTATTATCCATACATCAGCTGGAATTTGATAAATATGCCCTCTACAGAAGGATGTAGATCAGTTACAGAAAGAGCAGGGCCCAGCACCAATTCCTAGGGCCCTACGTGGAAGTGATCCTATGAAGCTGACATTGCGCCATTAGCATCTGCTCTTTCAGTCTATTCATTCCACCAACTCCAAATCCATTTCATTGTCTAGCCCATATCTCTCCATCTTTTCACAAAAATAGTAAAACATACTTTTATCACACAATTTGTTAAAATCAAATCAAACTATACAACAGCATTCTACTGATACAATTTAGAAACCATGTCAAAAGAGAAAGGTTCAGCATCACTTATTTTTGGTGACGCCACAAGTGGGAATCACCACTTGGATTCATGTTCACCCATCATCTCTTTAATGACCCATTTGAGATTTTTTCCCTAAAAACAAAAGTCAAACTAAGTGGCCTACAGTTTTGTAGGCCCCATTCTCTCCCCTTTTTCTGAAAATCAGCCCAGTAACACCTCCAGCCATTCTCTGCACCCTTTCCAACAGCACTGGCAGGAGGTTCAGCAATCCCATCCCTTGCTCCTTTCACAGTGGAGCAGCATTGTTATGGCATTTCCCAGGTGACTGACTTCATGAAATAGTATTAATGGATAGAAAGTATCTTCTTTTTGGAAAAGATCTCTGATATCAGATACAGTGAACTCCCTCTATACTGGGAAGATCAGTGATTAATAGTCTTATCAAGTAGCCTGGTGGGGGCAGGGCAGGGGGAACAAACATGGAGAAGTTGTGACACTGGAGGGACCCAAGCCCAGGTCTTCCTGATTGTGAGGTCAGTTGTCTACACCATGCTGCTTCTGGTCTAGCATGAAATATCCTGGACTTTTTGGAGATGGAACATAGTATCAAAAGAGCCAACATGGCTTACTTGTACCAAACTGCCTTATTTTCTCTTTTTTTGGCAGATTTACTAGACTGGTAACTTTGAGGAATATAATATTATTGTTTACTGAGATATCAGCCAAGATCTTGCAAAAATCTCTCATGCTAAGATGGAAAGATAATAAATTCACTTATGTAGATTTGGAACTGTTATTTACAATAAATCAATATGCATTTATTAAGCACCTACTATATGCCAACCTCTGTGTTAAGTGCTGGGGATGAGTTCCGCTCGTTTTCTTTTTTTGTTCACCTTTAACATTTTATTTTTTCTCACTTACATGTGAAAACAATTTTTAACATATTTGTTAAGTTTTGAGTTCCAAATTCTCTCCCTCTCTCCACACCCCTCTTTATTAAGAAGGCAAGCAATGTGATATAGGTTATACATGTAAAGTCATGCAAAACATATTTCAATATTAATTATGATGTGCAAGAAAACATAGACAAAAAATGAATAAGTTTTTAAAAGTATGTTTTGATATGCATTCAAATTCCATCAGTTCTTTTTCTGGAGATGGATAGCACTTTTCATCATAATTCTTAGGAATTTAAATCATTGTATTGCTGAGAACAGCTAAATCATTCATCATTGAACAGTGTACAGTATTGTTGGTACTGTGTACAATGTTCTTCTGGTTCTGTTCACTTCACTTTGCATCAGTTCATGCAAGCTGAGGTTTTTCTGAAAGGATCCTGTTCATCATTTCTTATAGCACAGTAATATATTCTATCATAATCATATACCACAACTTGTTCAACTATTCCACAACTGATGGACATCCCCTCAATTTCCAATTCTTTGCCATCACAAAAATAAATGCTATAAATAATCTTGTACAAATAGGTCCTTTTTCTTTTTTTTTTTTTTGGTCTCTTTGTAATGATATTGTTGAATCAAAGCGTATGCACGGTTTTATAACCCTTTGGGCCAAGTTCCAAATTGTTCTCCAGAATGGGTGGATCAGTTCACAACTCTACCAATAGTGCACTGGTGTTTCAATTTTCCCACATCCCCTCCAACATCTGTCATTTTCATTTTCTATTATATTAGCCAATCTGAGATGTGTGAGGTGGTATCTCAAGAGTTGTTTTAATTTGTACTTTTCTAATCAATAGACATTTGGAGTATTTTAATTAAAAAAAAACACTTTATAAAAATAGAAACAGGAATGTGGCATGCACATTCAGATGAGGTCTCCACAGTGGTTTGGTTTTATTGTTTTACTTTGTTATAAACTATAGGTAGCCTAGAAATGTTCTTAATGTAAAAATAAAATGTGGTAATAAAAACTTACAAACAAAAACAAAGCAAAAGCTACCATGACCTTGGGTTGCGTTAAAGGAAGCAAAGTTTCCTGTAATATTCCAGGGCAGCTAGGTAGCAAAGTGGATAGAACACTTAGCTTGCAATCAGGAAGACTCATTTTTATGAGTTCAAATCCAGTCTCAGACACTTACTAGCTGGGTGACCTTGGGCAAATCACTTAACCCTGTCTGCCTCAGTTTCCTCATCTGTCAAATGAGCTGGAAAAGGAAATGGCAAACCACTCCAGTATCTTTGCCAAGAAAACCCCAAATGGGGTCACAAAGATTCATAGACTACTGAAACAACTGAAAAACCTGCTCTCTCATCAGGCCTTATCTGGAGAACTGGACTCAGTTCTGGGCACCACAGTTTAATAACACCAAAATGCTACAGTGCCTAGAGGAGGGTAACTAGAATAGTGAAGGGAGGGGAAACTATGCCTTTGGAGGATTGGGTGAAAGAATGGCACATTTTTACTCCAGAGAAAGGAAAGGGATTGAGGGAGGGGAGGGGTATGATTGCCATTTCAAAAGCACTGGACAATACATAATGGAGATGGTAAGCAGCCTGGTTTTATCTGGCTCCAGAAAGAAGAAAAATTAGCAGTGAGTAGTAGTTACAAAGAAGTCAATTTGGAGTTGATGGAAAAATTTCCTAATAATTTGAGCTATCCCAAAATAGAATGGGTTGACCTGAGACACCTTTAAATAGAGGCTGGATGGCCACTTGTCAATTACGTTGTAGGAGGGGATTCCTTTCATAACAAGATTGGACTAGGAGGCTCCTTCCACCATCAAATCCTCTAAAGATGTCTTAAAGGCTCTCCTCCAAAAAGATATCTCTAGTATGTAAGTATTTATGTATATGCATGTGTGTATATGTGTGCATATATAAAATATATATATATATTGAAGTTGTATTAGATTCCTCAAAGACTAAACAACAGAGATAATTTGTTCAGTGTTTCTGACTAATATCAAATGAAGCAAAAAGAGAAATATGCACGTTTACTAAAGGTCTTGGCCACTGTCAAGAAGAGATCCAGTGGGAAGTCCCAGTGGAAGAAGTACCACAAAAGGTTAAGATCCTCTTTGATCCTATTTCACTGAATGGATAAAAAAATTTATTAAGGACTCACTATATGCCATGATAATACCAATAAAGAAGGAGAAACAGTTTGAGACAATATACACAGAGGAGTGGTGGCCAGAGAGATCTTTTCATTTGCAAATTTACAGGGATAGCAAATAGAAACATAAAGCAGTAGACTGACACTTTCTAGGAAGAAAGACAGATGATTTGATCGAGTATAGACAGAAAGAAGGAGTAATACGTGGCAGTCATTGTTTTTTAAATGATATTGTACTGATTATATCAATCCTATAGCAGAGCTACCTAAATGAGATCCCTAACAGAATAAAGCTCAGTCTAACTCTCCAAACTAGTAAAACCAAGTGAATGACGAATGCCTAATCATCAGTAAGGTTGGTTTCCATTTAATCCAGATGCAATTTGGATGTACAACCCACAGAGTTGACCAATCAGTATGTATATTTTAGAAAGACATAGGAAATAGAAAATGAGCTGGGTGGGGAGGAGCCAAAATGGCGGAGTAGAAAGACTGACGGATGCTAGCTCCAAACCCACAGCCCATAAATTTTCTGTAAAAAGAACTCCCCACAAATTCTGGAGCAGAGCAAGCCACGCAGAAACACAAAGGAAGAGATTTCCGTTCCAGAGAGCGCTGGAAAGCCGTCCCCAGGGGTCCATCGTGCACCAGATGCAGAGCCCAACCCTGCGCTGCCCTGGCCACGCTGCCTGAGAGGAGCAGATTTGAGCAGGCTTCAGGGATGGAACCTCCAGCGGCTGTGAAGGTCCCTCCACCCACAGGCGCCACAGGTCAGTGAGAGAGACTTCTGGGCTGGTCGAGAGGGGAGTGGGGTGTCTCCGTGACTCAGACCCCCTCGGGAGGCAGGGGCAGAGGGAGCAGCAGAGGCAGCAGTGGCGGCCTGTGACTCCCGGAGCAGCAGGCAGGAGCTCAGGGCCATTACTGAAGATCTCCACATAAACCCCCTGAGGGAACTGAGCCTGGGAAGCGGCCCTGCCCCCACCCAAGCACCAGAACTTAAGCTCACATTGAATAGCAGCCCCGCCCACCACTGAAAGATCTGAGGCTGGGAACAGCATTTGAATCTCAGACCCCAAGCACTGGCTGGGCAGATCTAGGCGGGGGTGGAGAGGAATCTCAAAAGTCAAGTAACTGGCTGGGAAAATGCCCAGAAAAGGGAAGAAAAATAAGACCATAAAAACCTACTTTCTTGGGGAACAGATGATGTTTCCTCCTTTCATTTCCGATGGGGAGGAACAAAGCTTGCCATCAGGGAAAGACGTGGAGGTCGGGGCCTTTCTATCCCAGACATCCCGGGGGATGTCCGATGGGCTCAGGCCATGGAAGAGCTCAAAAAGGATTTTGAAAATCATATTAGATAGGTGGAGGAAAAACTGGGAAGAGAAATGACAGAGATGCAAGAAAAGCATGAAAAACGGGTCAATACTTTGCTAAAGGAGACCCAAAAAAATGCTGAACAAAATAACACCTTGAAGAATAGGCTCACTCAATTGGCAAAAGAGGTTCAAAAAGCCAATGAGGAGAAGAATGCTTTCAAAAGCAGAATTAGCCAAATGGAAAAAGAGCTTCAAAAGTTCACTGAAGAAAATAGTTCTCTCAAAATTAGAATGGAACAGATGGAGTCTAATGACTTTATGAGAAACCAAGAAATCACCAAACAAAACCAAAAGAATGAAAAAATGGAAGAGAATGTGAAATATCTCATTGGAAAAACAACTGACCTGGAAAATAGATCCGGGAGTGACAATTTAAAAATTTTGGGACTACCTGAAAGCTATGATCAAAAAAATAGCCTAGACAACATCTTTCATGAAATTATCAAGGAAAGCTGCCCTGAGATTCTAGAAGCAGAGGGCAAAATAAGTATTGAAGGAATCCATCGATCACCACCTGAAAGAGGTGTGAAAAAGAGAAATTCCTAGGAACTTTGTGGCCAAATTCCAGAATTCCCAGGTCAAGGAGAAAATATTGCAAGCAGATAGAAAGAAACAATTCCAGTATTGTGGAAATACAATCAGGATAACTCAAGATCTAGCAGCTTCTACATTAAGGGATCGAAGGGTGTGGAATAGGATATTCCAGAAGTCAAAGGAACTAGGACTCAAACCAAGAATCACCTACCCAGCAAAACTGAGTATAATACTTCAGGGGAAAATATGGTCTTTCAATGAAATCAAGGACTTTCAAGCATTCTTGATGAAAAGACCAGAGCTGAAAAGAAAATTTGACTTTCAAACACAAGAATGAGAAGAAGCATGAAAAAGTAAACAGCAAAGAGAAGTCATAAGGGACTTACCAAAGGTGAACTGTTTACATTCCTACATGGAAAGACAATATTTATAACTCTTAAAACTTTTCAGTATCTGGGTAGTTGGTGGGACCACACACACACATACGCACATACAGAGACAGGGAACGCAGGGTGAAGTTAATAGGATGGGACCATATCTTAAAAGAAATTAAGGTAAATGGTGAGAGAGAAATGAAGTGGGAGGAAAGAGGGTGAAATGGAATGGGGTAAATTATCTCTCATTCAAGAGGCAAGCAGGAGACTTTTAGTGGAGGGAAGAAGAGGAGAGCTGAGAAAAAAACATGGTTTACCCTCATCACATTCGACTAAAGGAAGGAATAAAATGCACACTCATTTTGGTATGAAAACCTATCTTACAGTACAGGAAAGTAGGGGAGAAGGAGATAAGCAGGGTGGGGGGGGATGATGGAAGGGAGGGCAATGGGAGAAGGGAGCAATTTGAAGTCAACACTCTTGGGGAGGGACAGGATCAAAAGACAGAATAGAAACAATGTGGGGCAGGATAGGATGGAGGGAAATACAGTTAGTCTTACACAACACAACTATTATCGAAGTCATTTGGAAAACTACACAGATATGGTCTATATTGAATTGCCTGCCTTCCCAAAGGGAATGGGTGGGGAGGAAGGGATGGGGAGAATTTGGAACTCAAAGTTTTAGGAACAACTGTTGAGTATTTTTCTTGCTACTAGGAAATAAGAAATACAGTTAATGGGGAATAGAAAGTCATCTGGCCCTACAGGACAAAAGAGAAGACGGGGACAAGAGAAGGGAGGGAGGATAGAAGAGAGGGCAGATTGGTGATAGGGAAAATTAGAATGTTTGGTGTATTGGGGTGAGGGGAGGGGACAAATGCGGAGAAAATTTGGAACCCAAAATTTTGTGAGAATGAATGTAAAAAGTTAAGTAAATAAATTTATATTAAGAAAATATGCTGGGTGCAGAATTTTGTGGAAAGAAAAGAATGAACTGGATTGTCTTTGGGAAATCACAAACTGTTTTTAATGACCCCCCCCCACCCAAGTTTCCTCTTGAAACAAAAGTTCATTTCTTTAGCAACAATATTCTTCTAGTAATGTAGTAAGACTATAAGTTACTAAATACCAGTCTCCAAATAATTATTACAAACCAAAAATTGCAGTGATAATAATTGAGAGTTGTTTGTGATCAGAAAAGATGGATGGATCATTTAGTACAAGGGAACCAATGGAGATAGCACATGTTCTGACAGTACATGTAAAACATCAGGAAGACTAGAGAAAGACCCCAAAATAATGAATGGATGCCATGTACAAAATTTGTACTATCATTCACAAGAGTCACATAGGATAAGAGACTTGTGGATACATTTCAGTTTGCACTGATGGAGAAAATATCTATATTGATGACATTACAAATCCACCAAAGTGATGAAGGAAGCTATTAATATATCAAGGTATGGTCTGATTAAAAAATGATTATGTTATTTCAGAACAAATTGAAATGCACTGACTATAGGATGAAACTTCAAATGATCTGGACTAACAATGCTGCTCTTTTAAATATCTGGCTAGGGGTCAAGTGGTACCACAAAAGCTTTAAAAGGGCCATCTGCATCACTCCTAACTGAGAACATCTCTCAAATGCTTACAGGAAGAAGCTAGAGCTTGTACCAATGGCCTCTTCCATTCCTTTTCTCTAGTCTTGGCTCCAATTTAATAGTGACAAGCGAGGAAAAATCACTGATTGCAAAACTCTTGACTTGTTGAGGCTGATAAGTAGGTATCTGTCTGTTAGTTCAAAACACCATCTCAGATCAAATATTTATGTAGTTTACTATCATATACCATCTCTAAAGGAGATTGGAAGTGAGATTCCCACAGAGCGAGACAGAAGAACTTCAGAGCTGTTTCTACATGCACAAAGTCAAAATGAAGGCTCAGCTCACTAAAATTAAAAGGGAAAAGCAACAATTTTTATCTCTCCTTAATTTTTCAAGTGAAAAATACAAAACCTTTTAAACATATGTTTTACTGGCATGGTTCTTAATTCACAACAAGTCATAGAAATGAGTTCCTGTCATCCCTTTTCAGGATGTTAGCACTTTTTTCCATTTTTCATGCAAGATTCTTCCTCATCATCATTCTTCATCCTCATTTTTCCTCTACCCACAATAACTGGAATTCCTTCATTGTCCTGCTCTGCCCAGTCCCACCAACAGCATACAAAATGTAACTGGAAATAAAAGTAGAGACTAAGAGTCATTTTAGTTTGCCACATCCTCTGATTGTCTCCACAAAAGTCATGAACTAACACTGAATGTGCATTTGAGAGACAAGTAATAAACTGGTTTTTTTTTAATTTACTCTTCAATTTAGTCTAGTAGCTAACATGGACATCTAGAAAATCTTTCATCTCGTGAAGTCCAGTATCAAGAAAATGAGTACCAACTTCATGAATGAAATGTGAACAGACAAAATCACCTGTATGGAGTCATCAGATTCTTGAGTAACCTCTCTTTTATTTTTTTTTCTTCTCTATGGAATGGCCTTTCCAACTCTCCAAAGGGAAGGTATAAGGCACTCTCAAAATGCTATAGTTACACCAAAAGATATTTCTTCCTCAGTCCCAAAAGAAGACTGAGACAGAAAACATCAAACTCTTAAAGAAGAGTCTGTAAAACATTAGCCCTATTTCCATTCAATGCCTAAAAATTATATATTTCATACTCTCATGACTCTAATCACACAGAAAAGAATCAAAATCAAATATTAAGGACATATGGGGAGAATATGTCCTTAGTACCTTTTGAAATCTATTTCCAAAATACATTCTTTG
The DNA here is from genome assembly GCA_023548195.1 of Bettongia penicillata ogilbyi. Lineage (NCBI taxonomy): Eukaryota > Metazoa > Chordata > Mammalia > Diprotodontia > Potoroidae > Bettongia > Bettongia penicillata. The sequence goes on along the minus strand of JAJHZJ010000289.1, from coordinate 1,432,702 downwards.
TAATCAAATCAATGTTACTGATGCAAGTTAAGAGCTGGATATCATGAAGAAATGATGTAATAAGTCATGCCCTTCATCCTGCTGTTCAAAGAGTTGATCATTTTCTCCAAAATACCCAAATCATAGCAATAATCAATATAAATCAGGTGATATTTGCTTTCTATTCCGAGAGACCAGCATGTCAACACTTGCCTCTCTACCTACATGCAAAATTATCTATAGTGGTTACCAAATTATAGGCTTCCAGTCAATTACTAACACTGATTTTACTAAATGTATCTGAAAAATGTAAGGAGTAGTTACTTCTCTCTGCCAAGTACAATTTTAACTATAAAGTCACAATTTGGGAAGAACAATACATCAAACAACCATTTGCTTATGAAATATGACTTTGGGAAAAACAAACAGATGGGGAGGAAAGCAGGGAGCATATCAACAGTCACATGCTTAACTCCATAAGTGGAAAGCCTAAGGTGTTTAGACACAAGGACTAGAAGAATAAATGAAGAGCTCAGAAGATGTCTTTCCCAATATTTTTTTTTTGCTCTTTGGGCTGCATCTGACTGCAGAGGCCCTGGGTCCAAATTCCAGCTCTGCTATTTATTATCTCTGTGTTCCTGGACAAGGAGTTCAACCATTCTGTGTCTCAGTTTCCTTAACTATTAAATAAGGAGAGAGATTGAAGTATGGGGTCCCTTTAAACTCTAGATCTATGACTCTTTGATTCTAAAACTTAAATTTTAACTCTAAATGTTATCCCTAGGAAGAGAAAAGAAATAAAAAATGTATAACAATATGCTTCCCAATCAAAATGCTAGAAAAAATTAAAATGAATGGAAAGGACTTGTATCTTGAAAATGTTTCTACTCAAGAGTGATGGTTAATACAGACCAAAGCATCGACTTCTGCTTAAAAACCATCTTTAAAATATTTAAATATGACAAAGGGATTTTATAACTACCCCTTAGGATTCCATCTTCTTCTACTTTTTCATTAAAAAAAAAATTAAGGAGATGGGGACGAAGGACCCAAAAATTCCCAGAAAAATTTGAAGATTCTCTCTTTTGCCATGTATCACATTTATAAATCACCTTAGCAGATGGCATTAGAAAAAAAGAGCCTAAATGACGACAATGGAACTAAAGAAAGTTACTATAAGAATCAGATCAATTCATTCTATCAGATCCAAAGAACAGTCAGAATAGGCTACTGTCATTTTAAAATAGCAGTAGTGCAACTACTGGGAGAAGGACTGGGAATGGTAATTGATTACAGAAAGTTCTAAAAAGAGGATCCCAGCCTCACTGACAAATTGGTGTCAGGAAGATTACATTGTAGGGAAAAGCCCCATTCTCAGATACTCAGGAAGTTCTCAAGCACCATATGCTGATTGAATAGTTTAAATTTAATCACTATTTTCCAAACAGGCTCTCGGTCAATTGTGAAATAGATTCTGAAAGGCTTTAAAATGTAACAGGTAAGCTACAGCACCTTTAATGGTTCTCTTTTCCCCTTCCACTTTCTTTATTCCACTTTCCATCTGAAATCCTGCTCTTTTCAACTCCTGAACAGGAGGCCCCTCCCAGAATAAATCCACCACGTAAGATCTCGTACCCTGCAGTGAACTCAAGGCTTGGAGGGCTAGACAGCAGAGTACCATACTCCTCCTAAAGCCTTGCTTTATAGAGACCAAAAACTGGACTCAGATCACTCCATTTTGCATCTGCTGTGTTTCTTCCAGGAAAAGCTCATCCCTTCCTAAATTCACCACCATGATGCTAAGGCAAGCCTTGACTGACATGACTCCCTCAGCCTCCTCTGCCCTCTAATTGGAGAGTTGGAGGGTGAAGTACCAAATTTCTCCCAATGTCTTCTTTTATAGAGGGAAGAACCTGAAATCTAAGGTCACCCCACTTTGCATCTGCTTCTCTGCCTGGTTTCAACTCTGGAACAAGATGCCCCCACAATGGATCCCTTCTCATGCCCTTCCTCACCCCCAACCTAAGCTCCTTGAGAGCAGATCCTGGACTGTAAGCTCCTGGAGAGATTTTTCTTATTTGTATCCCCACTGATTAGCAGAGTGACTGGCACATAGTAGGCATTTAATGTCTACTGCCTTGAATTTTTCACAATGCACACAAAGTAAACTGAAGACTTCTGAAAAGTACTAATCTCAGATGCCTAGGGATTTGTTGGAACATTTTTAAGAACAGTTACAATAAAACAAGCATTTATTTATCGAACAATTAAACAAGCATTTATTTATCTCTCAAAAGGAAGGAAAGCACAAAGATTGGTTACAACATGGTCTCCGCCTTCAAAGAGATTACAGTTTGTTAAGGATATAACTAACATACACAGTTATAATAAAATGACAAAATTACATGATAGGGTGGAGTCAAGATGGTGGAGTAGAAAGACACACGTTTGTGAGCTCTGAACCCACAGCCCATAGATTTAATGTAAGAAGAGCTCCCCAGAAGTTCTGGATCACTGCAGGGTGTGCAGAAACATAGTGGAAGAGATTTCCGTTCCAGAGAGCCCTGGAGAGCCGTCCCCAGGGTCCGTCACACCCCAGAAAGCGGACCCCACCCCAGCGCTGCCCTAGCCTCAGCCCCAGAGGAGCTGATCCGAACAGGCTTCAGGGACGGAACCTCCAGCGGCCAGGAAAGTCCCTCCACCCACAGACGCTACAGGTCAGTGAGAGACACGCTTGGGCAGACCGAGAGGGGAGCAGGGTGTCTCCATGGCTCGGGCCCCCCCGGGAGGAAGCAGTGGAGGCAGAGGCGGGGGCCGCGGCGGAGGCAGCGGCGGTGAGGCCGTGGCGGCCCGGGACTCCCCCGGCAGCAGGCAGGATCTTCATTACTGAAAGTCTCTGCATAAACCACCTGAAGGAGCTGAGCCTGGGAGATGGCCCTGCCCCAACCGCTACATTTCTGAAGGTCTCTGCATAAAGCTCCTGAGGGAACTGAGCCTGGGAGACAGCCCTGCCCCACCCGCTCCATTTCTGAAGGTCTCTGCATAAAGCCCCTGAGGGAACTGAGCCTGGGAGGTGGCCCTGCCCCCACCCCAGCACCAGAACTAAAGCTCACATTGATTAGCAGCCGCGCCTGCCGCGGAAAGCCCATTTGAATCTCAGACCCCAAGCACTAGCTGGGCGGATCTAGGCAGGGGTGGACAGGAATCTCAGAAGTCAAGTAACTAGCTGGGAAAATGTCTAGAAAAGGGAAGAAAAATAAGATTATAGAGAGTTTTTTCTAACAGATGCAAATGATTCCGACTTTCAGATCTGACGATGACGAGGACATATTCTTGCCGTCAGGGAAAGACGTGGAGGGCGGGGCCTCAGTACCCCAGACATCCCAGGGGAATGTCAGGTGGGCTCAGGCCTTGGAAGAGCTCAAAAAGGATTTTGAAAAGCAAGTTACACACCTGGAGGAAAAATTGGGAAGAGAAATGAGAGAGATGCAAGAAAAGGATGAAAAACAGGCCAATATCTTGGTAAAGGAGACCCAAAAAAATGCTGAACAAAATAACACCTTGAAAAATAGGCTCACTCAAGTGGCAAAAGAGGTTCAAAAAGCCAATGAGGAGAAGAATGCTTTCAAAAGGAGAATTAGCCAAATGGAAAAAGAGCTTCAAAAGCTCACTGAAGAGAATAGTTCTCTCAAAATTAGAATGGAACAGATGGAGTCTAATGACTTCACGAGAAACCAAGAAATCACCAAACAAAACCAAAAGAATGAAAAAATGGAAGAAAATATGAAATATCTCAGGGGAAAAACAACTGACCTGGAAAATAGATCCAGGAGAGAAAATTTAAAAATTATGGGACTACCTGAAACTCATGATCAAAAAAAGAGCCTAGACATCATCTTCCATGAAATTATCAAGGAAAACTGCCCTGACATTCTAGAACCAGAGGGCAAAATAAGTATTGAAAGAATCCATCGATCACCACCTGAAAGAGATCCAAAAAGAGAAACTCCTAGGAACATTGTGGCCAAATTCCAGAACTCCCAGCTCAAGGAGAAAATCTTGCAAGCAGTTAGAAAGAAACAATTCCAGTACTGTGGAAATACAATCAGGATAACTCAAGATCTAGCAGCTTCTACATTAAGGGATCGAAGGGCATGGAATAGGATATTCCAGAAGTCAAAGGAACTAGGACTCAAACCAAGAATCACCTACCCAGCAAAACTGAGCATAATACTTCAGGGGAAAATATGGTCTTTCAATGAAACAGAGGACTTTCAATCATTCTTGATGAAAAGACCAGAGCTGAAGAGAAAATTTGACTTCCAAACACAAGAATGAGAAGAAGCATGGAAATATAAACAGCAAAGACAAGTCTTAAGGGACTTACCATAAGTGAACTGTTTACATTCCTACATGGAAAGACAATATTGGTAGCTCTTAAAACTTTTCAGTATCTGGGTAGTTGGTGGGACCACACACACACATATACACGCATGCACGCACACACACATACACACATGCACACACATACAGAGACAGAGCACAGAGTGAATTGAATAGGATGGGACCATATCTTAAAAGAAATTAAGGTAAATGGTGAGAGAGAAATGTAGTGGGAGGAAAGAGGGTGAAATGGAATGGGGTAATTATATGTCATTTAAGAGGCAAGTAGGAGACTTTTTAGTGGAGGGAAGAAGAGGAGAGCTGAGAAAAAAAAAAACAAACCAAGAAGTTTACCCTCATCACATTCGACTAAAGGAAGGAATAAAATGCACACTCATTTTGATATGAAAAGCTATCTTACAGTATAGGAAAGTGGGGGAGAAGGAGATAAACAAGGGGGGGGATGATGGAAGGGAGGGCAAAGGGAGGAGGGAGCAATTTGAAGTCAACACTCGGGGAGGGACAGGATCAAAAGACAGAAGAGAAACAACGAGGGGCAGGATAGGATGGAGGTAATTCAGTTAGTCTTACGCAACACGACTATCAGGGAAGTCATTTGCAAAACTATACAGATATGGCCTATACTGAATTGCCTGCCTTCCCAAAGGGAATGGGTGGGGAGGGAGGGATGGGGAGAATTTGGAAATCAAAGTTTTAGGAACAACTGTTTAGTATTGTTGTTGCTACTAGGAAAGAAGACATACAGTTAACGAGGAATAGAAAGTCATCTGGCCCTACAGGAGAAAAGAGAAGATGGAGACAAGAGAAAGGAGGGATGACAGAAGAGAGGGCAGATTGGAGATAGGGAAAATTAGATTGCTTGGTGTATTGGGGTGGGGGGAGGGGATAAAAGGGGAGAAAATTTGGAACCCAAAATTTTGTGAAAATGAATGTAAAAAAAGTTAAATAAATAAATATTAAAAAAAAACAATATAGAACCTGAAAAAAAAAAACCAAGAAACAAAATTACATGATAACTGTGCTGTAGTTAAAACCCCCAAAGTGAGATATGAGGTTGGAGGTTAGGGAGAGGAAGGCCATTACCAACTGAAAAGGATTAAGAGAAACTTCTGGGAGGTGGCATTTTAGATAGCTTGAAGACACTGAACAAGTGAAGAGAAAAGGGGCAGTTAGCACAAGACAAAAGAACCTGAGAAAAGACACTGATTATAAGAGTACAAGCTTACTTTTGGGAGGTATAGAATGGTTCTGTTTGGGAGCAACATGAGAAAAGGTTGAAACAGAAGGGTAGTGCCAGGTTGGGAGGGAGTCCCTGGATGCCAACTTACAGAGGGAGATACTATACTGATGATCTTAATGTAGGAAATTAATAACAAATAAATTACTATGTCTATAAAGTACACTGATCCCCATGAGCAAAGTTCAATAAATATACACACATGGTTCTGCCATGGGCATCTAAGTTCAAGTGCTTAGCTTAGCACTTGGCACATAGTAGGTATTTAATAAATGCTTATTCCCTTTCCCTTAAAAGAAATCAAACAACCAAAAAATCTCCAATATCCAGATGGTCAAACAGAAGGTGAGAATAAATCATGGTGTAACATTTTAGGGTATATCATGAATGAGAGAGGAAAATGAGATGAATACCAAAAGAGAGATAGCTCACACTTTTCACACATTTCTCTATGGCGTTACAAAGAGAAGGCTGAGATGAGTGGGTAACATTCCCATTCCCAACCACAGGATGACATATTCCTCTTCTCATTACCTACCCCTATCCTATATCAAATCACCCATTTCCTATCAATGGACACATCTTTATGTATTTTATCATCTCTTACTTTCTCTGCTTCAAAAATATCAAATATTCATGGTGTTAATGGTTACAAAAATTGTACCACATTCACTGTCCTACTGGTTCAGCAAAGTGTACACAAATTCCAGGTCCTTCTGTGCATGAAAATCATACTTTGTCCTTTATCCTTTTTCTTCTGGAAGGAGACGGGAGCTTCTTGTATATCATTTGACTTCAGCCCTGAGTTCACTTCACACTCACAGATATATACTATAATTTTTTAGAGAACTGTAAAATTGCAACAGCAATTCACTTAGAGTTTCACAGAGGTATTAATCTTGATACCTTGGTTAAAATAAAAACCCTGTCCAAATTCCAACAGAACAACATTTATCTTGAGAATGGCCATCTATGCAGCCCTGTCTTGGGTCAGTTATTATTTGGCTACTGCTTCATCTGATACAATAAATTCTGGCTGAACTCTTTCCTGCTATTGATTGTCTTTCATCAGATATTACAGGGCAAAGGCAATATAATTTTTTCAGTACATATTGACTGTTCATTTTTTTCTAGCTTCAACAAAATATTACTAAAGAGAAACTTTACAGAGTATAAAACAGCAATTTACAGTAAGATTTTTATAAGTTTATTCCAACATCAAGGCAAGCAAATTTGTATCTAGAAATCTAAGTTATCTATTTTAAAGCTACTCAGGATACTGCTTAATTTCAATACTGGGTAGTTTTTCCTCAAGGGAAGAAATACTCTTTCACAGCTAAAGATACCACCACAGACCTGTTAACACATGAGAAAACAAGCATTTTTTCTGCTGGGATAAATAAGAGGCCTCTGGGGTACATAATATTATAAAAGTGGCTAGATCCCAGTATAATGTGCCATTTCTTCATACTCTCCCTCCCACTGTCCTCATTTTACATAATGAGTTCCAGTGAGCTATGTTAGTAGAAATCAACTTTATTGACAATGGAAACATTAGTTACTAAAAGAATTCACATGCTGAGCAAGAAAAATATGTGGAGAGAAACATTTGGTTGTAGCTTCTCTTCCATAAAGAATTTAAAACTGCTCTAAGATAAAAATGAAAATGACATTCCTATGTACTATGGGACTGTGTCCAATTACAAATGTCATAACTAAAACTATATAATAAACTCCTGTGGTTCCCTCCACCCCATCAGGCCTGGTACTTCTCAGGGGTCTTCCTGAACTCTAAACCTCACCCCTGTTCCCCTTATGATTCCTTCTTGCCCATCTGGATTGCTTTGGCTCATGGGATTCCTTATGGCCCTGCTCTCTTCTTCATCTACTACACATTCCTTCTGTCAGTGTGTCCTACAGAGCCCCTGGTCTTCATCTATATCCCTCTAGGACCCAGCACACAGTAAGAACTTAATACATTTTTACTGAAGGCAATAATCTTGAATCTATTTCTTAACTCTTCAATTCAGCTCCATTAATCAACACATATTGAGTGCCTACAATCAGCAAAGCAGTTCTAAGTGACACAAATAAACAGAAGACATGGGGTTTTTTTTTTTGGTGCAGTCATTTCTGCCAGACTGTTATGTGATCTCGTATGGAGTTTTCTTATCAGAGATGCTAGAGTGGTTTGCCATTTCCTCCTCCAGCTCATTTTAAAGAGAAGGAAACCAAGGCAAATAGAGTTAACTGACTTGCCCAGGTTCACACAGCTAGAAAGTGTCTGAGGGCACATTTGAACTCATGAAGATGAGTTTTCCTGATTCCAAGCCCAGTGCTCTATCTACTGTACAAGAAATATATAATCTAGTTGGGGAGATTAAAAATTATACATATGAAAGCCCATAATCCAATGTGAGCAATTCCCTTTCTACACTCCTTCCCTCTAATGGTTGTCCCATTATCATGACTTCAACTATCACTTCAATGTGACTGACTAGAAAATCTCTGTCTCCAGCCCTGGCCTCTCACTGGTTTTTCAATCCTGCATTTCCAATCACCTATAAAACATGAATGTCTCACCATTATCTCAAACAGGCTCACTTTCCATCTGTCCCATGTCCATGAGTGACATGATTATCACTCATTATGTAATTTTCACCTGAATTCATGGAGAATCTGTCACTAAGTCCAATTGTTTCTTCCTTTGGAAAGTTTGGGACCTATCCATTCTTTTTTACTGCCCCAGTGACAGCTCCCCCATGACCTCACTCCTTAGAAGACAACTTCTCTATTGGTCTTCCTGCCTCCGTGTCCTCTTCCCCAATTTTCTATGCCAATCAGACTAATCCTGCTTCTCCTTTGTTCAAGAATGAGCAGTGATCCTACAGTGATTGCATTAAATCCAAGTTCTTTTGTATGGGCTGGGATCCCACCCTTTTTTGGAGTATACCTCAACACAAACTCTCTGACTCTGGTCATTCATCCCACTGTCCACATCAGTGAATTCCTTCTCCTCTGTCTCTGATTGTGTTGTTTCTCCAAGCCATCCCCAATCCATAATGCTCTGTCTCCAATCCATTCCTTAACGAAATCCTGCCCCATCTTTCCAGCCCTTGGGCCCAAGTCTCATTTTCTCCATGAGGCCTTCCCCAACTACTCCACTCCACCATTTATTTCTATACTCCTACTGTGCATAGGAATAACAATCAAGATTTCTGATTTTCCTGATCAAAAAAAAGTCCTACCAACGCAAGTTGCTTCTTCTTGGAGAATTAGTGAAAGCTCTGAGAAGTTAAGCCATCTTCACAAGGTCACAGAGCTAGACTAGGACTGAGGTGGAAATGGAAACTAGGTTGTGCTGGTTCCAAAGGCATTCTCCATCAATTACACCATGCAGTCCCTCACAACTAGCCCTTAAATGTTTCACGGCATTAATTTTGTCACATAATCAAAACTACAAAGCTCTTTGGGAAAAGAGAATATATAAGATGCTTTTGTCATTTCTCACATGGTTATCATACTGTTTGACACACAGTACTTACTCAATAGATAATTGCTATCTGAGTTTATCTGGCAAAAATCTTCCCAGGATTCAGTTTTTACCTGCAGCACTATCATCATTGTTTAAAGTAGGGTGAGAGAGCCTTATATGTCTTCCTTTGGAGGATTAAAATGATCTTTCCATAGATTAAAACTAACTATAATTATTACGATGTGCTCAAGGAAATCTCTTTAAGTTTAAAATGGAAATAATTTTGATGAGCTGAAAGAACATAAGAAAGAACACAAAGGTACATTTTGAGAGCTAGAAAAGATTGCTGAAAATTTTCAGGTATATCAATCATTTTTTTGACCTCCTCAAATTTTCAAACCTGACTATTTAACTTCAACTGCACTGACTCCAGTGAAACCCTTTTTCAAAATGACAAATGTTGCTTCCCCAACTATTTACCACAAACATTTCTTGAGCAAATACCCTTCTTTGATCAAAGCCAAACTTCTCCTATCACTGAAGTCCACATGGGTGGTAATGCTGAAGATCCCAAGAGAGTACTGGGGTGATTGTCAGGTACTCCATTTCAGTTTCTAAGAAAACTCACACAGGCAACTCTTGACAGTTCATCCACTGAAAGGACAATTGTATGTGGTGAGCCAGAAGGCCCTATTTTATCACCTGTCATGTTCAATGTATGGATGAAGTCATTTAGAGAAATAGTCAGGCATTTGAGGGCAATCATCTCTTTTTTATCTGACTCTGACAGCTCAATCTCACTGCCTGTCCACTGCCTGACAGATCTGGGGGCCATGATCACACAAAACTGGTTGAGATTCAACCCATAAAAGGCAAAAGTGATGCTGGTAGACAGGAAGCAATATGTGCATAATAAGGCATGGTTTATCTCTAGTCCTACATTGGAGGCTTCACCTCTCACACAGCCTTGCAGTTCTCTGAGATTCCCAGCTGCTTCTGGAGTTTTCAGAGGCAGAAAGAGAAGAGTATTTCTACATATGTTTAATCACAGACTGTGGCACCTTTTTCCAATAGGAATGCTGCCACTTTTCTAAATGCCTTTCTCTCTGGCCTCTAGGTGGGATATCCACAAAGCACTTGCAATGCAGCAGCCCTAAAACCAGGCAGGTTATGATGAAAAACCTAACTTCACAGGCAGCATAATGTACTGGTTTTCCATTTTTTGCACTGTGCTATTTAACATTTGCTTCTGAATATGACTCCACATGTGAATCTGAATTTATAAAGGCAAATAAAACAATAACAAAGCCACAGATCCATGCCCATTTCTCTTGTGTGTATGTGTGTGTGTTCTCTTAATGATAACTATTGTACTATTCAAATTTCCTGAGTTCTCAATTTATGGAGGTAAAAAAAAGTACTTTCTACAGAGAACCAAATCTCTGACACCTGAATAATCCAAAGTCTACATTTTGGTTATTTTATGTGATGGTGGAAGATCTTTCTGACTGAGCTGCCATAACCCACTGAAGCAAGGTGACGGGAATAGTGTTATGCAGCTTCCTTAAGTCTTAATCATCAGGGCTGCAAAATTTTCAGTAATGCTTCAGCTAATGTGATATTTAACACAGCCTCAAGGTATAAGTATAAAAAACATTGCATTTCTTCTAGAAATGCAAATGATTTCATCTCCACATCAGAGAAGAATAATTCAAAATTCTCTATCTATTCTTAAATATAACCCTCAATGACGAGTGATTGGTTCAGAATAATATTATTACATCTCATGAAATGTTAAGAATAGGGCTTTGAACATAATTTATCAGTGTTTCCCTGCTTTTCACATCTCCCATTTCCCAAACTCTTAGGTGAGTTTCCCTGACTCTCCTTGATCCTAGACTCCACCCAGATCCCCACAGACCTTCATAGCCCCACTTATTCTCCCTGATCACTCCATGTGCTCTACTTAACATACTCTTCTCTCTCAGCCCTGGATTATCCTATACCACAAACATTTGATAGAAGGTCCACACCTTTTGTTAATTAATGAAGTAATGGGTCACAAGGGTCATGATGCCCTTTGGCTCTGAAAAGTGTACATATAATCTGTGGTGAGGCTTTGCTTTGGGAGCTTGGAAGAAAGTTCATGTGCCAGATAAGACTCTGAGTGGCCATTAAGGAGCACCCCCACCCCACTGTCCCACTCCCCTGCACTTTGAAAACCCAGATGTTGGTGCTTCTCTCTCTGGTAGCTATGTATGTCTGTAATGATCAGACAGTTGGATCTGTCTATTGATCGGTGATGTATGTATTGATTATGTTCAGACAATTAGAAGCTCTGTCTGTTGGTCTTTATTTCTCTGTTTGTATTTTCTCTGTTGGTATATGTGATTAAAGAATATTGTTGACCCCCTCAAAAGCTGCTTTCCTTTCAGAAAAGAAGATCTAAGAAATTGTGCTAGCAGGCCACCCTGGATGCATCAGGGTGCTTGCTGCTGTAATGGTATGGTATTAATATAAGACATGGTAGTTTCAACAAATTTGGTTGATGACACAAAGCTCTCAGGGATAGCTAAGACACTGAATAAGAGAGTCAGGATCCAAAAGGATTTTGATAGGATAAAGCACAGGACTCAACCTAATGAGATAAAATTCAATGTAAAGTCTTGAACTTGGATACAAAAAAACTTACCTTCATCAATATAATATGGGAGTGGTACAGATAGGTAGAAGTTGTTTTGAAAAGAATCTGGGGGAGGGGGCTTCATGGATAACAAGGTCTATATAAAGCTAACATGATTGTGGACTACACTGCTCCCAGGAATAGGAAGGTAACAGGCCTGCAGTTCTCTATGCTCATAATATCCCATTTGGAGAAACGTGCCTAGTTCCGGGAACATGGTTGAGGAAGGGTGTTGATACGATGTGCTAGAAAGTACTTAGAGGAAAGCATTAAGATGGCGACAGGGCTTGGGCCCACAACATATAAGGACTAGTTCAAGGACCTGGTCATGGTGAGCATGGAGAAGAAAAGCCATGACAGCCATCTTCAATTATCTGAAGGGATGCCATTGGAAGAGAAAATCAATTTGTTCTGCTTGGCCTCAGGAAAAAAAAAAAAAGTAGCAATGGGTATGAGTTAGAAAGAAACAAAGTGTGGCTTGATACCAGAAGACTTTTCCTAATAACTAGAGTTTGCAAAAAGTGGAGTAGGAGGCAGTGAAAGGTGATAGGCTTCCCCTCCTTATAATTCTGGACACGTACTCATCTATTACAGCACAGTGGTGATTCCTCTGGTGGTAGGGCTAGAATGGATGCTTGCTGAAGTACAACTCTCCAAGTTCTTTATATAAGTCTCATGTTTTTATACACTTCAATATACAATGAGCATCTTGGTGTTCTTGGCCCATATTCTCCAAATCGAAGGTAATTTTAGGGTGTTGGGGGAGGGGGACTTCTAATAATATATCTAAAGCAAGTACTCAGATACCATCCAAGATACTGAGTCAAGGCCAAGACTCATAGGATGCATCCACCAGAGTTTTTATGTTCTAAGCCATAAGATGTACAATCTAGATTTTCAGTTGGCAGTCATCATAATAAATTGAGTACATGTAAAAGTGGCCGCCAGTGCAATGAGACTCCTCAAATCTCACTAACAATAACATTGTTCAGCCTCTTATTGATGTCCCCAAAGCTTACTCCAGGAGTTCACCACATCTGCCATTTCCCAGGCCTTTCCCCAGTGCCAAAGGAGCTAACATGATCTCAACACATTATATTATAGTGGATGTCTAGAAAAAACTGATTTTCTAGCACCATGTGCATTATCTGAAGGTTCTAAATTCTGTGGAAAAACTCAATCCCAAGGCCCATCCTAAAAAACAGATAACGAATCATCAATGTCAAATGTCACAATTGCTACAATGATTGTCACAACTACCAACTAAAACTTACTGAAGCAATTCTTGGGGGCGAAAAGTCTTACCTTGCTTGGCAACTGAGAAGCAACATCTCTCGGTTATGGAGCAGAACATATAAAAGTACCAGAAAAGCTTTGGCTCGAATGGAAGTTGAAGGACTATCAAACAGACGGATAATGGTAGTAACAAAGTCCTAAAGAAGAGAGATGAAAATTATGAAGAAAACAAGAAATCAATATTCTTTCGGTAGAAATAGTGTTGATTCAAATTTATCACTACAGCCACTGAATGAAATCTTTGGGCAAAATAGATGATGCTCTCATTTAAGCAAGGCCTTTCTTTGGAGCTGGAGAAATGGAGTGAAAAATAGTGATATGCACAATACCTTGCAGAGATGACTACACTGAAGGGCACTTCACTTGTTCCACTGGAGTGACTGTCTAACACAGGGTGATAATAGTGCTTCTCTCCCTTGAAACAAACAAATTTTGGGAGTTCTACATACTCAACCCTCAAAAATCTATCTTCCTTATTGTTTTTATGAAGTTCTTATGCAAACTTTTATTTATTTGTTTTTTGTGAGGAAGCACAATTTAGATAAAGAGACAGATTTTAAAGAAGTTCCTAGCCCATCTGAAATCAAAATCTATGTCTAGATCTAGGAAAGTTATTTTCAATGGTCTCATAAGCCCAGTCCACTGGGCACCCACTGACAAACAGATCTAAGATGCAATATTTCAAAAACTCAAACGTGAGGAACAACGAAGAGGCCAGTGTTGCCAGATCATTGATACAGGTGGAAAGAAGTGAAATATAAGAAAACTACAAAAGTAGGAAGGGGCCAGGTTGAGAAGAGCCCCAATATATGCCAAACAAAAGCTTTATATCTGATATTGGAGGGAACAGGGAGCTTTCCGAGTTTGTTGAGTAAGGGGGAGGTGACAAGCCAATGTTGCCAGGATCTCTCTGTATGGTGGCACATACAAACTAGAGGGATTTTACAAAACATTCCTCCAAACTGTACCTACAACTATGGTGTTAGGCATTAAAACCCAACTGACATAAAGACTACACCGGTATTATACTTATCTGTGAAATAAAAGGAGTAAAGATAATACCAGGATAGACACAGAGACCCAATCTGATTTCTTCACACAAAAAAAGTTACTGAATGACAGTATTTTAAAAGAGGGTTTGTTTCTTTTTTTTTTAAATATAGTCTAAGATGTCAAGGTACATGTGAAATTTCCTCAGAGGGACATGACCTTCACATTGTGAAAGAATCTTATACAGTAAACTATTAAAGTGTCAAGTAGCATTATGGGAAAACAATCAGAATTGACAATTACAGCAATCATATCATAGAAATTCATAAGTTTCTAGAAATCCCAAATCATCACAGCAAGGAGAAAAGTTGGGACAACATGAGGATTCTTTTAAGCAAGAAATAAAAACTATAGTAGCCAATATTAGACTCCCCCCAAAAAAGATTTCCTGGACTAAAAATACTGTCACTCAATCTAGAATAAGTATTTAATTATATTTAGTTTTTTCTACATTAATTCATATTTTATCTCCTGAGAGATACTACAGTAAACAAGCTACTTACTGGGACTATACCTGACCCTATAGTGCACTAGATTCTTTTTAATGCAGCAGCACTCACCAATGCAGAGAATCTTTATAATTCTTGAAAGAGACAATGAGTTTTTTTCAAGCATTTAATTTTCAAGTGCTAGAATACTTTGAACTGAAAAAGCAAAATGCAGTTATGAAAGCAGTCTTCTAACACAGCATCTCATGTATAAGTTAAGATAGAGCAAAATTTCTGGATAGATACAATTACAGATAACTTTGCTCAACAATCCTCTGATTATCATTACTGTATAAGGCATAAAACAGGGAAATATATGCTCACCATCAGCATCTGTGTCTATTATGGAGAATAACTTCTGAAAAGTTCAAGTGGAAGAGAAATACTCTATAACCACTGGGAAGCCTTCTAAATGTTCCTGTTTCTGGATGATATGTGCTGATCATTTTAGAGCCATACAATAACGCAAGTCTTCCTCAAAAATGCCCACAAACCTTCAAAAGGGAGAAATCAAGTAAACAGAAGATGAATGGTGCTCACATTAAGACGTACTCAGAAAAACAGCAATGAATGAGCACATCAAACCCTTCTCTGTGATGGGTCCTGTATGGACAATGAACTGGGCCTAGAATTAAAACGACTGAACTCAGATTGAATTATATACAAGGCTTCCAAGGATCACAAGCTGTGCCCTCCTGCAAAAAAGTCTACCTTTTTACGATAATATAAATGCCACAGAGGTGCTAATACTGGAATCATCAATGAATCAATATTCATTTATTAAGTGCCTCCTGTATGCCAGGCACTCTGATAGGCTGGGGATACAAACACAAAAGCAAGAGGCTCTGCCTTTAAGGATCTCACATTCCACTCTAGCATCATCTCCACAGAATCCACTCTAAGTAACTCAAAGGGCAATGGAAAGACATGTGGTCCTTTCAGGGAAACTTGGTATATATTCCCAATAATGAAATGCATGCAAGAAGTGCTATATAAAACATACAGGAGATGCATAAGCCTGGAAAATGAAGCAGTGTGGTCATTTCCCAAGGGCAAGGAATAACAAATGGATAGCCTGAAACCTTAGAAAAAAGAAGGCCTTAAATGTACTGGATGATTACTCTAGAGAACCAATGGAAGAATTTGCCCAAAAACACAGAATGAAAAAGGATTTGTGGATTGCCATTTGTAATATAAGAGGGAATGTGCATATCCAGGAGGCTGTAGATCCCATGAACTAACAAAATAATACTCGTACTATCTGTGAGAGTCAAATGGGTAACCACATACAAAGTATTCTGTAAGCCCTACATGAAAGAGATGGGCTATGAGACTGATTTTTTTTTTTTTTTGCTTTTGCATAAGGAGAATAAGAGTCACTTCTACTTTTCTGCAAATTTACAGTGGGTCCAAAAGGAAGAAGTTAACCTATCAGATATGTGCTGTTTACTCCACAGCATCAAGAGCTTTCTACCGGGACACCAGAGCACAGAAACTGGGATATTCTTTATTTAATCTGCCTCATGTCTATGAATTAGAAGATAATAATAAAAGATCACAAAATCATATATAAGACCTGGTGTGGCAGCCATGTGGCTTGCAACACTCCTACCAACTTCAATGAAGTTAGGACACCTTTATTTTTCTCTCAAATGTTCAAATTTATAGCCTGTTTAAAAGCTCTATAAATAAGGAGTTTAGGGAAAGAGGTGATAATTCCACTGAAATGTGCTATATTGGGCAAAGCTTTTTGGAAGGACAGATTTGGCAAGAATATTTATATTAAAAACAAACTCAACTTTCTTTGTGTGTTTTGTGACCTATGTTCTCTAAGTTCTACTAGATCTAACCTAAAAATAATGTTATTTCAGGGTGCTGAAGAAAATAAGAGACTCACAGTGTCAAAGAAACTGAGTTAAGGAAAAAAGAGGAGAGATTCTTTGTTGTGTAAAAATTTTTGCATGCCTTCTTTTAAAAAAAAAATTCTGGAAGTGATGGCACATGCCTGTAATGCTGCTACTGGGAAGGGGGAGACTGGAAGATCTCACAAGTCTAGGAGTTCTGAGCTGCAATAGGGCTCAGATGCCTTTTAGGCATCTCCACTAATTTCAGCATGATTTCTGGCCCAGTGTGCCCTAGGTGGGGGTTGCAGGAGGGACCAGGGGGCCACTTGCCTGCCTAAGAAGGGGAAAAGGGAAGAAACAGGTCAAAGTTTCTATCTTGACCGGTACTGTGATCATGTGCTTTCTTTCAGCCTTAGCGAAGACAGGATCCAGTCTCAAAAAAAAAAAAAAATACCAATATACATGCCTCAGAGTCATAAAGAAAACCAGATTCCCCCTCCATAAAAAGCCAGGCTCTTGTTATCAGCAGTAAGGTCTTCTCCTTGGTTCACACCATATAGTCCATGGGAAAAAATGGACAGTGAGAAATAAATATATTCTTCAGGGCAGGTACTATTTTGTTTTTATCTTTATTCCCTACATATTTCACATGACCAGGGTTAATATCTATTTGCAAAAATAAACCCAACTGATAGTAGTAGCAGTAGTAAATAATAATAATAATTCACATTTATAGGACATTTTAAAGTTTGGTGTTTTACATGTATTATCTCATTTGATTTTCTAAATAAACTGTAAAGTAGGAACCCCAACTGGCGATGAGAAAAGTAAGGACAAGAATGGTTCAATGACTTGCCGAGGGCCATACAGCTAAGCAATTACCGTGAAATGGGATCTGAACTCACTTCCTCCTGATCCAAGCTCAGCACTCTTATGTGCTGTGCCACCTAGCCTGAACTTCTATAATGAATGAGTGCAGCTCATCCAGATAACAAGAACTTTTCAGAAGAAAGAAGGGAAGGAAGGAAGGAGGAAGCACTGGAGGGAGGGATGACATTGTTTTCACTGGAGAAAAAGTGAATAAACATTTCATTGTTCATTTTCAAACAACTACAGAGCTCATAGTCAGAAGGCAGAAGTCATTTAGCCCAAGTCATACAGAAAAGGAATCCCCACTACAAGATATCAGACAAATGGTCATCTGGCCTCTGCTTAAAGATCCAAAGTGATGGGGAACTGCCATCTCCAGAGATGGGCATTCTTAAGGACAACTCTGATTATTAGTTCTCCCCAACATTCAACCTATATTTTCTCCTCTTTGTGCCTCCCGCCAATTACAGCTAGGTGTGACCTCTGAGGACAAGTCTAATCCTCTTCTAAAGTTTCTCCTCTCTTTCTTCTCTTCAACAAATCTTATGGAAAGAACAAAAGGCCCTTCACCATCCTGACTGACCTCTTTTAGAACATTCTCCAGTGTACTGACATCGAGCCCAAACCACAGTGCCAAGAACTGAGAACAATGGTAGAGCTCTACTCATCTTCCCTTTTGAGATGATACTATTCTAATTTTCTTTAAAAAGAAAAAAAAAGGTAAGGCAAATTAATTTCAGAAAAATAATTTAAATCCTTTAAATTACACAACTCATAAAGACTTAAAGACAGAAGAGATCTGAGTTCTGATCATCTAGTTTAACTCAATAGTCTTAACCATGAGGTAAAAAGAGCATACCAGGAGTGTACAGCAGAATACCTCGGCGGAGCCAAGACTCAAATCCGGGTTTTCGGATGCCCGGATCAGCATTCTTTCCAGTAAAGAAATTAACAACTAATCAATAGTATAGGCATACACATCACTAGGCATGTGTGCTGCTATTCTACCAACCTAGGAACATTCCTATTTTTCTAAAATAGCTTTTTTTTTATTTTTTAATTTAATTTTACTTTTTAAAATTAACAAAAATCTGCTATCCCACTACTTCTCCATGCCCTCATCTTTCTATAAAAGAAAAACAAAATTATTTTGACAAATGTACATTGTCAAGCAAAACAAATTCCCATATCAGCCATGTCCAAAAGTGTGTGCCTCAATCTACATATTAGCTCATCCCCTTCCTCTGTCAGGAAGTGGGTAGCATTCTTCATCATTAGTGCTCTGGCATCAAGATGGAGCATTCTACTGATCAGAGTTCTAAAGGCTTTCAAAGTTGCTTATATTTCCAATGTTGATACTATAATATAAACTGTCCTCTGAGTTCTGCTCACTTAATTCTGCAATTCAAGTCTTCCTCTCTGAAATCATGTCTTTCTTCATTTCATATATCACAACAATTCCATTACATTCATATACTATAATTTCCCTAAACAATGGTTATCCTCTTAGTTTCCAGTTCTTCACTAACAATTTTAAAAAACCCAGCTGCTACAAATAATTTTAAAAGTGTGGATCTTTTTCTTTTTCCTCTGATCTTATTGGGGTATCTAGGCCTACTAGTGATATGACTGGGTCAAAGGGTACACACAATTGATAACTTTTGGAGAACTGATTTAACCAACAGCATATGAATGTACCCATTTTTCCACAGTCCATCTAACATTTTTTATTTTCCTTTTTTGTCCATTCTGTCAATCCAGGGGGTATGAGGTAGAACCTCAGGGTTGTTTCAATTTGCATTTTCTTTGATTATTAGTGATCTGGAGCATTTTATTTTGGATTTTCTCCTCTGAAAACTTCCTGTTCCTATTCTCTGAACATTTATCAATAGGGGAATCACTGTCATCATTAAAAATTTTAATCAGTTTCCTAAATATTTTGGAAATTAGACATTTAGACCCACAAGTACAAAAAAATGTATAGCAGCTCTTTCTCTAGTGGCAAAGAACTGGAAATTGAGGAGATGACCATCAATTAGGGAGGGCCTGAACAAGTTGTACTATATGAATGCAATGGAATACTATTGTGCTTTGAGAAATAATGAACAGGCCAGTTTCAGGAAAACCTGGAAAGACTTACATGAACTGATGCTGAGTGAAGTGAGGAGAAGCAGGAGAACATTATACACAGTAACAGCAGCATTGTGTGATAATCAACTATGATAGACTTGGCTCTTCTCAGAAATACAATCACACAAGACAATTTCAAAAGATACTTGATGGAAAATGCTATCCACATTCAGAAAAAGAACTGTGGAGTTGGAATGCACATTGAAGCATACTATTTTCACTTTCCTTTTTTCATTCTCATGGTTTTTTATCCCCTTTTGTTCTGATTCTTCTTTCACAACAAGACTAATATGGAAATATGATTTACATGTATAATCTATATTGAATTGCTTTGGGAGAGGGGAGAAGGAAGGGAACGAGAGAGAAAAATTTGGAATTCAAAATCTTATAAAAGTGAATGCTAAAAACTATCTTAACATGTAATTGGAAAGAAAAATAAAATACTATTAAGTGGCGGGGGAGGGGGGAGAAATTAAATCTTTATCAGAGAAACCTGATACAAAGCTGTTTCCCCTTCTAATTTTTGCTGCATTTGTTCTGTTTGTACAAAACATTTATAATATCTTATTATCAAAATTGTCCTTTTTATTTTCAGTGATCCTCTCTAGTCTTTATTTGGTCAAGAACTCATATTATCTATAGCTTTGAAAGGTAATTTCTTACTTGCCCCTCTAATTTGTTTATGCTGTCACCCTTTATGTCTAAGTCATGTCCCTTTGGAGTTTAGCCTGGTATATGATGGGTGATGCTGAAGCTTCTATTCCTACATATGAATTTTGTTATTACACTTTCTAACCCTAAATTGGCATTTTCTAAATAAGTAAATCAATTTGGATAGTATTGTCATTCTTATATATCTGTTCAGCCTATCCACAAGTAATTAATATTTCTACAATTATTTTAGTCTCTCTTAACTGTATTTATATAGCCCCTGCTGAAAATATTTAATTTCATTTTTAGTCTTTAATAAGGGCCAGAGCTTAAATTAAGAAGAGCCTGGACCTGTCTCTTTGTTCTCTGAAGTAAACTCATAGAATACCTCTTCCTATGTCAATAAGGCCAGATGGGGCTGAATTAGCCTTCCTTATGACACCCTGAACCTAAGACACTAGCTTAAATAGTGAGACATTTTTTATTATCTTGTGGACAGCGAAAAGGAAAACGCAGGTATTCTGAATTGTAATTTCAATCCACACCTTGTCCACTCTCTGATCTTATACCTATCCAATTAAGAAATTCCTTTCTCATGGTATAGTTAATCACTCATGGAGACTATAAATCTGAAGGACACAGACAACCTTGGATTGTCCTAAACAGATTTAAACCTGATCATTCTTGTACTAAAGGCAGTCAGAAGTTTTTATGGCTCCATGATCATGTAACTGCTAGCCCTAAGAGAATAAACAATATTCATTTAGCCTGTTTGCCTTTTTTAACCAAACTTCCAGGTCAACACTGCATATATCTTGGCAGATAGACTCCCTACTACTTTATGGACTCTATACTTATTTTAGAAATAGTTTGTTTAAAACAATTTGTATGTTGATTTTGGACAAGTACATCTATAGGAATCACTAAAATACGGCATGATACTAAAACAAGTAAATGAAAGCTATAAGGAATTGATATATAATATTCTGTATTTATAAATATCTTCTGAGAGATTAAATGATTATCCTCTGAAAAGGTTATCTACTTGTTTTTTTGTAGGGAAACAAAAATGAAAGACAGAGTGAGGAAAACACACTCAGCTTCGTCCGTCAGCTAATGCCATGCCTGAAGCTTTGTTCACAAACTGCTTCTGCTTGTGTGTGCTACTGAGGCCCTGAGGGAACTTCTTGGTTAGTTGATTTAAATAATGTTCAATTATGTTATTTTGGCCAAAATATTTCCTTTTTTGAAACTAGATTGTCTCAGGAAACATAATGTAACATACATTCTCAAATTACAAACCTTTCTCTAATACTTGATTCTACTACAAGCTTTCCACTGGCTTCCTTCTTCCCCAATATTTGTTGTGACATTATTAAGCTAATGCAATTTTGTACTTCATATTTGCATATGTGCAGTTATATTCATTAAATTATTAAAGTTTAAAAAAACAAGCATTTAAAAGTAATGTCCATAAATACACCCCATTCCATACAGTTTTGATAAACATTATATATCTATATTATGCCCAACTAGCAAAGTAATAAAAAAGGGGGGGGCAAAAATCAGTAGATTCTGCTTTCAGGCATTAAGAGAAGCTACAACACTCAGCCATTCTTTTATTGTTTTCTGTCACAATGACTGAAAATCAATGTAAACCCTAACAGTGGTTGCATTTGCTGATTTCCTCCTTGTGCTCTGAAATTGTTTTGTGGAAAATTGAAATGTATTTAAAAGATAATTCACAAAGACCATCCAAATCCAATTTGTTAACAATTTATGTTAAATCCATTACCATTGTTTCATTTCTTAACTTTAGACTTCAATAATGATACACATTTCAATGATACACAGTGGTGTTAAGAATGGCAATGAGAGTCGTTCTCTTTAGAGATAATAAAAATCTTCATTTTACATACCTAAATAAAAACCTTTAAGCCACAGATGTTCTGTATAAATTAAAGCTACCCATGTATTTGTTAGAAGTACACAGAGACATTAACTAAGCACATGGAGATGGTCATAAAAGACTTTCTGCCTCATACTGGGAGACAGCTAATGAACCAATTCAGTAGTTTCTATTTGCTACTGCACTGATGAATCATCTTATATAGCAAAGTCAAATAAGGTAACCCATCAAAAGGGCTATTCAGACTGGAAAATTCATTCACAGAAAGTATCAGAAAGTTGCATTGGCTCACTTATTTTTATAGGACTTTAAAACTGCTAAAACGTTTAAGTATTTCCTGGTGGTCTATCACTTGTATCATGGCAATGTCAAGCAGGAGATCTAAACTTTTATTCCAATTTCTCATTCCAGTTTCAGAAAAATCAGGATGAGCCTGTGATAGCAAATGACAAGTAGCATGGATGAATGAACCTTCCATCATCACTTTCTAGATATTTAAATATTGCTAACTTTAGAACTGCTCAAATAGATTCAAGAGGTGTCCACTTCAGTAATCACTCTGACTCAAAAGGAACTAAAAAAAGATTTATGAGATGAAAAGCAAGAAAATGTGTGCAAATCTGCTTGGCATGGTCCTGCAGGTGCAGGAGACAAGAGTTTAATATAAATGATCCTGAGGATATATCAATCTGAGTGAGAAAAAAATGATCTAAATTGAAGATCCTGCCAACAAGAATTATATCATCCAATGACTAAAATATATGTTACACTGATATCTGAAACAGAATGTCTAACTAAAACTGAATACTAGGTAAAATACCCAAATGCAGAGCATTTAAAAAGCTCATCTCCAACTACTAAGCCTATAATTGCTATGAAAATTCTATTTACTTGTGCAAAGTAAATAAGAGTGAACCTGTGTGTGCACCTCTCTGAATGCTGATGAGAGAATAAGATTTTGTAATTCACTTTGCAAATGAGGATCATTTCTAAATATAGAACCCAATAAGTCTGTTTTGTGTTAAAAATAGAGTTTACATAAATGTCCGATAGGATGAGAAAAGCATCTTCACGGAATAAAGCAAGCAGCAGAACATTCTAAGCTCCAGTTTTGGGTCCCAGACAAATTTCTTCTATCTTAAATACAATCTATTTTAATTAGATTCTGAGGGAAGAAAATGATCGGAACAGCTACTTTGACATATACACTCCAATTAGCTGATGGACAATGGCAGCAGTAAAAGGAAGAATAACTGTCTCATTTTCTACCAAGAAGGTCTTTCTATATTGAGAGCATTATCCCCCAGGGCTGCACACTTACCACAGCTGCAGTACACTATGCACTGAGCCTCTGAACTCTCTGCCTACAGAGCTTAGACGCTATCAGCAGAAACCTGGTGCAACGACCACATTATCAAAATTTTTAGAAAAGGGGATTCTTAACCTGGGATCCATGGACATTTTAAAAAATACCTTTATAAATGTATTCTAATATAATTAGCTTCTTCTGTAATCTTAGGTGTTTTATTTATTGTATTTAAAAATATATTTCTAAGATGGGGTTCACAGGCTTCCCCGGGTAGATAGATACTGTCAAAAGGGCTCTAGGACATGGAAAAGGTTAAGGATCTCTGCTTTAGAGAATGCCACTACATACCCTCAGTCCACTTGAATCAATTGTCTACGTGTTCAGTTTTGATTTAAACTCTATTTTTTTCCTGCCAATTTTTAGTGTATCTAATCTATGCCCATACTCAGATGATAATGCAGAAGACCCTAGTCTTTCATTCCACAGGGTTCAGTGCTCCAAAGTATTTCTGTCTGACAGCTGGTTTTAAGACAGAAAGATGCTCCAAACTGAATCTTTCCTAGCCTTATAGGAAGCATTTTAGTCACTTCTTCACATTATTAGTTCCTACCATCCAATGTAAAAAGGATGACTACAGAATATTACAGATACTATTAATTTACATATATCCAAAAGATAATCAGTTTCCAACACAACTAGTTTTTACAACAACAAAAAAAGAGTATTCCAATCTCAGAAAGGGACTTATTGATAAAAAAATATCCCTCCAGTCAATATGTTTTAAAAGAAAACTATTAAATACATATAAACTGACGAGGCAAAGAACTCCAAATGGATCCCTTGCAAATCTCAAGAGGTCAAATTGATCTGCTTCTGACTTGCTGGCACAGCGAAAATTCAATGAGCTCAGTCTGGCCATCAACTGATAACGGCCCCAAGGAAAAACAATGAGAAATGCATGAGGACAACTACTTTGACTTAGTTCCTGTAGATACTTAAAAGAGAAAATAATGAATGTCCTGATTGAATATAAAAATGTACTTAGGTTACACTTTCCACCTTGGTCCAATCTGTAAGTAAAACATCTCATGCAGAATATATCTTTTTATTCATTCAGACTTCTAAAAAAAATCAGAACATAAAAACTACAGAATCTGATTTTGTTTATATAATTAAATTTCCTTCTTTCAGGTACATGATAAGCAAATGTATATTTTTATCTATCTAATGATTTCATAGAAATGCTGAGTTTCATAGTAATGTTTAAATTCTATGACATTTCACCAGTGACTTTCATTTGCACGTTAAATATAAATGCTATTAAATATTTTTGATAAGAGCTTTTTAATTGCTCAGAAAAATTCAAAAAAAAGACTGCCAGATATTACTTAAATTGGCCTTGTGCAGGGTTGTGGCTCAGAAACTCAAACCAATAATCATAGAGAAGACATATGGATAGAAGCTCACTGTGAATCTCTACAGTAGATTTTCAGATGCTAAGGGTAACAGATCCTTCCAAAATACCAGCTCAAAAAGTCTCCATGGCCTAGCAGTTCCAGATAATGATGTTGGTGGACTGGTATTATTAAAAGCTTTGGATAATTTACAATTCCTGCAAATAATCCACAAAAGCCCATGGCATGAACAACTTTTATCAAAGATTATACAAACAGACTTCTGCCCTCAGAATACTTTTTTTCACCTGTAAAGTAAATTGTGTTAAACCACAATGGTCAAAGTTCTTGTTGAGAGTTGCTATATAATTGTTTGAATTTCTTAGAACAGCATCTTCTAAATCCTACATGGGGAGAGAGAAGGGGAGAAGCACTGATTGGAGTACTTTTACCAAAAAAAAAGAAAAAAAGCGCTTTTTCTAAGTCTTTTTACTTTTTTTCCTGAGTCTTATTACTCAATAATAGGTTGTCCAATTAACTTCAAACTTTCTCCTCCAAAATCCTCTTTTGCCTCAGACCAAGCATAAGGAGCCTTAACTTGAACGGAGCTCCCATGGATGAAACATTTTATGAACATTAGGAAAAGGTCAAAAAAGGTCTCATAAAAGGACTCTCCTTCCAGGCTTTATTTCAAAAAAATTACAACTTATAGAAAAGGAATACTAACCCAGAAGAACAACACGGAAACCTCATTCACACTCGGAATATGTGTAACTCATCAATTAGACAGGTCTTTTTTACTTCCTTACTCTCTCAACTATAAAATAGTACGTTGTTATTGCCAAAATATTTCCTTTTTTAAAAATTTATGTGATAAGGTTCAACTTTAGCTATTCCTATATTCTATCCCAATTCTGTTGGAAATACCTAAGAAAGACTTACTTGATGGTTCTTTCCATTAACTCAACTCGTTAGTTCTTTCAGTATTACAGACTTGCTATACGTCCAATTCCGTCAGCTTAAAACAAAATCGCACTGACAAATGTGAGACTATAGACAACTGCTTTTTACTTTCACTTGATACTCTGAATGAATGAACCTGGACCCAAAACATGGTGCTGGATTACCTGACCCCACCGATAACCTCCAGGTTATCTTACCTGGAAGATAAGCTATACAGGACTGGACAGACTCTCTCCATCAGATAGTCAATGTTTGTATGTGTGGGAGTACTAGGAACCAAACCAGAAGCCCTAAGGGAAATAAACAAACCCACCCAGACCCAATGACAAAGCAAGGAAGGAAAATGCAGGCCAGTTCTTCACCTCCAAGCTTCCAGGATGGACTGACTGCTTCCGTATGCAAATAAGCAACTCATCCCAACCAAAGACTCTCTCATTAGACTTCTGTCACTTTCCACACCCAAGCCAGCTTCATATCTCTCAGCAAAATGATTTCTTACTTCCACACAAGACTCAAGTGCCACCACCCCAGTCATTCCCAGTAGCCCTGGAAGAGAGAGTGGTGGGCCCAAGGGTCAGAGAAGAGAGGGGCTCCGAGTTATCACGGATGGAGGCAGAGATGGTTAGGAGAATATTGGGGACCTGGTGGGAATGAATCAATGCGGATGAGTTTGGGGAAGTGAAAGATTTACAGTTCCCATGAGAACAGCTCCTGGTGCTAGTCTATCACTAGGTTACTCATTGGCTTTGAGATGCCACTACTTTATGATAATTCAAGTTTTTAAAAAAGCTTTTTTTAAATATTTCTTCTTGTCCAATGAATTCATTGGCTTCTATTTGATCCATTCCAATTATCATGAAGTTTGTTGTTTGGGCAAGGCTTTGAACTTCCTGTACAAAGTTAATTCCCTTTGCAATTCCTTGTTCTATCTTTTCCAAACTTTTCTTCTAGCACTTCATTTATAAAAAATATTTTATGCTTTTTTTCCCAACTCCTGCTTCATCTCTTCCAGGAACTCACCCTGAACTTGTGCACAGGCTGTGTTTTCCTTTGTGCTTGGCTTATAAAAGTTTTGGAGTCATTCCCCTCCTCTGGATTTGTGTCTTGAAGGTCTCTTTCCCCATAAGAGCCTTTTTAGGGTGGGATTCTGTTTTTGTTCAGTCTCCCAGCCTACCTCCTGAATCTGTTGTTAGGGCTGGGCTCTACTGCACTTCTGGAGGAAAGGTCTGAACTGATCCTGCGGTTGCTTTTGAGGATTGCTGGGGGTTGTTATGGGAGGCTAGGTGGTGCCAGAGTGCAGAGTGCTGAGTCTAGAGTCAGGAAATCTGCCCTCAGACACTAGCTGTGTGACCTTGGGCAAGTCACTTAACCCTATTTGCCTTAGTTTCTTCATCTGTAAAATGAGCTAGAGAAGGAGGTGGCAAACCACTCCAGTATCTTTGCCAAGAAAACTCCAAATGGGGTCAGGAAGAGTTGGATACAACTGAAAGACAACTGAATGACAATGACAGAGTGCTGTTACTCCAGACTCTCAGGAACAGCTCAGTGCAGGGACCTGCAAACTTTTAGCGATCCCAAAATGGTTCAGTCTGGAGCAGGTATAATCAATGATTCCCCTCTTCTGAACTCTGCAATTTTCTGACCTTGGTTTGTGTCTAAGGAATAGATCAATAGGTTTATACTCAGTATACTGCTACAGAACTCAGCTCCTCCTATCCAACTGGAAAGACTGGTTGTTTTGCCTACAAAACTGTCTATTCCTAACATTTAGCACAAGCTACTAAGTTCTCTTTCTTAATTATAGTCCTATATAATATGAGCTTGAGGAATAATTGGGCTAACATATGAAAATTAAACAGCATCTAGTCTGTTAAAAAGTAAATTCATAACATGTCACTTAGTGTCGAGATCATGCCACACAGCTGGAAGGAATACCCTCCATCAGTATATATATTTGTGGCAGAAAAGACAGTAAGCCGGGACCAGAATTGAATAGGAAGGAAAGAGTTTGTTGGTTTGCATTTCTAAACTGTCTAGAACTGTCAATAATCCAGAGCTATTTCCTAAAAGTTAAAAATTTGACTTAATAACAATATTATCCTGATAATATCACACAGCACCAGAATCTGCCAAGAATCAAAGTTTTAGGCAACTCCAAGAAGACTGATGGTACACATGTCGGGCAAAAGTATATATCATCAAATGTGACTCACATGAAAGAGATCAGCCAGGAAATGTATAATCACAAGCAAAGTCAGAGAGCAGACTTATCAGAAGTCCCCAAAAGGGAACCTACAAGTAAGAGTAAGATCCCAAGTGCTACAGTGGTGCTCACAACATGCAAAAGGGCCCAGAGCAAGGGCTCCTAACCTCTGTAGTATGAAGTTTTGGGCAATTCCTTCTCAGAATAATATCCTTAGATGCACAAAATAAAAGAAATAAGATTACAAATAGTATTGAAATGTAGTTTTCAAAATATCCTCTTAAAAAATAAATTCAAAAACATTCTCAGGTAAAGAATGTCCAACCTAAAACACAGTGACTAGATCACTAAGTAGACCCTCAAAGAAGAATTGATGAGAGGCCAAAACAGTGTCAGGTGAGAAGGCAAAGACAGATGTCCTCCCATTAATGAGATCCCAGAGGCAGAGTGGGACTGAAGTGCCAAAGCTGGTTATTGTCATCAAGTCTTTCTTTTTCTTGGCCTCATTAAAGGGGCCATGCCCTGGCTACTTTTTAAATAGTACTATTCAATGAATGGGCATTGCCTCACCCTAACTGAGTACTTGCAAAAGTCTTGGACCAAAGGGCCCAAGGTCTCCCAGTGTATCCTGGGTCATCTCCACTCATCCTGATGCATATCTGGTCACTGGATTCAGATGGCTCTGGAGAAGTGAGGCTGGTGACCTGCACAGCCCTCCCTCACTCAAAACAAAGTCAAGAGCAAGTCACGTCATCATTTCTCTGATGGCATGGTCTGCTTTGGCAACAAAGGATGAACACAAACAATAGTCACCAAAGAAAAACCATCAACACTAAAAATGCCAAGGCAGAGGACATCTGAAAATATTGCTACTAATAAAAAATAAAAGTGACAAGCTTATTGTCATACATTCAATTGTACATTTTGTTCCCCTAAAAACACATATAAGTTTACTTACCAATAATAAAGGACAAACAAAATTGTACACTAATTTCATAAAATTGTGAATGGATCTGATCCTGGTCTGTGTTGAAAGTGGGCAAAGGGGAACGTATAGCAGAGACTTTACTTTCCCTTTCCAAAGATAGCTGAGCACAAAAGAAGTGTTACTTGTTCTAGTGCTGCAAGAATGATAATAAGGGACTTAGAAGCATTTTGGTTACAAAATACATGTAGATGATTGAGGAATTAACTCTTCAGTATACTTCATATAATTAAGTCTATTTAACAAGCAAATGAAAGCAAATTCACAAGGGATTAATCCCATTCTGTGACTTTTCCATAGATTCTACAAATAATACATTACAACAGAGAAAGCTGGGAATTATTTATGATAATGGAACACATTAGTTCAGGAATGCAATGATAAGGTATGAGCTCAGAAACAAACATAACTCAACAGTTTAATTCAAATGAAGAATAGCAGAAAAGGTTAGGTGTTAAATGCTAGTACTGTATTTGTATCTATATAACAGAATCAGAGAAAGTTAGCATCACTTACTCTTGCCCCATCCTTTCAAAACACCATGGCCCTGAGACAGCAAATGATGGGCTCAGCCTTCCGTGGCCAGCTAGCTCGGGCAGAGGAAGAAACCCAAGTTTCCTCCCTTTCTCTGTGGTGCTTATCCACTCTGACAAAGTACCAGGTCCATGCTGGAGTGCTCAGAAATGTTACACCAAATGCGGTATGAGAGAGAGAGCAGAACGACAAAGCAGGCTGGCCCAGGAAAACCCAGGCTCACATGCTCCCTGTGACCACCGTGAGCAAATCACTTCCTACATCTGAGCCTGTGTCCTCCTCTGTAAGAAGGGGCTGATAACACCTGCTTTGCAGGGTTGTTGCAAAGACCAAACGGGAAGCAGTAGAGGAAGTACATTACAAATGTCCAGGCACCCTTTCAATGTTCATGGTTGCCACTGTTTGGTGGTGGTCCTTCCAGGGGGATCAAAGACATCAAGAGGTTGATGTCTTGATTTGTAAGTGAACTGGATCTGCGTGAAGCAGAGAGGTTTTTAGTATCATTGTCATTATTATTGTAAAACCAGCCTCACTCTCCTCCAGGGCCATCGGAGTCCAGTGGAAAGACCTAGGTCAGGACACCTGGCCCAGGGTGCAGCAGAAGAAAGCTAAGGTCTTTTCCAGGTTATTATCAGACTATCAGAGAGGGTTAGGGCAGCAGCAAAGCTTTCCAAGGAGAGGTGAGAAAGGGGCATAAAAACCTACGGGGGGAGAGGGAGAAGTTTGCAGGTAGGTGACAAAGTGAACAGAGCACCAGCCCTGGAGTCACGAGGACCCAAGTCCAATTTGGCCTCAGACACTTACTAGCTGTGTGACCCTGGGTCAGTCACCTAACCCCAATTACTTAAAAAAAAATCCAACCCAAACAAACAAAAACGATGTGAGTGGTCAGGGACTATGTTCAAAGGGGAAAGCAGAAAACACATAACAGAAGCACTAGGGACAATACTACTACTGTCTAAACATTTCCTTCCCAAACTGGGTGTATGGAATAAAAAGAGCTTCATTTAATAAATACATTTTACACTAGGTGACCAATAGGGCTCAGCTCTCTTCTGTCTTCAAAACTGTATGCTTCCTATAATTCAAAGGATTTAAATTATTTTTCTGAAATTAATTTGCCTTGCCTTTTTTTAGAAAAGGAATAGTATGATCTTAAAAGGGAAGATGGCTAGAGATCTAACATTGTTTTCAATCCTCAGTACCATGGTTTGGGCTGAATGTTGTTAAGCTAGAGAATGTTCTAGAGGAGGCCAATGCGGATGTAAAGGACCTTCGTTCTTTACATATGATTTGTTGAATGAACTGGGGGTGTTTAATTGAAAGAAAAGAAAGTTGAGGAGAAACATGGTAGCTGTCTACAGTTTTCTAAAAGGTTATCATGAAGGAAAGTAGAATTAGGCTTATTTTGTTTGTCTGCAGAGGTCACAGCAGTAATAACTAATGGGAGTGGCAAAAATGCTGAAATGTAGGTTGAATGCAAAGAAAATACTGACCTCTTATGACCGGGTAAAAGTAAAAGTCAAAAGGAAAAAGAAAGGGAAAAAAACCCAAAGCCTGAACCCAATTTGCAAGATAGATCAAGTGAAAAATCCAACCTTTTCTTGAATGAGCCTCTGAAGGTGAATTCCACACGACAACATAGCAGTGAACAAGGTCAGCATGTACTGCTGCACTTTGCAGATGGCAGATGCCAAGGAGTTGATGACTGAAGTCAGGCCCACCTTTTCAATCACATTCTGGAAAGCATTAGGGGAATGGCGCGTGATTCTGCACAGAGCCTGGGCAGACAGAAAAGCAGCTTTATTAGATAATCTATTTGTATTACCATGTTCCCCAAGTGAAATTTATCTTGGGTAAGCAGCAACTGTTGCCATATTTTGCTCCTCTTCTCTTCCCTTTATTATAAAAGGAAGATGGAAGAAATTAATGAATTTTATATGGAGAAATAATTCAGCTTTCAAATTAGAAAATATAGACTTTGCATTCAATTTTTTTGATTTATTAACTAAATATGTTAGATACCATTTCAACCTTGTATTAAGACAAATAGCTAATTCACAAACCATCTGTACTGGGAAAAATCTAAACTTTGAGTGAATTATTTATAGTTTTATTAAAGCATTTATTATAATAAACATGTGGAATATTCCTCCCGCAATTTAAACTGCAATCCCAATTTATAATCAAAAGTTATTTAAATGTAAAAGTGGATATTAAAAATGCTAATATTCTGATTGAGATAAAGCCAACAATAAGATGGGGAAATAGGAGGCTTTTCTAGAGAAACAAGTCTCCAAATGATGATGTTTCAGATTGGGGTAACTGTCATAGACAGTTTTTCCCCAAAAAGGTGTACATTAACTACTAGCAATGAGGCAGTTAGGGGGAATTTGAAAGCAGGGGGCAGCAGAAAGAAATTTCTCCAAATAAGAAATATACAATCAAGGGAGATTTACTAAGGGAAAGGCTGGGAAGAATTCAGAGAACAGACCTGCCAGACTGAAGTTCAGGTGGAACAATTTTGAGTGAAATCTGCCAACCAAGTGCCACCCACAAGACAGGTGAGCCAACCTAGCTGAAGCCATCAAGGCACCTGGAGGGAAAGACAGGAGGGAGTGTGTGGCAGGCCAAGCAGACCACTACCACATCCACAATCATCACCTCCTCTCTGACCTGAATGGAGACAGCCCAGAAATCGGAGCCCAAGAGTCCAACAGCCTAACATCTCCCCCATCTACCTGTCCTCAGCAGTCAGCACCTAGGGAATCAATCCTGGTGGAAACGCCAGACTGGCAACTGCCTCTTCAGGTGCCATGACACCCACCTCCTTAGCAGCTACAGCTACTGAAGACTCAGAGAAAAGAGCTCTAGTTACCAAAGACTCTGGCACTGTCAAATGACTCAGCATTAGAAATGAATAATCAGTGAAAATAACACTAAATAGGCATTAGCATCTGCTTTGCCACCCACTGCACCCTAAGACCCATGGCACCTTTCCACCTGATTTGCAGATAAAACCTCCTCTGTATGTTTTTGTGTCCCCCATCCAAATAGGAGCTCCTTAAGAACAGACTGTTTTGCTTTTCTATGCAGAGGTATATACCTCATTTTATTATGCTTTACTTTATTGCACTTTACAGATACTGGTTTTAAAAAAAAAAACAACTGAAAGTATGTGGCAACCCCTGGTGTGCTGAGCAAGTCTATTGGCACCATTTTTCCCAACAGTGTGTGCTTACATAGTGTCTCTGTGTCACATTTTGGTAATTTTTGCAATACTTCAAACTTTGTCATTACTATTGTTGTATCTTTTATAGTAATCTGCAATCAGTGGTCATTGATATTACAGTTATAATTGTTTTAGGGCACTATGACCTGCACCCATATAAGACACTGAACTTAAGCAATAAATGTCAGGTGTGTCATACTCTACCCCTTCCTCTCTATTCCAAGACACAACAATACTGAAATTAGGCCAATTAATAACCCTGTTACAGGCTCTAAGCGTTCAAGTGAAAGAAAGAGCCAATCCACATGGCAAACATCCTTGCCTTCTTTTAAGAAGTTGCCATAGCCAAACCAACCTTCAGCCTTCATCACCACCCTGATCGGTGAGCAGCCATCAGCACTGAGAGAGACTCTCCACCAATAAAAAAAATTGATGACTTTTACTGCTGGCTCAGTTGATAGTTAGCAATAACGATAAAACATTTGTTACTTATGGTGTGTACATGGTTTTCTTTAGATCTAGTACTGTCACACACTTCATAGGCTACAGTAGAGTGTAAACTGGGAAACCAAAACTGTCGTGTGACTTGCTTTACTGGGATTTTCATTTTATTATGGTAGTCTGGAACCAAACTCACAACGTCTCTCAGGTGTGCCTATATACCCTAAGTGCTTAGCACCGTTCCATGCACTTAGTAAATGCTTTTTCATTCATTCTTATTGGAAAGGAAGGACTGAAAGAAGCACCTATAAAACCCTGAGAGTGGCCTGAAATCAATAGTCAACAAAGAGCTACCATGAGCTCAGCACTGTTCTAGAGCCTAGAGATGCACTGAAAGCATGAAATAGACCCTACGCTCAGCTTCTATGGAGAAACATGGACACACATACAAGTAAGTAACTTCTGGGGGTAGAGAGCGGTGGGAAGAGAGGAGAGCACCAAGGCGCCTCCCATAGGAGGATAGGCTGGAGTTGTACTTTGAAACTGTCAGGGATTCTGAGAAGGGGAAGTGACAAGCGAAGGCCTTCTAGTCTGGGAGACATGGAAACAGGAAAGAGAATGTATGGTGTGAGGTACAGCCAAAAGATCAGCTTGGCTGGAATGAGAAGTATGTAAAGGTGAACCTCTGAGAAAACTTGGATTGAGTAAGTCATCTGTGCACCTGTAATGCTACCTCGCATAATAAAAATAGTTCATATTGAAAGAAAGCTTTATGCTGACAAACTACTTTCCTCAAAGTTCTGTGAGGTGAACAGTATATTATCATGCTCATTTTTCTGTTTCCTGTTGTTTCTTTTTTTTCTTAATAGTATTTTATTTTTTCTAATTACATGCAAAGATAGTTTTCAACATTCATTTTTGTAAAATTTTGAGTTCCAAATTTTTCTCCCTCCCTTCCTCCTCTCCCTGCTCCCCAAGACAGCAAGCAATCCAGTGGAGATTATACATATACAATCAGGTTAAACATATTTCCACATTAGTTATATTGTGAAAGAAGAAACAAAACCAAATGGGAAAGCCATGAGAAAGAAAAACAAAGTGGAAACAGTATGCTTGGATTTGCATTCAGACTCCACAGTTCTTTCTCTGAATGTGCATAGCTTTTTCCATGATGGGTCTTTTGGTATTGTCTTGGATCACTGTATCGTTATTATGCTTATTTTACATATGAGGAATCTGAGGTTCACATGGTTACCATCACACAGTTAGTGTCAGAACCAGGATTCACACTTAGGTCTAATGGATCAAAGTCAAATTTTGTTCCTACTGTACAACACAAATAGTATAGAAATGAAATTCGCTCACACTGGGAATATGCTACACAGTCACAAAAGTTGTGCAAGCATTGGTTATATGGAGTACCCATTAATGAAAAAGACAGCACACAAAAAACACAACACAACGCACTGCAGTGTAACACAATACAGCAGAAAGGCCCAAGTTCCAAAATTGCAATCTTTAGAGAAGAAATGGCGGTAAGGCACTTGGGCACAGCTTCATCTCAGAAGGCAGTAAAGGGACCAGAACAGGTTAGAAAGAGACAGAAATAAGGATCTGGAAACTAAAATTAAAATGAGCGTTACTTCTAGCACAGAACGCTAATATGAAGAGAGAGGAAAAGGGAACTTGCTGAATAAGATCTGATTACAGAAAGCTGTCTTTAATTAGGGCATTTGAAAAGTTCCAAAAATGGAGTTTGTAATGAATCTAAGGAAACAATCCTCTGTGAAACCAGAAGAGAATTGTTTAATCATTTTTTTACCCCAAGGACAAAGAAGAACAAAGGAGCATTTTCAATGGATGCCCTCCGGATCCCACCACAATCAGAATGTTTTCAAATAAATTAAGAGTTCTCCCAACAGCGTCTTTGACACAGAGAAACAATCAGTCTCATTAGCATTGTAAAGATTCTTGGAGCAGCTGGCACAGCAAAACTTGACTTTCTCTTGATACAGTATCCCTATCCAATTAAAATGGAGGAACTTCTTGGTAAAAAGGTTTCTCTAGACTAGCTATGAAGTGTATTCAAAGCCATATTAGGATCAACTAAAATGCCTCCTCTTTAGAATGTTGTTTGAAAGTCCAATACACTTCCCATTTAGAAAAACATAGAATGTTAAGATGCAATGGAAAATAACCTCTCAAAAGAATTTTGAGTCTTGGTTTCAGCATTTATGGAAAGCTTCTATGCAACTGAGGGTATGTGGAGTCTGAAAAGCATGTTGAGTGTTTTTATCTTCTTAATTAAAAGTCAAATGAAAAAATGCTCTAAATCACTACTGATTAGAGAGTTACAAATAAAAACAACTCTGAAGTACCACATCACATCTATCAAATTGACTAATATGACAAAACTAGAAAATGATAAATGTTGGAGAAGATGTGGGAAAGTTAGAATACCATACTAATGGCATTGTTGGTGGAGTTGTGAACTGATCCAACCATTCTAGAGAGCAACTTGGAACTATGCCCCAAAGGGCAATAAAACCATGCCTACCTTTTGACCCAGTAATATTACTTCTAGGGCTGTATCCCAAAGAGATCATATAAATGGGTAAAGGACCCACATGTACAAAAACATTTATAGTAGTTCTTTTCATGGTGGCCAAGAACTAAAAATTGAGGGAATGCCCATCAATTGGGGAATGACTAAACAAAGTGTGGTATATGAATGTAATGGAATATTATTGTGTTCTATGAAATGATAAACAAATGGACTTCAGAAAAACCCAGAAAGACTTATATGAACTAATGCTGAGTGAAGTGAGCAGAACCAGGAGAACACTGTACACAGTAGCAGTCACAGTGTATGATGACTGGTCTTGATAGACTTAGCCCTTCTCAGCAATGTAAGGACCTAAAACGATTCCAAAAGACTCATGAAGGAAAATGCCATCCACATCCAGAGAAAGAACTATGGAGTCTGAACGCAGAACCAAACAAACTATTTTCTTTCTTTGTATAGCCTTTTTTTTTCTTTCTCATGGTTTCTCCCATTTGCTATAATGCTTTTATGCAACATAATTAATGTGAAAATGTGTTTAATAGGAATATATGTAGAACCTATTTCAGATTGCATGCTGTCTTAGGAAGGAAGAGGGAAGGGAGAGAGAGAAAATGTAAAACTTAAGGAAGAGAATGTTGAAAACTAAAAATAAATAAATTATCTAACAAAAAAATTTAAAAAAATGGCAAGGAGGATGCTCTCAGAAAACCCTAGACTTACATGAACTGATGCAAAGTGAAATAAGCAGAACCAAAACATTGTTCACAGTAATAACAATACAGTATAATGACCAGCTGTGAAAGACTTAGCTATTCTCAGCAATACAACAATCCAAGACAATTCCTAAGGACTTATGATGAAAAATTCTGCATCTCCATAGAAAGCACTGATGGAGTATGAATGCATAATGATATTCCTTTTTTTACTTTTAAAATTTTTCTTGCATGTTTTCTTTCACAACATGACTAATATGGAAATGTGCTTTATATGACTGGACATATATAAGCTATGTCAAATTGCCTACCCCTCCCTTCTGTCACCACAAGATTCACTTAGTGTGAATTCATATTAATGAACCCAAGAAAATGGGAATGCAGGTGCAGTCTCACCGATATAGCCGTGATCCTTAGAGAGTCTATTGTGGAATGTTTGAAGAGATACCATAAAACTGGTCCAATTTCTCCTGTGATAAAGCCCTGGGCTTGGACAGAAAAGGTAGTACAGACGTTCTCAATAATCTTTGCTGCCATATGATTCACAACACGTTCTTCCTAGAGAGGTAACAGGAGAAAAAGGAAAATATGATTTTATATCAGAAATATATTCATGATTTCATAATTCACAAAGACTCATAATTCAAGAAAAATCCCAGAAAATACGAGTAAGCTCCTTCTAGGGTGTGAGTTTGCTATTTTGAGAAGAATGTTAATTCTTTTGGGTTACTGGGGAACTACAACACCCTATAAGTAACTCATTTGGCCACTGGTTCTGTCCCAAGAAATGACTGTAATAAATTTCATTCATCCTCCTGAAATACAAAAACCAAGCCTAAGAAAAAAATCACAGAAAAATGAAGCAGGTCAGATAAGATATGGAAGATAACTGTAAAATAATGAACGTGCTCTTTTGGTGTGGTTATCCAAAGTGGAGGAAGGCCCCCGGAAGTGAGAGCAGATTGCCAGATGCAGTAGCAGTCCTCCCTGGGCTCTCCAGTCAGTCCTCCATAATGGCTGGGATGCACAGACATGTACTACCTAAGAGTAAGCCTTAAGATGCTTCATCTTCTGTCAAGTTAAACCTGCACTGTGACTCCTGAGAAGCTAAAAGAAACCATGGGGACAAAGGAATGTTAATAATAATAAAAATGTTTGGTGCAAAAATGTCCAATAGGGCAAAACAGACCTGCATGGGCATGCAAACCATGGTCACTCAATCATAGCTAACCATAGGACCTTGAAAAATGGTGACAAGGAGAGGGACTGTGCACATCTGTGATTAAGCAAGAGAAATGCTTTCCATCCTCACCTCCTGCCTGTGGCATCTTAGGCTTTGGCTAAGACTCCCCTCAACCTGCCACCTTGTACAAGGGATCAATTGTTTCTGGTGCCCCTCTCCCATCCCTTCTCAGGTACTGGAGGCTTTCCCTCCAAAGTGATATCCTTCTATTCAGCATGTATATGTATGCTCCTGTTTTTTCCCATGTCTCGGGACAGGGACTATTTTTGACTTCCTTGAGTTCTTGAACCCATGCCAAGGGTCTGGGAAGTCCCCCTGAGCACAGAAGGTCTTATGGACCCAGGGATGAACTGCACATCTCAAGTGCTAAGTCGATTTAAAGAGATTTGTCACCAGCAGTAAAAGAATTTTTTTTCAGTTCCAGTAACTGTAACACCCTCTGATATGACACCAGAGACATTACAACCCATCAGTAGGGTGAATAAGCATATCAAAGATAGCCTGGCCCTCCAAAAGTGCTAAAGCATGTCTATCGTAAGTCCAAGAATCACTTTCAAATCAAAGACATTTAGAATTCTTTTTAAAAAATATACACAAAGTCGACTTGTAGCCAATTGGCCAGGCTCCCATGACATGTACAAAAAAATAAGTAATTTTAAAAGTGATGTATGAGGATCCCTGTAACTCCACTGCTCTCAGGGGAAAGAACAGGGTTTTACCACTCAACTTAGCTTGTGTCTAAGCAGAAGGAACAAGGCAGAGATATGTAGAAATCACACTGGCCCCCCACTTATTCCTGTAATATTATCCCTCTTTTACCCTAAGGGGCCAAAGCTATTAGGGACACCACTACATAATCCTGAATGCATGTGTACATAACAAAGAATTCATTCTATTACAAAGTCGTGGGTATATTTCCCACTGAAAAGCAAACCCATAATGATCAAATGATGCTACAAGAGTGTATGTGGTGTACAGCGTTTAGTCTTATATCAGTAAAAACGTCTTTATCTTTCTGGATACCAGGACTTCTTTAATGTGCTTGTATAAAAAGCTGGGAATAGATATGTTAACTCTAAATACATGGCATTGTAAATAGAAAGGCAAATATTTGTTTGTTGAGAGATGACTGCTAATATGCTACCCAAAAGCATATTTGATCTGGTGGTGTTAAACAAGCATTTTGATTTTCTCATTCCTTACATTCTATTAACTTCACAAAACAGAAGGGCTAGACTTGAAAGTTGCAACATATCTTGACAAAATTATGCTTTATGTTATGTCCAAGAGAGTTTTCATTTTTAAAAAATTCTATTACTTAATACAACTGCTGAATATGATGTGACTGTCTTTGAGTGCCATATCTCTAGGGAAAAAATTATTCCCTTCTACTAATTGAAAGCTAACACTAAAGTAATTATAACTATGGGATGGCATTGTTGATAAGCAGTTTGAAAATTTGTATGATGGAAATCTGAAATGGAATATCTCTGCAATATTCACTCCTAAAATCCCTCAGTGGGATGCTATCTTTGCAGCCACAATGGCAAATGTACAACATCCTCCTCGATTGATTCCCACACCACTCATAACTTGGATGGTGATTTAATAAGGAAAAAAGAAACACATGCACTCCAGGGAATTGGTCTGTCAGCTCTGTAACACACTTTTTACACTAAGAATGTCTCCTAATGGTCAAATTTCATTGATTTTTCCTTTAGGTTCCCTCCCTCAAAAAAAATAATGCAAGTATCTCCGTAATTACTGGAATTACTGTTCAGTGTCATGGCTATCTACTACTGAAAGAAACAGCAATGCATATGTTCACAAACTATTATGCACAACACAGAAGCTAAATGCTCAGTGAGCTAACATAAATGGAAAAGCAGTCACATGAAGGACAATCTACTTGCAATCGAGAATGTGTATAATCTTCCATACCTTCTCTCTTGCCTCTACATGAAAAAGGGAGGAGATATTCAATGCTGAAGTACTTCAATATATAAAATTACATAGATCCATGGAAAGATACTAGGATTACATGGGAAGACTCTACTGCAAAATCTGCTGTTTTCCTTAGAATAAAAGCAAGCAGGTGAGCTGGTGGTTTCTTGAAGGTGTTGTCCTGGAGGCAGGTTCATGGGCCCCTGATGTAACCACCACCAACTTTGCTGATGGTCAGCTGCGAAGAATTCCCTTCACATTTAACAAAATGTGCCCCTTTACTGCATGTTGCTAAGGAAAAGAAATAAAATCTCTTCCCATCAAAGCAAAGTCAAACAAGCTTTTCTTTTGGGCATCAGCCTGTACCCTGAAGGTGCAATCAGAGTTCTCTAACACTGACTATTTTTGGATGCACAAAGATGGTGAAGTAGCTAACCCACTATGAAGATAACGTGAAATTTTAATTAATTTTCCCAGTTGTGGAGATTGCTTTGGACCTTCGGAAGTCCCTAACCCAGGTAGCTCTAAATGGTCAAAATTACACATCTATATATTTATACAGATATAGATATATATGTAACTGCTTAAGCTGTTTAGCGACCTTACTAAGACCACAATCTATGCAATTAAGTTGATCAAATTTTCAGAGGACATAAATGTTTGCTTTAAGGAATGTTCTTATACAAATTACCTACATTTAATGTGATCACATCTGCCATATTCAAGATGTCCCAAAAGTCTTTCGGCTGTACCTGCCTCTTAAACTATTAAATCTATTTAAGTTATTAAAGCTTTAAACTGCGCTAAGACTTTTGGGATACCCTGTGTATTTGTGTGTATGTATATATTCACCCATTCTGATACCAGTATAATGCAAATCAAATAATGCATTTAATAAATATACTTTTATTAAATAAATAAGTAATAATCAAAACTTTTTTTGGTATGGAACATTTAGATGAAATGATCATCTAATCATAATCTAATCATAATCATAATCTAATCATAATCATAATCTAATCATAAATCATTTCTAATGCCAGATAACCAATCACTTCAATGCCTTAGCTAAAAGGGAGGGGGGCAGCATTTATTGTCACAGTGCTCTATAAACTCAATGAGGCTGTCACACTAATTCAATTTACTGCCATCTGAGATCAGCTATCTTAGTCCCTCCGGGATCTAAGTATATAAACATCAAGACTTGTACCATTTTCTGGTTAATTAATTCTGTGAAAGGAGAGACTGAGCTAAAATATATCTAGCCCTTTAAGGGGAGGTGCCATATTGCCATGTTATAGGAACCAAGAACATGACAGTTGGGGAGCGGGAAAAATGGATCTAAAAGATGTGACTAAGATGTTTTCAAACACAGATGAAGTTCAAATGTGTTAGCACCATTATATCCATGAAAGAATTCTATAGTATTTGAAATAAAAGTGTCTAATAAAAAAAAAATTCCTGCTTTCAGTTAGTTTTTTTTTTTTAAGATTTAAATGAGAAAAGAGTAGGTATTAACTTGGAAGAAGGCTGAATACACCTTCAGTGAGCACAGAAGCTTCCTACAGAAAAATAATATGCTTTAAAGAGATTACATATTTCTAACACATGGTAGAATCATGCCTTGAAAATCAGATTTACTGTAATTATATTGAAACCTGTCTAGAATGAGAGTAAATTTAGAAATATAAAAAAGTGAACATTTTAAACTATGGGAACGGGTGCTTTTATAATGCATAGAGACTGAAAATTAGGACTTTCATTTAAAATTTCAGGTGACCTCATTTAGCATATCTGTTATTATTGGATTTATAAGTTTTACTCCGAAGAGCCAGGGTGAATCAAAACCAGAATCCTGCCAAGATGGAAAGTGTATCTTTGAAAACAAAACCAGTAGGATCAGGATGACAAGGGAGGAAAAGAGAGAGGAGATGCATAGAAGCGATCTGAATGAGAAAAAAAGACAGACAAATGACAAAACTGGTGAACTTTAAGATTCTCCATGACAGACCGGGTCGTTTTTCAAGATTTTCATTTATCTAGTTTCATTTGGAGATGTATCGGTCTGCAGAGGATGCTTCCCACCTTTAAAACTCTGCTCCAGCTTTCCAATTCTGGGACATACCTCTCTAGGACTATTGGGATAGTTTTCTCAAGATAAAAATCCTTAGTATTTTCTAAGAAGTATTTTGATTTATCCAATCCCATGGAGAAACCAAAGCTAGCAGGTCAGACTGGCTCTGGTCCAGGAAGGATCCCTACAAAGCACAGGACTTTCAGTTCAGAATATTAAGAATCACTTTTAAATTCTTACAAGTTCATTAGTATGAAAAATTCTAAAGAAACAATTCAAGTCTTGGCTTTCATACATTTGTCCCTTATAGGGGACAAAACAAAAAAACAGAAGAGACCAGAAGCAGAAGTGAGATTTTCCTTCTTGCCATCTTTAAGATGCCCGAGGTTACCTGTCAATTTCTTCTCCGTAACTCCATCCCAACCTTGTTGAAAAAGAGCATGCAAGGAAGTGTATAGCTGCAGGAAAGCAGTCTAGGCCTGCTACTACACACAAAAATGTAGCCTGACCCATGAGCAAATGGCTATTATTGTTCTTGTTGGTAAGATCACACTGACCATAAAAACAAACCGAAAAAAATCTGACAACTGTCCATGACACGATATTATATTTAACTGACCTAATAAACTAAGAAAATGTAATTATCTATTCTCACACGCAGATAGCAGACCTCTGGAACATTTAATAGAGAGCACTACCACCTCTTAAAACAGGTTGCATAACCAGTGTAATTTAAAATTTCAAAATTCAAGTACTCTTGCAACAGTTTTTTTAAAAGACATGAGATACTTTACCACTTGGTTCCCAGGGGGAAAGAAATAAAGATGTCCTCATGAAAAATGGAAATGGAGGCTGCCTTTTAGAGGCTAGATAATTTATCAAAACCCTAACCTAGGCTACAGTTTGAAGAAGAGTTATCAGAAACAGCAGCTTATTTTTCGTAACCTCACATTTCAAAATTCACCCTATGCCAGGTGTCAGTTCAGCATCTGATAATTATACAGCCTATTATGCAGGCTATAAAAGAGATGTGGCTGATTAGATACAGTGGCATACATTAATCTGCTCGTCTAAACATGTGGTAAATCTCAATGGACTCTTTTCAGAAGAAAATGTATTCAGCCTTCCAGGGCACTCAGGTCTTATAATTACGGTTCTGTAAAGGGCTCGGATAGCCAGGTAAAAAGACCTGGAAAAAAAAAATCAAACTTGTTCTGTGCTCTGGTGTTCAGAGTAGAGAATGTATTAGAGCTCACTGCAAAATACTTCTCAGAGTCTGTACATGCTAACCCCCAATGGGGAAGAAAGAATATCTCATAAAATCACATTGGCTGGACCAGGGCTAGGGTATTTGTTTTGTTTTGTTTTGTTTTAAAAAAAACTTGAAGAATTGGAAAATTTTCTGACCAGCCAGGATTTTCTGTTTGATCTCAGGGGTAGAAGAAGGAGCAATGAGGTGAGGATGTGGAGACAGATTTGGGCTCAGTGTAAGGAAAACACTGCTAACCATCGATTCCCTCCCTAAAGTGTAATGAATGAGCTGTCTCTTCACTGGAAATCTACAAACACATGACCATTTGTCAAAGACATCATGGAAAGGATTCCTGTTGAGGTACAGACTGAACTAA
This sequence comes from Bettongia penicillata ogilbyi, assembly GCA_023548195.1. Lineage (NCBI taxonomy): Eukaryota > Metazoa > Chordata > Mammalia > Diprotodontia > Potoroidae > Bettongia > Bettongia penicillata. The sequence continues at coordinate 1,389,457 of JAJHZJ010000289.1, read as the reverse complement.
ATGATAGTTTGACGTTCCTTCAGACTTCTGAGATTCTGTGACCCCAATCCATCCATTGTTTTACAAAAGAGGAAAGGAAGGCTCAGAGGAAAAAAATGAGTGGCCAGGATGCCACAGAGAGATGGTGGCTAAGCTGTGCTAGAACTCAGGCCTACTAATAAAAGATCCTTGAGGATAAGAACTATTTCTTATACAAACTGTACTTCTCCTAGGCCTATCATATAGCATCCTGCATATAACAGGAATATGTGTTTGTTTCCTGACTGTCTCTCCATTCCTTGAGAAGTAATGAAATAATATCTGAAAAACCCTGAAAAGAAAATTCAACCACTGTGACTCCTACTACAGCAGAGGCTATGTTGTATAATGGATGGATAGAAAGCTGACATCAGAGTCAAGAAAGCCTGGCCTCAGGAGATCTGGGTTCACGTCTGTGACAGATAATGTCTATGTGACTGATCAGGGCCTCAGACAACTTCAGAAGACTATCAGTTGAAGAGAAGGTACTCATCTACATTGGTTGATGGAGTTCCCTTTCCCACCAAAATTTCCTCCCAGCTTTGCTTCCAACTCTGCGGTCTTTGCAAACATGATTCAAGTGTCTTCTCCCCCTGGAACTTCCCTCAATGTGTGGGGCCTTCTGGCCCTTCAACATACCTCTGTCACATTGGCCTCCCACTCCCATTGGTGAGTTCCTTTCAAGGCCTCCATTTTGGGAACTGACCTAGCCATGCTTCATTTGCCTCATAGCTATGCTTCAAAATCTAAGGAATCTGCTATCATACCCCACCCCATTCTCACAGCCATCCCTATCTCCCTCTCTTCTTTCTCCCTTCTCTTATGTTGTAATGGAAGCTCCTGGAAGACAGGGACAGGCCTTCTTTTTGCTTATATTTAATAACCCCATGCCTTAACAGAGAGCCTGGTACAGAGCAAGCACTTAATAAATGCTTGCTACCTATCCTTTTTTATGTCTGTAAAACAGAATTAAACTACCTGGCACAAGTACCTTCATCCCAGCTAATGAGATTTTGTGTATAAGGTCTCCTACACTGCTAGAGAATTAATGTTATTCATATATGCTAATGAAACAAAAAGCCTAGGGAAAAGTCTTTTTGAATCTTCAATATTATTTAATTCAATTCAAAAAGCATTAAGTCCTACTATACACAAGATATTGGGCTAGGAAGAAACAAAGGCAAAGCCTCTGCCCTAGAAAAGCCTGCTGGGGGGTGGGGAAGAGGGAGGCAACATGTAAGGATACAGGAATACGCCCCCCCCCCAAAAAAAAAAAAGCAAGATAAAGCGGAAAGAAGGAGGTCTTAGCCCTGGGAGGATCAGAAAAGCCTTCCTGGAGAAAATGCCCCTTTGGGTAAGTCTTGAGAGAAACTAGGGATGCTAATAAGTGTAGGTGAGGAGGGAGGACTTTCCACGGAAAACCAGACTATATGGGAAATACTGTAGCATGCATGAGGAACAGCAAGGAAGCTGACTGAGTCGTGCCCCAGGAGCATGACAAAGTCACAAGACAGTCTGGAAAGGTAGCTTGTAGAGTGGCTTAAATGCCAAACAGAGCCAAGGGAGTTGATGGAATAGGGGAGTGATATGTTCACTGTAGGAAGATCATTTTAGTAGCTATGTAGAAAACAGATCAGACCGGGATGAGGAACCTGTGGCCTTGAGGCCACACGTGCCCCTCTAGGTCCTCAGGTGCAGCCCCTTGACTGAATCCAAACTTCACAGAACAAATCCCCTTAATAGAAGAGTTTGTTCTGTAAAACATGGACTCAGTCAAAAGGCTACAAGGAAGTAGAAGGTCACGGGTGGCCTCCAGGTCCCAGGTTTCCCAACACTAGATGACAATTTCTTTGCGCCAAATGCTGTGCTAAGTACTGGTGATATAAAGCAAGTCCAAAACAGTCCCCACTCTCAAGGAAATTCCCCTCTAATGAGGCTGACAAATCTATCCCTATTTGCTAATAACAAAAATAATTTGTAATAGCTAACATTTACATACTACCTACTATGGGCCAATCATTATGCTAAGCATTTTATAAATATTTCATCTTCACAATACCCTTGTGAGGTAAGTACTTTTATTATCCTCATTTTATAGATGAGGAAACTGACAAGCATAGGGTAAATGACTTGTCCAGGGTCACACAGCTAGTAAATGAATGAGGCTGGACTTGAACTCAGGTCTTCCTGACTTTAGGCCCAGTTCTCTGTCTCCTGCAGCACTTCACTGCCCACTTAGATAACTGAATGACTTAAATAACTAGAGGAATATTCAATACTTATGCCGGAGCTGTGCCAATATAATATAAACAATACAATATTAATTAATTTAGATTTAGTGCTATTCCAACAAATTACACAGAGGACACTTTATAGAACTAGATGAAATAATAACAAAAATTAATTTGAAGGTACAAAAGATCTAGAATTGAAAATCACTGACAAAAAGCAGGAATCAAAGGCGCCTCACATTTGCAGACCTCAACTTATACAAAAAGTCAGTAATTATCAAAACTACTTGGTCTTGGAGCTATAGGTGATATCCAAACAAAAGGTGTCAATGAGGTGCCTCTGCTGAGCTCTCTCACCCAGCACTCAGCACATCCCCATATGCCTCCACTGCTTCTTCCTCTTTGATAAGACACTACTGCTTTCACTTTTCTTTCCTTCATTTTCCAGAAGATTTTACATGTAAGATTACTTTCCACAACTTTGTTGGCCCTTGGCTATTATGCCTCTCTCCTAAAGAAGAAAAGTGAGTGTTTGCAAAGACTGTTTCTAGAACATTTTAGTACCTTTGTTGTGACAAAAATTACATTCTTTAGAAAAGAGCAATAGTCAGTGTTGATGTCTTCATCTATTTCCCATTTTTCAAATGCCAACAGTTTATATGAATAGAATAGAATGGAATGCCTTAACTGCAAGCTGTATCTTCTCATTTGTATTTTTTCCTGTAGTTAAGGATGAATTTTGATCTTTGCTCTAACAAGTGTAGAGATGACAAATGTCTCTGGAAAGTAATTGGGAATTATGCTAAGACGGTGACTAAATAGTAAGTACTATCTTCTCCAGAGATCTCACCGATACACATCTACACTAAGGAAGTGACTGATAAAAACAAAGATACCATATACACCAAAGTACAAGGTATTCTAAAGGAGCAGAAACAAACTAAATCACCACCAACCAGGGAATGGCAAAGCAAACTTACTTATGTAGGTGGGATGGAATATTATTGTACTGTAAGAAATGCATATGATAAAGAAAAAGGGTGTGGAAGGGCTGCAAATGCAGAAAACACAAGAGGGAAAACAATATATACAATCTGTCAGATTAGCTAATATGACAGAAAAGTAAATGAGAAATGTTGGAGGGGATGTGGAAAAATTAAAACACTAATATACTATTGGTGAAGTTGCATACTTAGTCAACCATTTTGGAGAGCAATTTGGAACTACATCAAAAGGGGTATAAAACTATGCATACCCTGTAACCAAGCAATACCAATCAAAAGAGATAAAAAACAAAAAGGAAAAGGACCTATATGTACAAAAATATTTATAGCAGCTCTTTTAGAGTTGACAAAGAATTGGAAATGGAAAAGATATCCATCAATTTCAGAATGGTTGAACAAGCTGTCGCATATGATTCTGATGGAATACTATTATTTTATTTTAGGAAATAATGAGTACAATGCTCTCAGAAAAACATGGAAAGACATGAACTGATGCAAAGTGAAATGAGCAGAACCAGGAGAACACTACACACAGTATCAGTAATATTGTATGATGATCTATGAATAGTTAGCAATGCCATGATCCAAGACAATTCTTTTTTTAATTTAATTTAATTTTTTTTAATGTTCTACAATCACTTCCTTAAAACTAAGATTTTTATCCCCCCCATACCTTCCCCCCACTACCTCCCTCCCTCCCCATGACAGCATACAATTCTGTATAGGTTCTACATATACTTTCCTATTGAGCACATTTTCACTATAGTCATGCTATGTAGTCGCACTAAAATAAATGGAAGAAATCATATAACAAATCAAAACATAATACACTAAAACACACACACACACAAACATGATCTGCTACATTCTGCGAATGACTTCCTTATTTCTCTCTCTGAGTGTGGAAGGCATTTTGCCTTAGAAAACCAACACTGGGATTTTTTTTTTCTCAGTAAGTTCTTGTGTTATTACAAAGTTCCAAGTCTACCAGAAAAAACTCTCGCACACTGTGGTCGTTGATGTGCACAAAGTTCTCCTGGTTCTGCTCCTTTCACTCAGCATCAGATCTTATAAGTCCTTCCAGGCCTCCCTGAAGTCTTCTTGTTCATCATTTCCTATGGCGCAATAGTACTCCATTACATTAAATACCATAATTTATTCAGCCATTCCCCAATTGATGGGCATCACCTTGACTTCCAGTTCTTGGCTACCACAATATAAATATTTTTTGCTATAAATATTTTTGTACATGTGGGACCCTTTCCCATTTTTATAATCTCTTGGGGATACAGTCCTAGTAGTGATATTACTGGGTTAAAGGGTATGCACATTTTTGTAGCCCTTTGGGCATAGTTCCAAACCGTTCTCCAGAATGGTTGGATGATCGCACAGCTCCACCAACAATGAATTAGTGTTCCAACTCTCCCACATCCTCTCCAGCATTTATCATTTTCTTGTTCTGTCATGTTTGCCAATCTTACAGGTGTGATGTGGTACCTCAGAGTTGTTTTGATTTGCATCTCTCTAATCAATAGTGATTTAGAGCATTTTTTCATATGATTATAGATATCTTTAATCTCTTCCCCTGAAAATTGCCTGTTCATATCCTTTGACCATTTATCAATTGGGGAATGACTTGTATGGTTATATATTTGAGTCAGTTCTCTATATATTCTAGAAATGAGGCCTTTATCCCTGAGCTTAGTTGTAAAAATTTTTCCCAATTTATTACATCTCTCCGAATTTTGGTTGCATTGGGTTTGATTGTGCAAAAACTTTTCAGTTTAAAGTAATCAAAATTATCCATCTTGCATTTCATAATGCTTTCTATTGTTTCTTTAGAAAAAACATTCTTCCCCTCTCCATAAATCTGATAAATACACTATTTCTTGCTTCTCCAGTTTACTCATGGTATCAATCTTTATACCTAAATCAGGTACCCATTTGGACTTTATTCTTGTGTATGGTGTCAGGCATGGGTCTATGCCTAATTTCTGCCACACAGTTAACCAGTTTTCCCAGCAATTTTTGTCGAACAGTGGATCCAAGACAATTCTATAGGACTTAGGATGAAAGGTGCTGTCCAACTCCAGAGAAGGAACTGGTAGAGCCTGAACGCAGATCAAAGATACTTTTTCTTTACTCTGCCTATTTTTCTTGGGTTTTTTTCATCTGCGTTTTCTTTCACAGAATGATTTATGTGGAAATGTGTTTCGATGGCTACACATGTATAACATGTCAAATTGCTTGCCTTCTCAACAGAGGGGAAAAGAGGGAGGGAAAAAACTTGGAGCTCAAAATTTGAAAAAAAAATGTTAAAATTGTTTTTACACATAATTGGGAAAAACAAACTATTCAATAAAATAATTGCCATTTTATAGTATAAAAAAATTATTTTGTAATCCAAGTGTTTTAAGATTTAGGGAATTATTCCATAGAGGTTAGATTAACCTTTAATTTAAAGTCATCACAAGGAACCCTATAAAGAGGCTGGGATGTTTGTGGATTTTCCCTCAAGAACCATTAGATATTTTAGAAAACTGGAAATAGATAATGGTTCTAAATAACCAAAGACAGATTTAATGTAAAAAGCAAACCAGAAAGACTCACCTTAATCTACATTACAGAGAGGCGGGTTCTAAGAGGATATAGACATGTTATAGGAGATGGACAGATTTTTGCCAAATTCAATGGAGGTCTAAAGGGAATGGACCCAAGGAAAAGAAGTTATTTCCAGTCTTCAGCATAAATCCACCTCGCTCCTTGATTAAAGGAAGAGGACATTTCCATAATAAGTCTTTGAGCAAACAGCTAACCTACTCTGACAGGAAACAAAATTGGGGAGCCCAAAATACTCCAGAGAGTAAAACAAAACAATAATCTGGAAAAAAAAAAAGACCTTGAGTTTTGTGATTGGTAAAACTATGAGGAGGTTTTTAATAAGCTAAGTAGGAACAGAAAAAGGAACAGATAGATCCTGCATGGGAGGATGTAGAGAAAAAGAAACAAGAACGATACCAATATGGAGAGATACATTATGTCTGGCAATTTTATTGTGTTATTATTAATTCTGTTCTCAAATTTATTTTAAATTAAAAAATAATTTCAGCCAGAACAACAAGAAAGTCCAAATGCAGGTGAGCCTTCTTTGCCTTTCTCTCCTTTATTAATACACTAGAAAACAATGGTGAGCTTGTCTCCAATGAAGTTTCCCAACAACTGGTCTCCGAAAAGGACTTCTGAGCCAATACATAGGATCCTATGAAGTCCACCCAATACTCCAGATGATACCTGACTACCACAGAATTGTCTCCTCCCATGAGTCGAACACTCTGACTGCCTTACGCAATTTAACATCACAGAGGTTTTTTTCCTTGCCATGTTGCACTAATTCCTACTGATCTTGCATTTCCTTAAAACTCCCAAATCTTTTTTTTTCTAATGAGCTGCTATACCACCGCCGTCTTATATTTGTGAAGTTGCATGGTTTCTTCGGTTTGGTTTGGTTTTTTCCTAACACTGCGCTGTTAAATTTCACCTCATTAAACCCAGTTCAGTGTTTTAGCCTTTGGAGATGTTTTTGGAGACAGCCTTGAGCACCCAATGTGCTCGCTATCCCTTCCAGCTTTGTTCCATCTACCAATCTTGATATCTGGATCCTCTAAGTCTTTATCCACGTTATCGATACAAACATTGTATTCCAGTCTCCTCCTACTTGCCCACTTTTCCTCTACCTCACAGGCCCCCCCAGGACTCTGCAGGCTGGCGATACTGGCCTCCTAAGCCCCTCAGTGGCTGTGTCCCATGTCTGGAAGGCTCTTCTTCATCTCTGTTTCCTCACTTCCCTGGCATCCTTTCATTCTCAGCTTACATGCCACGTTTGACAAGAAGCCTCTCCTGGTCTGTCTCAATGTTAATATTTTAAACCTGTTTCCTGGATTTATTTTTAAAGAACAAAAAGTAAGGGTTGGTAGACATCACCCTCAAAGAAGGCCTCACCTGAACAGAGCCATAAGATAATGGGCAATATTAACTTGATCAGGTCTCTCTGGGAAAAGCAGCAGCGGTGGCCTAATACTCTGGAGGCCCGGTTCTCCCATGGCACCTTCCTAAAGACTTAATATTCTCTACACGATTAATTCTTATTTACAGAAAACCACAGAAACAGATGGTGCAAAGCAAGTCACCAAAAGGCTAGGTCTCTGTCCTAAAGAGTTAATGAGTTAGTTAATCTAACTTCAGATTGTGGAAAAAATCAATCAAATCCTAGAAAAAGCCAAGATATCATGGGTGAGGTCAATATGGAGAAGCCTCATGAAGGAAATAGGTGTGTGGCTTTTTAAAGAACCTATAGTTATACATTCAACAATAAGAAGATGATTGTCACTCAAAGAAATAGTACTTAGAGGAACTATGCACAGAATTTCACATAGCTAATCTCTTAGAAAGGAAAAAAAAATACCCTGCAGATTGAAAATGGAGAGCACCATACCTCAGACTAAATGTGTCCTAATAATGGAGTTTAAATCTGCTAAAGAGAAGTAATTACTAATTGCTAGCTGCCTGTGCTATAGAAATGCTTAAAGTTATAATGGGATATCTTCTGAGTGGGCAGCCACATTACTTCTATCCTTTCTCCTCTGTGGCCTGTTCTTTGATCTTGTGACAGGCTAGATCAGTCCTCTCCGTGCCTCAATAAATCTTTTCTTCTTCTTGGCTTTCCTTTGAGGACCTTCTTCTACTTTTTAGTACAACACTGCATTCTTCCTGATAATCTGGTCCATATAGAGGCACTTGGAGGACCCCTTCACCTTGCCAGCTAGTCACCATAGACCTTGTAGCCTCTCCTAGCAAACCCCTATGGGAAAATGCTATTGGCTGTCTTCCACTTGATAATGTTCTCTATTATTTCTCAGCCAGGTTAACATCTCATCTCCTTAGCACCTTAATGCACATATTCAACTTCCTTTTCCTTTTCCTTCCAACTTCCTTCTCCTTCTTTCTCTTGATCCTCTTAAATGTATTCCTCCTACAGGCCAAGTCTTTCCCCTGACATCCCTCTCCTCCAGTCCTCTTTGGGAAATTCCATTTTCTTTTAATATCATGCTCTCCAGCTCTCTCATTTTTTCCCTCCCCAATTTCAATCTATGGCTTTCTTCACAATCTTAGAACATTACAAAACTACATTTTTTATAAGTCTTTCTCCTTCAGATCAAGTCATTCCTGGATCTTAATCATGGCAGGATGGTTTACATAAATTTTTAAGTGCTAATAATAACTTAAAGAGTAATATAAAATTTATAAATGAGGTCAGCCTGGGAACCTTCCCAGTCACTGGGAAGAGGGCTAGCTCATTGGAAAGAACATTGAATTTGGAGTCAGAGGAAGTGGGTTTGAATACACTGGTATTTACTAGTTATGTGATTTTCTTTAAGTCACCTCCTCACAGGATCAGAGAAGATAACCTTTACGGTCCCTTGGAGCTCTAAATCCTATAACCCATGACTACTTAAGTCAGCCAAAAAAATAAAACTTTTTCAGCTGTAAAATATATTAGAAGCTGTTTCATGATCAGCTACATACAGTTACAACTGGCTTATTCAATCAGTTTTCACAACAAAATAAAATAAAGCTAACTTCTATAAACTGCAATATGTGGACAGGGACACTAAGTTATCACGCTTCTTCCTATTTCCACAGGAAAATACTATAAAGGACAACAGCTCCAGCATAAGTCAGCAACAGCCAGTCTTTGGCTAACACGAAGTTAATTTTGAAACATATATGGGTACATGTGCCTTAGTTGATAGCTGGGAATTCTGGGAGCCTTTTCTTATTTTAACATGCTCTCTAAACGTCCCATTGCTTTTTAGTGTTATTTACTGCGCTCACTCACATCTCAGGATGACATCTTACTACCATTTTGTTACAAGTAGTAGAAAAAAGCCCAAATCGCACGTAAAATGTATGTATTTACATGATCACTGGGGGGAATAGAAGAGGAAAGTTGTTTGGGGATGGGGGAGCCTGAGCACCGGGAAAATTATTCCATTAACTAGCACAGCAAGTAATGAACTCAAAAGGAAGATGTTTATCTTGATATTTTTCTTTCATTCTGTAAGGAATGTTTTTCGCCTTTGGCATTGCCTTGGGTGAAATAATGTCAAGTAGTCTCAGGCAAACAGTGAATGCCAACCTTTTAGCTTGCTCTGCTCATGGCCTTTTTATTTTTCCGAGAGGGAACCACAGGTTTGTGTTGATTGGTTGGGATATTTTCAATCTGCCAACAATGTGGTAAGAAAAGGGGAAGGAAAGTGAATGGAAAAACCAAATTGCACAATAAACTTACTATTAAAAGAGAATGAATTTCCTTGAACAGAAATGTTTCGGGTTTACCCCTTCTGTATCTCAAAAGGGTGTCCACAGCCTAAGATGATCATGAGATGCTGGAAGCTATTAGTACCTTTGTCAAAGTAAACCTAAGTTACTGAACTAGCCATCTTAAAAATCATCGGAAGAAATTGATAAGGGAGAGGATGTGAAAAGCTGATTAATCAAGTTAATTTTTATTTTGTATTGACTTCTGAAAATCAAGTCATTTATACATGCTGAGTGATAGAGAAAGCAAGTTCATCCTGCTTTCTGCTCCTGTGCAGGTCAGGGTCTTGTCACGATTATTTAAATTCAGGAGCAATCCTGGGTTGACAAGATACTGCAGTGCTGCAGGCTACAATCCGCATCCAGTGCCGGAAGGCTTATTACAATGGAGAATTTCTAAGGAGGACAAGAAAAGAGCCTTACCCCTTCCCGAAGGCATCTCATTAGCACTGTGTAAGCAGCCAAGGGAACGACCCAGGATTCTCTAGGGTGCTCTTTTTTTTCTTCCTGAAATGAAGTGGAAGGAAAGGCAATGAAGCTAACAGCACAACTGGTATTAACCCTTTCAAGCAAAATTCATCATATCAAACTCCTAAAGCATCCAAAACATTAAAAAAAAATTCTAGAATACTACTATCCATCTGCCTGAATCCTGGAACAAGTTTTTATAATTACAGCACTTTTAGTATATACTATAGAAAATTTCTTTTTCTTACAATATCACATGCATTATACTGATATAAGGCTTTTTCATAATAGGTTTTATTTCTCTGAAGACTATGTTAATTAAATTCATTTTTGATAGCATAATTTTCATATAAAGAGACTGGGGCACCATCTTTATCAATAACTAATACACTGATAAGTAGCTATCTCTACCTAAGAATATATTATCAAAAATTCATGGAAAACACAACAAATCTGGTTTTCAACATGAAACATTTAAAACTTCTTTCTGGTCCTGCACACTTAGAACCTTCTTGTTTGCTTGACACCGAGTCTCCCTAACTTGACCAGGGTAGAACTGCAGTGACTCCCACTCCTGATCAGGATGCTTGGTTTCTGTTTAGACAGAACGAGTTCATCCCTCCCTCAGTAGCCTGGTGGCCTCCTCTCTCTACCTGAGTTCTTGTCCATCCTTCACGTTTTCAAAGAGAACCAATGATATCACGGGGTGATGTCTTAACTTGGGGAGAAGCTGGATCTAAGTGAGGCAGAACCGCACACAGTCATCAGCCTCGTTCTCTTTTCCAGAGTCACTTGCCATATTGTCACAAACTGAGTAGAGATGATGCATTGGCTTTAGCCCCATCAAAGGTCTAGATTTACTGTGGATATATCAAAATCAACACACCAATAATAAAATTAATTACCTCTCCCCTCCCCCCCAACTGAAACCTCCTCCAAACTGAGATCCAAAACTCGGATGAACCTAACGGATCAGGAACATGAGTGTAACTCCCCTGTTTCTGCTGGGGGAATCACCATTCTTTTCATCACGCAGCCTCACAACCAAGTGTCCTCCTCAATTCTTTGCTTTCCTTCCTTCTCTGTATCCAGTCAGTTGCCAAACCTCGTCAATTCTACTTCCACAAAATCTCCGCTCTCCACTCACATGGTCACTACTCTAGCTCAGGCCTTCCTCACCTCTCTCCTAGAATATCCTAACAGCTTCCTAACTGGACCCCTGACTTGTAGGCTTTCCTCTCTCTAAGGCATCCTCCACAAAGCTGCTCAAATAATGCCTGAAAGCAAACCTGACCATGCCACTCCCCAGGTTAAGTATCTTTAGTGGCATACATACTTTACATTGAATTGCTTGCCTTCTCAGTGAGGGAGGAAGGGAGAGAATTTGGAACTCAAAGTTTTAAAAACAAATATTAAAAAAATGCTTTTACATGTAACTGGGGAAAAATGAAATACTAAGTACAAAAAAAAACAGAAAAAGAACGGAGCTAAAGAGACAGAGAGACAGAGAAAGAGAGAGAGAATCTTTAGTGGCTCTCTGACACTACCAGGATATTCCTACATACACTACATATTCCTCAGTCTGACATCTAGACTCACAATTTGACTCCAGCCTTCCTTTCCTTCTTTTGTTTTAATTTAATTTTTTTGTTGCTTGGAACTTTTAAGTTACAAATTATTTCCCTCTCTTCTTTCCCACCTGGCACTCAAGAAGGCTACTATTCAATGCCAATTTAAAAATAGACGTAAAACCATACCATGTACATTTCTATTTATCAGTTCTTTCTCTGGAGGTGGATAACATCTTCCTTCATAAGTCCTTTATGGATGACCTGAGCATTTACAGTACTCAGAATAACTTGGTTGCTCCCAATTTTTCTTCAAACAACATTGCAGTTACTGTACACAATGTTCTCTTGGTTCTCCTCAATTCACTTTTCATTATTTCATGCAAGTCTTTCCAAATCATTGCGCTCCTCATTTTTTACAGCACAGTAGTATTCCATCACAACCATATATCACAACTGGCTAAGCCATCTCCTAATCGATGGGTCTCCCCTTAATTTCTAGTTCTTTGCCACCACAAAGAGAGAAGCTATAAATATTTTAGAACATAAAGGTTCTTCACTTTTTCCTCTGGTCATCTTGCAAAACAGATGCAATAGTGGTATTGCTGGATCAAAAGATTCAGTCTATCTTTCAAGCGTTATTATATATATTATCATTATATTATACATTACTCCCTTTCATGGAGCTGTATTCCAACTAAACAGACCTACCTACTTACCCAAATTCCCATTTCTCCTCCCACCACCACTCCCCACAGTCCTTCCCACACACCTAGAACACACAACCTCTCACCTCTCCTCTGGAATCCCTAGCTTCCTTCAAGGCTCCACTCAGTTCGGCCTTCTAAAGGAGCTTTTCCTGGTCAGCCCACTTGATCTTGTGTATTTTGTTGTGCTTGTTGTTGCTATATCCCTCCAACAGAATGTAAACTCCCTGAGGACAGGAACACTTTTTGTTTTTGTCTTTATATTCCTGGATCTAGCACAATACCCTGCAGGCTTACTTCATTTGTGGATAGAAGAGCCAAAAAACTCCAAGTTTTGACAATAAGAGACTGGGTCATGCCGAGGTTTAAGGGGGAAGATTTTCCAAATTTAACCACAAACATATTTGTCTCTTCCTGAGCTAAATAAATTTTGTTCCTAAGAAAAATGTTCCTTTCAGGTATTCAAACTAACATACTAAGTCCATTAATTTTGTTCAGGTGTGTACTTTATGACTTACCTAAAAATAAGAAGGCAGTCTTCAAAATGATGCTCCTATTTGCTACCAACCAATTAATCAATCACTATTTATGAACTACTGACAGGATCCAGATGGCTCTGCAGGAGAAGTAACACTGGTGACCTGCACAGCCCTCCCTCACTCAAAACAAAGTCAAGTGCAAGTCATGTCATCCTTGCTCTGATGGTGTGGTCTTCTTCGGCAACGAAGGACAAACACAATGAACTACCTACTTTGTTCTGGGCACTGTGCTAGGTGCTGGATTTTCAAATAAAGAAAAAAAATCTCTACTAGCAAATAGCTTACATTCCACAGGGAGACAACATGTATTCATGTGAGGATATATGGAATAAATATACAGAGTACAAATACAAAAGAAGTACAAGTTAACTAAATACAAGGTAGTGAGACAGGACAGAAATGCCTTTATAGAAAATGGTGCTTGAGCAGGATCTTGAAAATAGAGGGAAGGGGGTGCGGTGCTACGAACAGAAGTGAGGAGGGAGTGCATCTCTCAGGTAAGCATAGAATGCCAAATCTACAGATCATCTGATCTCACTTTCCCTTACATTTTGCAGATCAAAAAAAAATGAGGCCTGGAGGTATCTAAGCAAGGTCACACAGTCATCTGGTCACAAACCACAAAATCTAAGTTGGTAGGAACCTTGGGAGAAGACATCTTGCCCAAATTGTACTCTGGACCAGAACTAAGGTCCAGTGGCTTTCTTTTAGTTTGGACCCTCATGATTCCTCAGCTCTGCCCACTCTAATCCACCCTCCACACAGAGGCTAACGCAACCATCCTGACACACAGATCTGAGTACATCATTGTCATAGCCACTCATCTCCAGTGACTCCCTCTTACCTCTAGGATCAGATGATACTTCTTTGTTTAGCATTTAAAGCTCTGACAATCTGGATCCCTGCTGCTACTTTTCCAGACTTCTTGAATATTTCTTGTAAGGGCTTTGGTTCGCATAGCTTTGTGTAATCAGTAATCAGCACAGGAGCCAACAAGCTGCTGAGTCTAGGTAGTCTTGCTGAGAGCACGGTTCTGTTGGCACCCTGCTGGGCCACAGCCAGAGCCCTTCTGCCTCCTTCCATTCTCCTATTCCAATGGCAGCCCTACACTAAGCTTATTACACCAGGCAGTGGCCTGGGCACACACAGGCCAGACTATTCCTTTAGGGGAAGGGTGGCTGCTCTGGTCTCTTAGCCCTTGAGATATACAACGCCTAGCAAAAGGAGAACAGTCGGCCCCAGCGACTTCTGAGCCCCAGCTCCCTGAAGGTCCCTTCCTGAGCTGCTGTCTTGGTGACCTAATTAAGCAGTGAGTAGACATTTATCTCCTTTTAACTGTGAAGTACGCTTTTAACTTCTAACTAGCAGAGTGGTTTTACCATTTTATGCTGTATAAGTACTTCATTACATCTTAATCCTTATAACTGAATGATAGTTTAGGCAAGGGTCCAGATAACATCGTACTCCTCTAGGCCCTCCATAACCCCACCGCGCTGGCCTCCCTCATGGTCTTTGCCCGGGCCATTCCCCATGCTCCGAATGCTCTGCCTCCTCAATCCTGAATCCTGGGGTTCCTTCAAGGCTCAGATCCAAGGCCACCTCTCTTCTGAGGTTGCCTTCCATCTATATGCATCTCATTCATACCTATATGGAATGTGAGCTTCTTAAGGGCAGGAATGATTCTTGTTTTCCTTTTAATCCTTCCATAGTAAGTGCTTGATAGACTTAATGTTATACCAATCAAATTATGAAGGGAATACTTTACAGAACTAGATGAAATTATAACAACTCATTTAGAGGAATAACTGACCTAGAATCTCATGGGAAAGAGCAAACAAACAAGCGACAGGTACAGAGGGCACACAGCATTACCAGACATCAAACTGCTATAAAACAATAGTGAACAAAATTATTTGATACAGGAAAGGACAGGAAAAGAAAGGAAAGAGGAAAACGGGAAAAGGAAAAAAGGAAAAAGGGAAGGGAGGGGAAGGAAAAAAGGGGAGTGGAGGGAAGGGAAGGAAATAAGGAAGAACCTGAAACCATCAAAAACAATAACTCAATGTATAATAAACTCAAAATCATAAATTCTGGGGAAAGGACTCCCTAGCTAACTAGAACTGCTAAAAAAAAGTAGAAAGCAATTGGGCAAAAATTAGACTTAGATGAGCATCCTATACCATGTATCACAGTATGCAGAAGTAAATATTTGGTCTCACAATAAAAAAATTACAAAACAAGATTATAAGATCATTTATAGGACAAAATTATAGGATAATGGAAGGAGGTACTTTTTGTAACTATAGGGAGAAGAATGCTTAAACAAATAAAAAATAAAAATGATAATAAAAGATAAAATATATTTCAATTATAAAGTTTTAAAATTTTTACATAAAAAATAAAAAAACAGGTGGAGCCAAGATGGAGAAGTAGAAAGACTCACGTATGCTAGCTCCAAACCCACAGCCCATATATTTCCTGCAGGAAGAACTCCCCACAAATTCTGGAGCACTGCAAGGCACGCAGAAACACAGTGGAAAAGATTTCCATTCCAGAGAGCCCTAGAGAGCCATCCCTGGCGGTCCACTGCGCTCCGGACAGCAGAGCCCACCCCTGTGCTGCCCTGGCCGCACGGTCCCAGAGGAGCAGATCCGAGCAGGCTTCAGGGACCGAATCTCCGGAGGTCGGGAAGGTCCCTCCACCCACAGACGCTACAGGTCAGTGAGAGAGACATCTGGGCTGGCTGAGAGGGGAGGGGGTGTCTCCGTGGCTCGGGCCCCCTCAGGAGGAAACGGCGGAAGGAGTGGCAGAGGCAGCAGCGCAGGACTCCCCAAGCAGCAGGCAGAAGTTCAAGGCCATTACTGAAGGTCTCTGCATAAACCACCTAAGGAAACTAAGCCTGGGGGACAGCCCTGCCCCCACCTGAGCACCAGAACTTAAGCTCACATTGAATAGCAGCCACTCCCGCAGTGGAAAGCCCATTTGAATCTCAGACCCCAAGCACTAGCTGGGTGGAACTAGGCGGGGGTGGAGAGGAATCTCAGAAGTCAAGTAACTGGCTGGGAAAATGCCCAGAAAAGGGAAGAAAAATAAGACCATAGAAAGCTACTTTCTTGGGGTACAGATGTTGCCGCCTTTCAATTCTGATGACAAGGAACTATTCTTACCATCAGGAAAAGACGTGGAGGTCGGGGCCTTTGTATCCCAGACATCCCAGGTGGATGTCTGGTGGGCTCAGGCCATGGAAGAGCTCAAAAAGGATTTTGAAAATCAAGTTAGACAGATGGAGGAAAAACTGGGAAGAGAAATGAAAGAGATTCAAGAAAAGCATGAAAAACGGGTCAATACCTTGGTAAAGGAGACCCAAAAAATGCTGAAGAAAATAAGACCTTGAAAAATAGGCTCACTCAATTGGCAAAAGAGGTTCAAAAAGCCAATGAGGAGAAGAATGCTTTCAAAAGCAGAATTAGCCAAATGGAAAAAGAGGTTCAAAAGCTCACTGAAGAGAATAGTTCTCTCAAAATTAGAATGGAACAGGTAGAGTCTAATGACTTTCTGAGAAACAAAGAAATCACCAAACAAAACCAAAAGAATGAAAAAATGGAAGATAATGTGAAATATCTCATTGGAAAAACAACTGACCTGGAAAATAGATCCAGGAGAGACAATTTAAAAATTATAGGACTACCTGAAAGTCATGATCAAAAAAACAGCCCAGACATCATCTTCCATGAAATTATAGAGGAAAACTGCCCTGGCATTCTACAACCAGAGGGCAAAATAAGTATTGAAAGAATCCACTGATCACCTCCTGAAAGAGATCCAAAAAGCGAAACTCCTAGGAACACTGTGGCCAAATTCCAGAATTCCCAGGTCAAAGAGAAAATATTGCAAGCAGATAGAAAGAAACAATTCCAGAAGTGTGGAAATAAAATCAGGATAACACAAGATCTAGCAGCTTCTACATTAAGGGATCGAAGGGCATGGAATAGGATATTCCAGAAGTCAAAGGAACTAGGACTCAAACCAAGAATCACCTACCCAGCAAAACTGAGTATAAAACGTCAAGGGAAAATATGGTCTTTCAATGAAACAGAGGACTTTCAAGCATTCTTGATGAAAAGACCAGAGCTGAAAAGAAAATCTGACTCTCAAACACAAGAATGAGAAGAAGCATAAAAAAGTAAACAGCAAAGAGAAGTCATAAGGGACTTACCAAAAGTGAACTGTTTACAGTCCTACATGGAAAGACAGTATTTGTAACTCTTAAAACTGTTCAGGATCTGGGTAGTTGGTGGGACCACACACACACACACACACACACACACACACATACACACACACGTACACATGTGCACACACACACATACACACATTCACGCACATACAGAGACAGAGAGCACAGACTGAATTGAATAGGATGGGACCATAACTTAAAAGAAATTAAGGTAAATGGTGAGAGAGAAATGTAGTGGGAGGAAAGAGGGTGAAATGGAATGGGGTAAATTATCTCTCATTCAAGAGGCAAGCAGGAGACTTTTTAGTGGAGGGAAAAAGAGGAGAGCTGAGAAAAAAACAAGAAGTTTACCCTCATCACATTCGACTAAAGGAAGGAATAAAATGCACACTCATTTTGGTATGAAAACCTACCTTGCAATACAGGAAAGTGGGGGAGAAGGAGATAAGCAGGGTGAGGGGGATGATGGAAGGGAGGGCAATGGGAGGAGGGAGCAATTTGAAGTCAACACTCAGGGAGGAACAGGATCAAAAGACAGAATAGAAACAATGCGGGGCAGGATAGGATGGAGGGAAATATAGTTAGTCTTACACAACACAACTATTATCGAAGTCATTTGCAAAACTACACAGATAGGGCCTATATTGAATTGCCTGCCTTCCCAAAGGGAATAGGTGGGGAGGGAGGGATGGGGAGAATTTGGAACTCAAAGTTTTAGGAACAACTGTTTAGTATTGTTCTTGCTACTAGGAAATAAGAAATACAGTTAATGGGGAATAGAAAGCCATCTGGCCCTACAGGACAAAAGAGAAGATGGGGACAAGAGAAGGGAGGGAGGATAGAAGAGAGGGCAGATTGGTGATAGGGAAAATTAGAATGCTTGGTGTACTGGGGTTGGGGGAGGGGATAAAAGGGGAGAAAATTTGGAACCCAAAATTTTGTGAAAATGAAGGTAAAAAGTTAAATAATTAAATTTTTGTTAAAAAAATAAAAAATAAAAAAAACAGAATAAAAAGCAAAACTGCCAAGAGGGAAAATGTTTGTATCAAAAATCACTGAAAAAAGTCTGATAATAAGACATCTCAATAGTCGACGTGAATACGTAAGATGGAGATTCATTCCACAATGAATTCTCAAAGCACCTGAGGTCTTATTTTATTATTATTGACATCCTTTGCTTTTACATACTTCAAACTACATCACCCCCCCTCCCCCGTCCCCTCCATCAAAGCATCCCTTGTAAAAGGGACGTGAAAGATTAGAAATGGCAGCTTGGCAAAACCAACCCGCAGGGCAACAATGTCTGACGATTTGCAACTTTCCACACCCACAATCTTCTGCCTCTTCAAAGAAGGGAGGAATTTTCTCAATACTGTCCTGGGGACAAGCCTGGTCATTATAATCACACAGTGTCCAGTTTCTCCTCATGGAGAGAAAATAGAACTACTAGGATGGAATGTGGCATGCACTGTCAGACACAATCACCTTTTGGTTGCTTTGGCTAATTTATCTTTCTTTGTTGCAAAAGAACCTTTGCATTGGAAGGAAAAAAGGAGGCTTTTCCAAAAATGTCTTTATGGGATGGCAACAGTCTTCAGTAAAGCATATTTAAAGAATTTTGATTTTCACAAGAAGAGTAAGAGATATCGCTGTACCGTGACACTTTCTTGGTATCATGATTATCGTTACACATATCAAGTCTCGTGCCATTTTCCTGACATACAGAGTTACTCCACAGCACTGCCTGAGGTAGAGCAGACTACTTATTACTCTCCCATACCAGAGGAACATGCTCTTGAATCCCCTGGCCAGGTTTTTTATAAATTTTCTGTTTCTTCTTTTTCTGTCACATTTTACTGCTATTAGCATACCTGCCTCTAACAAATTTCTTCTAATTAACTATTCACAAAAATTCAAATCTCTTTTAATTAACTACATACAAAAACTAGAGAAAATGGTCATAATACCTCAAAGTTACAAGAACCTCAAAAATGACCAGACTCATTTCAATAATGGCTACAACAAGAGTAAACGGTTCTATGAACAACATTCCAAAAGATTCTGGATAGTTTTGCTATTAAATTGGGTCTTACCAAAGTAACCTCATTTCCTTTTTTGATAGGATCATCATACTTATTGATCAGGGGACTGAAATAGATGTAGCATGTCTGAATTCAACAAGTATTTGGTGAATTTTCTCATACATGTAATGCTTTCAGTCATGACAGGGAGATGTGGACAGTACAGATAGATGGATTTGGAAATGGCTGAATGACTGCAAGGTTTCCCACCAATGGCTAACTGTTCCTATATCTCTAGGGCACCACAGCAGGTACCCATATTTAGCTTTCTACAGTCCCATATTTTTATTTACATTAATGACAGAAGTTATTGAGAAGCATATTTATATTCAACGTAAGTAAAGACTTGCTAACAATCTTGCAAAAGAAGGATAAGCTGGCTCAGTTGGTAGTAGCTTCCCCTCAGAAATATTCAAGCAAAACCTTCATATTATGGGATGTTGTAGAGGGGTATTCTTGATAAATTAAGGTTGGTATTACTATTCTCTGAGGTCCCATCCAGTTCTGAGACTTTGTGAATCTACATGATTAAAGTAGATAAATTTTACTTCATGGACTTCTTGACACCTATTTTTTTTTTGATAGATGACATTCTTACTTTGCAGTTGTTTCATATAGTGGAGACTTTTTTTTAAAGGCCATCCTTGGATTAAGGGGATAATCACACAGCTAAATAAAATAAGAAAGTAGGGCAGGGGGTGGCACACAAAGAGAAAGGGACACAGAGAAGATAGGAAGAGAAGGGAGAGGGGGGACGATCAGGAAAGGTTCCATAGACTTTAAAAGACAGCTAAGGATTCAAGAGGTATAGACTTTCAGTTATCTGGAAAATTCAATTATAAAAAACAACTCAATTCTCTGATAATGTTGGATAAATGAAAAAAAAATTTGACTATTCTCTTTTAAATAAAGGATAAATGTTTATGTGTGGAATAAGAGATAAGACAGATCAACCAACAATAGTATTCAGTCTTTCTGGGTACCCAACTAATCTTAAATATTTTCTATACAAATGTTATCATCTATTAGTGGGAAATTATAGACAATATAATAAAAAAAATTTTAATCCATTTCATGAATGTTAGGATCTATTAATGTATAAAGAAGATACACATAGTATATTTCACTGCTGCTTCTAATAGTATCCCTATTAAAGATAGTTTTATGATACTCCAGAAGATAAGTTCACTTTAATAAAAGAATAGTAAAAATAGAAATCTTACACAAGTATTCCATTTAACACAAGTGAAAATGCTCTATCCCTAACAAGTTCTTTCTTTTTAATGGCTAGTGTGAATGGCTAGTCAACTGTGAAGCTGTTGAGGGACATACAAGATATCTGGAGAAAGGAAAAACAGTAAAAGAATATTGGACCTTATTAATAACGAACATAGTAGCAGTCATATCCCTTCTTTTATCTACTTTTTCACAATGTTGTTTCAAGCCTTCTTTCTTCCTTAGCACTACTGTGACATCAGTCTTACAGACAATGACATACTCATGGAGTCATCCTCAACTGCTTGTTCTTACAACTTCTCTGGAAGTTTATTTTATTTTTAAAAATTTAATACTTTTTGTTCTGGAACAAGTACTTTCTAAAAAATACCAAACATACTCCCTGAAAAAATTCTTATGTAGAATTATATGCCCTAGGACCCTACATATACTTTTTCTAAACCCTTGGAAATGTGCTCTCCAAAAACCCAAGGTACATGTCAGACTAAGCCTGACTCTCCTCTCCTCTCCTCTATCATACATTCTAAGATGAAGTGATCATTTTCCTCAAAGTTTCCATCATTTCTACCTTGACAATTAGTTCATTCTTACTGGTCAAAGTCAAGTTTATAAGAAGAGTTACCTTCCTTACTTCTTCCATCTCTTAAATGTTAAAATTATCATTAAAACAAGACAATAAATCATTAGCTCCTCTACTTCTGATAAAGAGAAAGCTATAACTGGAATCGCTTTTCCACCACCACCACCCCCATGTTAGCTTCTGTTCCAGGCTAATGATCTATGTCCTGAACTCATCTCTTCCCTTCTTGTCTCTAAATGGTTACTACTCCATTTCTGCTTCTCTTGATCTCCATCAAATCTTCTCCACCACACCCCTTCTGGTCCCTGGATTTCTTCAGATGAGTTGAGTATATCTTCTTAATAATGTTACTGTGTTTCCCCAGACTCTCTACCCCTTACCTTTTTTTGCCTATCCTATTCCCTCTGAAAAAGGCATACGGTTCCAGAGCCATATGCCAATTATGAATTCCACACCAGGTCTCAGTGACATGAAATAAAATTAGCCTCCTTTCGTTAAAAGTTCTATTTCACTTTGCTTCTTTGCCATACTTTGTACATAATAGTATAGAACATGGAGGGAAAGGATTTTATTACTAATTTCTTTCTTGGATTTTCTCTTCTATAAATTTCTGGGTATTTCCACTCTTATTCTTCTTATATAACAGAATCCTTATCAATTTAATAAGTATAAATAGTCAGTTTTCTGCCTGCCTTTTGATCAGATTACAAGACTGCAGACAAGTACAATTTTACCAGTCCATGCTGGGTACACAATATCCATGAGCAAAAGACCGCCATTTCTGTTCTTTAAGTTCTGGAATAGGAAGCCCATTCCTAGATATTATCATCTTAATCAACTGTTCATTTCCCAAGTATTCTGTTCTGCTCTAAAGCCCTGCCCTTCAATCCACAGTGGTGATAAATAGAAGACTTGACGTTCTGTAATCTTTAACAATACTTCCTAGATTTCCTCTGGCCATATCGTTAATGCCACTATTTGACTCTGTTCCAAAAGTATAATTATTCTCAATTTCAATCACAAATTGGAAATCTGGATACACAGTCCTTAATTAAAGACCTTAGTCTAGTTATGCTGTGGGTAGTAGAATACAACATCTTTAGACCACAGATATAGGATCTTGTTTCCAAATTTTCAACCCTAGACTCCAAATAAAATTTCTAATGTGCTTGTAATATCATAATTAAATTTAATATATCAGCTATTTTTGAGATTTTAGTAGGTGTCCAAAACTGTTTTCTATTATTCATCAGTGGACCTCTAATTTAGTCCGCAAATTGAGACACATAAGCATCCCATCCGTCCTGTCAGATCCCTTCAAAATAAGTTAATCTTCCATAAAAAATTTTCTTATTTATCAAGCAGTGTACTACTGGAAAGAGTTATCTGGATAGTACAATTATGTGACAGATTTTAGCTCCAAATTATAAGTGATCATCTTTGCATACCTATAAGATTTTTCTGATAAGTCCAAAAAATGATTAAGTATATGAATCAATCATGATGGGTTAAAAGATCAAGACTTTCAACAACCAAGCCTGGACTTAGTCTAAGTAATAGGCAAGTCTTCTTCTGAGTGTTTAAAAAGCGTATATAGTGTATCTCTTGACGTACAAAAGTAATCCCAAAAGTTCACAGTTGTTGTTTTTGCTTTCAAATGAAGTAATTATCATAAATTGGTTCAAATGGTTACAGATGTTTCTCCATGCCTCTCTGACCCAGAAAATGCTTTCAAAATATTCTTAAAGGAACCACCGGTCAATCGGTCCTAGGCCCTAAATTACGAGGAAGTTTTAAAATTTGATAGACAATAAAGAATCCTATTTGTTTTCCACCTGCCCAAAACATTTCTCCTCCTTTGAATGAGGAGTTGTCTCTCTTGGACAGATTTATAACTGCATTTTATGCTGGGACAGATCAAAGTTAGAAAGGAGTTCTGAGATATATCTATCTAACACAAAACTCACCTGAAGCATAAGTCAGTTCTGAAATGTCCCCCAAAAATGATCATCCAGCTTCCACTAGAGGACTTCCATGACATTTTGGGGCAGTTCTGTTACAAAGTTGTTCCTTATAGTGACCTGAACTCTATCTTCCTATAGCTTTTATTTATTGGTTTGACTTCTAACATCTGGGACGTAGCAGATGAAGTCTGTATGACATGCCCTTAAATATTTAAATACCATAAGAATGCCCACCTAACCAAATCTTCTCTTTTCTCAGCTAAATATTTCTAGCTCATTTAACTCTCATTATAAAATGGTTTCAAGTACCTTGGTTGCCCACCTGTACATGCTTCAATATTTCAATGTCCTTTCTTAAATATGATATCCAGAAATCAACGTGACCTTTGGATGTTGTCTGATGACACCCAGTACAGTAGAATGAGCTCATCCCTCACTGTTGTCTTTCCCCTAACAATGGAGTGTAACAGCTGACCAACTTTTCTAAAAGCCATGACACACTGGTGAGTCACCATAGGCCACCAAAACACTCAGTTCTTTTTGCCATGAGATCTTGTCTTCGTGACTCTGTGTTTGCTTGCTTACTTTTTGCACTGAAGTACAGGACTGTGTATTCTTCCCAACTGGAGTTTATCTCATTACATTCAGAACAAACTTTTGAGATCTCTTTAGATGCCAATTTTGTCATCCAGAAATCTGAAGAGCCTGCCATGTACGAATTCATTAATGTCATTGATAAAAACATCGAGCAAACCAAGATCCAGCACAAAACTGTGTCACACACTATTAAAAATATCTTTCTAGGCTGAGATCTACCATTAATCACCACTCTCTGGGTCTGATCATTCAATCAACTCTCAGTCTACAGCTGTGTCATTTTCAGGCATATTAGAAAGTGGGAAGGAAAGGGGCCCAGAGTTAGATTCTGCCCATGATAAAATGGCACTGCTTTGAGCTGACTGTTTGCATGAATTCATTACTGAAGGAGCAAATTCTCTTCTTCACACTCTTTTCCCAATCTTTCTCTAAGGACACCCAATTGCTTTCAACTCAAAGTTAATAAACTTTAGATAATGTTTTCTTTCCTACTTTGACCTTGGATTTGGCTCCTTGCTAATTGTTGGAGGCCTGCTCTGAACTTAAACTATATTACCATATGATTTGCAAATTACCGTATATTAGTACTGTTGTCGGACTATGCATCTACCAATTATGTTCCGGCTGAGACATCGCTGTTGCTAATCCCTGGCATATGTCCAGCCCTCCCTGCCATTCCACAGGGGCCAGCACTAACCACATCTGCTCATCTGGTTCACAGGAATGTTTGCAGAGATCTGTCAAAGGCCTTACTGAAATTCATAAGAAACTCTCAAGTAGAGTAACTAACTCTCCCAATCCAGCACTTTGTCTGCATCTAGCCTGAGAGCTGCCCAGGGCACTGGAAGATTTAGTGACTTGTCCACAGTCACATAGACAGTATGTGTAAGAGGCAGAACTGGAACTCAGGCCTTTTTGGCTCCAAAGACAGCCCTCAGTCATCATACCATACTACCTCTCAAGATCATTAGGATTTCTTTGATCTTTCAATCTAGGAAACCCATAAACAGAAAGATAAAGTTAGTACAGCATGATATCTACAATAAAACCAAACATCTACATAATGGTCAACATTTTCCTTCATACATGCTCACAAACAATATTCAACTGCAGAATTTTTATTTTTCCCTAATTAAACTCCCCCTTTTTTTCACTGACAGGTACAAGAATTCAAACACGTAAAAAAGAATATAAAGAAAAAGAACATAACAAAAAAAATAATTATAAATGACTGCCATCCAACTGCTCAAGAAGCATTAGTAGCTTCCTGTTTTGCTGCTAGGATTAAAACACAAAAGGCCCTTTTTGGTGCTTCAGGCCTTGCATCATCTGGCTCTAAATCACCTTTCTCCCCCTCCAACAGTCTGTATTCTGACCAGCCTGGTCCTCTTGTTTCTATAACCTGCCTGAGCATATCATCTCCTGCTCCCACATGCAGTTGCCAGAGCACCTCCACCCTCATCTTTTAGTCCTAGGATCACAGACTGAAAGCTGGGAGACACTTCAGAGGTCATAGAGCCCAACCCCAACTTGATGAAGGAAAGTCAGTCATCTCCCAAAAGTCACACAGATCCAGGACTGGAAATCAGGTTAGAATTTCTCAGAATTCCTTGCTGCCTTCAAGGCTCAACTCCAGAGTCATCTTCCTTCCACACATAGTCTTTCCTGATCTCTTCAGTTTTTAGTGAAATAATTTTGCAATTATTTTATGTATCCTGTCTCTTTACACATCTGTATACATCTTTTCAGTACCAGGAGTAGAATCTAAGTTCAATAAACCTAGCAAGGGTTTATTGCATTTTTTGACATGGATTTCACCATACCCAGAATGGTGCCAAAAACAGAGTCAATGATAATAAATGTTTAAATTAAATGGAGTTATACACATGAACTTCTGTTACTTTAGGGAATTGTAAAAGTAAATGTATATTAACCTTAATAAGGCTATAACAAAATTGTTTGGCTTGTTTCCATAACAACTTCTGAACTTTTCCACATATTTTCTCTGAGATTTGTTGCTATTTTTGTAGTCATTATTTATATAATTATAGTCAGTACATATTATCCCACTGTTTTTGCATTGCCTCATATGTCTTCCCACATTTCCCTGTAGTCTTTCCTATTGATGTGATCAAAACACCATCATATTTCTATATCGTAATTTGTTCAGTCATTTCCTAGCCTCTGGACACACTGTTTCCAATTCCTTATCATCACAAATAGTACTTAAAGGAAAATTTTGTAGAGAGAGGGCATTTACTCCCTGTCAATAATTATTTGAAAGCAGTAGGAACACTGGGTGAAAGTATGTCAACTTTTGCACCTCTTCTTGTACAAATTCATATTGCTTTCCAAACATATTAAGCCAGTTCACAGCCCTTCCAGAGTGTGCCTATTTTTTCAAAGTCTGGCCAGCATTGTGTGTGGTTTTTTTTTTAAACTAGGATTGGCAATCTGATGCATGTCAGGTGGTGGAGGGAATGGGGTAAAAAAGAGATCAAATTGGGGACTTTGAGTCAAAAAGAACTGAGTCCTAATCCAAATGAAAAACCTACTAGGTGTTACATTGTTACAACACTGGAGAAGTCATGTAATCTCTCATGAGCTTCAGGAAACTTCCCTAAGCCTGGCATACATAACTATGATCTGCATGAGCTGGGAGTGGGGGAATCCCACCCTTGTATTTCCCCACACTGACGAGGATAGCTTACGTGTTCCCACAAGGCAGTATACAGCATAACTGATTAACATTCTAGATTTGGGAATAAATTCACAAGAATCTTCCCTTTTGGAAATCAGGCATAAAATAGTCTTATCTATAGTCTAACATTACTTATCCATTCTCCGTGATTCCTAAGGGATCATGAACAGGGCTTCAGGAATTGTGCACGTAACTGCCTTCCCTCCCACTGGTTTCAGCTTCTTGTGGGTGAGCTAACATTGTTCAAGACTTCGAGGAGGGAGGGTTAATATGACCAGACAATAGAGGCGAGGCCTGATAGTGAAGAAACGAACGTAGTACTGTGAGTGAGTAGTGTGTGGGACTTGGAGTCAGGAAGACCTGAGTCCAAATCTTCCCACAGAAATTTCTGTTGGCCATGGGCTAATCCCTTATGCTCAGGATCTCAGTATCCTCATCTGTAAAATGGAGATGATAATCTCTACAGTATTTAACTCACAAAATTGTTGCATGTTTGAATAATGCTGTGGAAACACTGAAGCAGTAAATACATTGAAAGTATTACTATTTTGCTACAGAGTCATCAGATAAAGTGCGGAAAAACGATGGAGGGGACAGGTGATGCTGAGATGGGACCCATAATGATGGAAGACTCAGACTGCAGAGACCTCAGATCTCTGAAGGAAGCACAGCTTCCTTTCCACAAAAAATAAATTACAAATATGACCAAGTTACATATACCATAGCAATAAATGCTTTTGGTTGTTTTGCTTCACTATTTTCTGGATGTATAACATTATTAGCTGTGTTAAAACAAAATTTACCATTTATAAAAATGAAAAATTCTAATTCTTCTGGGATGCTCTAGAATTTTCTAGCCAATGTGGAGTTTGAGTTTTTTGGGTCATATTTTGGGTCATCTGAAATGGTTTTGCTTTTCTCTATATCCCTTTATATCCCTAGCGCTTATTATGGTGCCTCATCCATAGTAAATGCTTAACAAACTCCTGATGACTGACAATTCCATTAAGGAGGCTGAACAACAGTTCCATTACGTACAGCCTAGAGGTGTCAACTGAACTGAGAGATCTAGAGATGTGCCCAGTGTCATACAAGTCATAAGGCATCAGGGGCAGGGCTTGAAGCTAGGTCTTACAGACTCCAGGACCAGATGCCTTGTGTCCACTACATTAACGTACTCAATTTATTTTTTCAGTCTCTACTGTTGGACATCTAATTTGCTTCCAATTTTGTTTTGTTTTTGCAGTTGCAAATTATGCTGCAAGAGAATCTTTGAACAAATAAGTTTTTTTTAGTAATACTTTCAACATATATTCCTAAAAACAGAATTATTAGGTCAAAGAGCAAATTTTTTCAAAGCTTTTACTATATACTGTCATACTGTAAAAAAAAAATTCTAGAAATTTACAATTCTACCAACAATGGAAGAATGTACCTCTTTCTCTACCAACACTGAGGCTTGAGGTTTTAAACTTATTATTTTTTTAACCAATTTGATGGGCATGGGAGAATATCTCAATTATTTTAATTTGCATAAAGTAGCTCAGAGATAATGGATGACTTAAATAACTGGAGGGACAGTCAAGTTCCACAGATAGGTTACATTAATGCAATTCTCCCCAAATTCACTTATTTACTAGCTAAATTACCAAGGGTTCTCTTTATCAAAGTGTATATAGTAATACTGAAATTTATACGAAAATCAAAAGTTGAAGGTAAAGGTGGCTTTGCACCTTTAGACTTTAAAGCATATGTTTATCTTTTAAAGTATATGCTACGGAGGGGGAGAGAGAGAGAGAGAGAGAGAGAGAGAGAGAGAGAGAGAGAGAGAGAGAGAAAGAGAGAGAGAGAAATAGATCAGTGGAATAGAATAGATAACCCTGACATCCAATCGAATTTGTACAAAAGACGAGTTTTTCATAAACCCACAGAAAGCAAAAACTAGCAGAAGGATTTATTATTTAACAAATAAACTTCTCTGTTGGACATTTAAAGACTTTTACCACATGGCTTCAATCTAACTTTTCAGTCTTAAGGCATCACAAAAGTCTTGTGCAGGTTTAAGTGTAAATAGCTTTAACTAAAGCTGGGAGAGTGATGGTGCACCAATAGCTTAAATCTGCACAGACTGGTGGGAGGCCCTGTACATTCCTCCCCTTCACATGTTCTCTCATTGAGCCACACTGGTCAGCTTGCTAGTCTTCATGTGACCTTCCATAACTTGACCCAGGTTGGCCCTTATGCCTGGCATGCCCTCCCTCCTCACGCCCTACCTCACAGGATCCTTAGTTTACTTTAAAGCTCAGTCCAAGCTCATGCTTGTACATGAGGTTTATCTTTGTATTTAAACCTTTCAGCTCCTGGGGCAGCCCCTACAAAATCGCCTTATGTCTATTCTGTGCATGTTTTGTTTAATAGAGGGACTTGCTAAAGAGGGCCCCAGCCATTAAGCATGTCAGACATTGGCTGCCTACTGATGATCCAAGAACCAAAACATCTGAAACTCCCTCTTTTCTCACCCATCCCAACTTTTGGGGGTTCCCTCCTAATGAGATCACTCCTCTTAACACGCTTTCCAACAGTGACTATACTTTCTCTCATTCCTCCAATTCCCTGTTCAAGATAAAGGAGGCAGACTTCTTCTTGCTCCCCAAGGCCACTTCCAGACTCTCTTCTCCCCACATCACCCAGAAACCCCTCCTTTCAGGTTGCGATTTCCCAGATCTATCACCCCAATCCAAATCCTGTTGGCTATTATCTAATTGCCTCCAGACATTTCCTTCATTCCTCAATTAATTCAGCACCTGATGCACAAGATTTCTCTCTCTCCATCTTCTGCCCTCATTCGAGGACCTACATATATATCCATGCTGTCTTAACTATTCTCAATGTACTCATTTCTCATGTCTCACTCTCCCACAACACCTTAGCTATATTCATAGAAGCTCATACTCTTGATCAGGGGTGGAGAACCTGCAGTCTTGAGCGCACATGTGGCGCTCTAGGTCCTTGAGTGTGGCCCTAAACTGAAGTTTGGATTCAAAGGGCTGCACTTACCTAGAGGGCCACATTACCTCAAGGCTGCAAGTTCCCTACCCCAACTCTTCATCACACATACTACCCATAAGCGTTCCACTTTCATGTCCACAAATTCCTCTACACCACCCTAATCTTTTATCATTCCATCTTTCCCAATGCCATACTACTGCTAGCCTCATTCTCTGTTTCCATTGTGATCTCCCCTCCCTCTCCCCACAGTTCTTTCCCAGGCCATTATAAACCTGCACTGAGGACCCAGGCTGCTCAGATTTCCTTGCTCTCCCGCTTCTCCTCTTGACTTGTTGAACTTCCATACCTTGTGCCTTCATCTCTCTCTCTCCCCTTCCCCCAGCCCTTTCAGCTCCCTGCTGTTTCCTGTCTTCTCCCATGAAAACATAAGCTCCTTGAGGGAACTGTCTTTCTCTTTGCTTGTTTCTATCTCCAGCTCTTAGCCCTGACCCTGGCACACAATCCCTGCATAATAAATGGCTATTCCCTTCCTTCCTTTGCTTCTTTTCTTCCAGCACTGTCCATACTCTCTCCTCTTCTCGTTATCTCCAGCCCTTGGTGACCAACTCAATTCCACACTAATACCTATTCTCAAAACTTTTGCTTTTTGGTTTTATCCCCAATTAGCTTCTGCCAGACCCCGGTCCTAAAACTGCACCCAACGTCTGCCTCCTTCTCTCCTCTTCGTGTTTGAACAAAGTTGAGGAAATCACAGACTAGTCCCTCAATGCAGCAAGAAAAAGATTATATCCTTCCCTAGTTAATTAACTACCCCTTTTCACGGCTGCCATTCCAACCCTTCAATGTCATCCCTGAACCCTCCTGGCTGATGATCTTTCCTCACAGTCCATTAAAAAAAAAAATACGAAGGCCTTTTACCAGGAGCTCATGCTTTTTCTGTCCTCTTCATCTCTAGCATTCAGATAGATTCTCCCAGGTTCAGATAAAGATATGGTCCTTCTGGCACAAAGCCATTCCTCTACATCAACTCTTGATTCTAGGCCCTCTTATATTCCCCAGTAAGTTGTCCCCACTATTACTGCCATTTTCTCTCTTCTGCCTCTCCCCATCTCTTGGTGACTTCCCTACTGCCAACAAATACGGCCACATCACCTCCATTTTTAGAAAACCCTCACCCGATCCAACCTTCCCCCAAAGCTACAGTCCTTTATCTCTCCTTCCCTTTTCACTGAAACTCTTTGACAAAGCTATCTACACTAAGTACCTACATGTAGAGTCAGCTAGGTGGCACAGGGACCAAATAAAGTAGTGGGCCTGGGGTCAGGAAGCCCTGAGTTCAAATCTAGCCTCAGATTTGACTCTGGACAAATCACTTCACTTCTGTCTATCTCAATTTCCTCAAATGTAAAATGAGGATAGTATTAGTCCATACATCCCAGAGCTGTTGTGAGGATCAAACAAGTTAATATTTATGAAGCATCTACCCCAATGTCTGGCACTTGCTTCCTTCCTGCCTTTGTCCTCCCTCTACTTTCACTGCTCTCCCATTCTCTTGATCTCATCACGTCCTGCATACTCTCTTCTCTCTACACTTCCTCAGTCTTCTCTCGGTTCTTCTCCTAAGGGTCTATGCACTCTTCCTCAGTCTCCTCTGCTGGCTGTTCTTAGCTGTCATACCCACTAACTCTGTGTAAACTACAAGCTCTGTCCTATGTCTTCCTTTCTCGTCCCTCCACACTCTCTGATGTGGTGATAAACAAATGAGTAAATGAGAAAAAGCATTTATTAACTGCTTACTAAAGAATCTCATCAGGTCCCATGTGCTTAATTATCGCAATTATCCAGATGATTTGCAGCAGATATAGACAGGCCTACACACATTCACTCACACACACATACACACATGTGTACACACACACACACACACACACACACACACACACACACACACACACACACCTCTAACCCTAGGCACTCCCCTGGAATACAGTTTTATATCATCAACTACCTTTTGGATATATCAAACTGAATATTCCAAAAAATGTAGAAGAAAAGAGGAACTTTATAACTCAAAAAAAAAAAAGGTAGAAGAGAGAGGAGAAGAGAGGAGAGGAGAAAAGAGGAGAGGAGAGGAGAGGGGAGGGGAGGGGAGGAGAGGGAAGAGATTAGGGAGGAATGGTTAAGAGAAAGGATAATAACCAGGAAAGGAATAGTTGCAATCAAAACAATCCTCCTCACCCTAAAGGAGAAATGCAAAAACAAAAGAAGAAAAGAACTGGAAACTAAAGCGGTGCCCATTACTTAGGAGATGTCTGAACAACTCATGGTACATAAATATAAAAGGATATTATTACACTATAAGAAATGATAAAAATTATTTCAGAAAATCCTGTTAAATATAAAATTATGCAGATTGAGCTCAACAAAATCAGAAGGACAATTTATGTAAGAATAACAACACATTAAAGACAAGTAACTTTGGAAGACTTAAGACCTCTGGTCAATGAAGGCAATGAGCAACCAAAGGACTTACCCATCTCCTAACAGATCCAAGGTGGAAGAAAAGACTTAAATTTTTGGACAGTGCCACTGCTGATCTTATTTGCATTGTTATGTTTACTTATTACAGGGGTTTTTTTGTTTTACTTTGCCCTCTGATGTGAAAGGATAGAGAGAGAGAAGGAGGACTTGCCATAGTGATGCCAATATATATACATATATTTGCATATATATGGAAAGAGAAAAAATTTCTAATGTACAGAAGAAAACAGGCAAATTTAGAAGGAAGTACAATCAAGCAGTGCAGTTTTGAAAACACATTAAACTTATGTACTTTTTTTTAAAAAGTAAACAGTATGAAATGAAGATCCCCATTTCCATATTCAATCCTTTCTTTTTTTCCAGTGAAATGCTCATTTTTCCCCAGTGTTTAAGATCCTAAGGATAAAATAAGCAAAGCTCCAATAGAAGCAACAGATATGCTGGTAATTGTTTTATCCTGATGTACATTTACTCTACAAAGGCTCTACTACCTCATCTCCCCGTCCTGGAATCTCTAACTGGCTTCAAGGTTCAGCTCTAGGGCCACCTCGAACACAAGGTTTCCTGCTGATCCCTCAGTATCAAACTTCAATTACTTGGCACATGTTTTATATTTATCATTTGTATATATTTTATTTCCCCCAAGGACTATTTCATTTTTGTCTTCATATTCCTAGCACTGTGCACAACATCTGCCTAATAATTGTTTAATAAATAGCTACTGAATTACACAGAGGGATTCATGACCTCATAGGTTTAGAGTCAGAAAATACTTTAGAATTCATCAAGTCTAAACCCTTCAATTTACTCAGATGGAGAAGAAGGAGGAGAAGGAGAGGAGAAAAAGAGGGAGCAACAGCAACCTTTATACTGTGCTTGTTACGGTCCAGGCACTGCGCTAAGGGCTTTACAGATATTATCTGTGTGGGGATATGATCCCCACAACCACTCTGGGAGGTAGGTGCTGCTATTTTTCTCCATTTTACAGATGAAGAAACAGAGGTAGACAGGGGCTAAATGCCTTGCCCAGGGTCACACAGCCAATAAATTTCTGAGGCCAGATTTGAACAGAGGTCTTCCCGAGTCCAGGACTGGCACCCTACCCACTGCACCCACTTGTCCATAGTCATATAGGTGCTAAACACAACAGAGAGAATTCCAACTCTTATTTGAGTTGTCTTTTCTACTGTGCCACGCTGCCTTACTACCAGAGCTTCCCTGCAGAGAGGAAAGCAGACATTCAAATATTTGTATATTCTATTTATGGTTCATAATTGGATCATGCTAACATCATAAACATGATGCTATAAACTAAAGATTAAGTGTTAAAACAATCAACTTTTATAGAACAAGAAAAAATAAGATTCATTTGAATGAACAAAAGTTTTAGATTGTTAAAGAATAACAAGGGGAAGAATGGGAATGAATGGCACTTAGAACCGCTAAACCTAAAAATACATCATAAAGCAGTAATCACCAAAATGACTTGGAAAGGAAAGGAAATCAGCAGAGCAGACTACAAAAGTGAGGCTTAAAAGGAAACAATCATAGCAGCATGCTGTTTAATAAACTGAAGTATAGAAAGTACAGGGAGAAGGACTCCCTCCCTTTCATGCTCAGAAACACTGTAGATCACAGTGTATTAGAAGGTATACAGGGCTTCCCAAAAGTCTCAGCCCAGTTTCAAGATATTAAAGTTATTGAAGCCTAAATTTGCACTGAGACTTTTATTATGTTTCTTTCTTGAAAAATTTTGTTCATATCCACTAACCAATTATTTATTGGGAAATGACTCTTAATTATGTATTTCTGTCAATTCCCTTTATCACTGTATTATCAGATTTTTATCTGAGATGTTTGTAGCAAGGACTATTCATAGTCAACAGTCCTTATTTGAACAATAAAAATTATATTATATATATTTATATAAATATATAAATCAATTATATTGATTTTGTAAAAAAAAAAAAGTTGTTTCATTTTATATAATCAAAATTTTCTGCTTTGTTTTTGTCCTTAATGGGACACCTTGTATTTAAATCAGACTCTTTTCACCATATAATATAATAAGTGGTAAATGGATAAATGCCCTAAATTTAAAAGTCACATCACAAACAAATTAACATAAAATAGAAGGAAATCCCTTTTACAACTAGAGATAACTTGAGTCGGGAGGGTAATTCATAACCAAACAAGAAATTGAAGGGTACTCAACAGATAAAAAAGAAAAATTTGATTACATAAAATTGAATGACTGTTTCTTACAAAATCAATATAATTTGAACAATACGATAAAACTTTAGACTACGAACAATCCTTACTGCACATATCTCAGATAAAAATCTGATAGCTGAGCTATAATGGGAATTGACACAAATCTATAATTAAGAGCCATTTCCTACCAAATAATTGGTCAAAAGAAATGATTTTCCAAGGAAGAAATACAATAAACAACAATGGGAAAAAATATTCTAAGTCACTAATGATAAAGGAAATGCAAATTAAATCAAGAATACAGTGTTGGAGGGGCTGGGGGAAGACAGGCAGTATGGAGCACAGTTGGTCATTAATTAATTGATCAAAGCACACTGGAAAGCAATTTGGAAAGATATGAGAAAAGTTACAAAACTCTTTTGTACCCTTTGTCTTCCCAATCTTTCTTCTGGGCTTAAGACACAAGAACAGCTCTAAAACACAAAAATGTCCATGCACTCTCTGTGCTAGTAGAAATTGGAAAACAAAGTGGGTGCCTAGCAGTTAGAAAACGGGTCAAATAATCTATATTATATAGATTATATATATGATATATATAATGAAATATCGTTTTAAATGACACTATTGAGAATTAATTAAATTAATATTAATAAATTAATTTGATTATAATTAATTAGATATATGAATGTATATTGAATGATATATGATATATAATTAATATTAATAAATTAAACAAGAAATAAACTATTAATAATATGGTGATACTGATATAATATCAGTCATTAAGAAGTGATAATATTAAGAATAAAGAAATAACAAATGCAGAAAAATCCAGAGCAATATCAGGAGGTCTACATTAATTAGATACAGAGCAGTGAATGTTCTGGCAGAGCTAGAGTAACGCGACTACAACAGTCTAAACCAAAATACCACCAAGGCGCATCAGGATTCAGGTTAAACAGGCGTCAGCCTCAAAGGCAGACAGGACATATTAGCAGTGTCTTCTCTCCCAGGAGGGAATCCAAGATGGCAATGTCCAGAGAGCACACGGTGGGCGAGCACATGGTGGGCTTTCGGGTCATCAGTTCAAATACTTACCCTGAGAATGTCCCATACTTAAAGTAACAGCACTAGGGAGTGTCTCAATCAGCATGTGTATTGAAGGGTAACCTTCCTAGTCAGGCTCCCTAGGCATGCTCTGAGGGCACAAAGCCAAAACATTTTTATAGAGTAATTATTACTCTGCTAAAAAAAAAAATCAGGACATTTTACCCAGAGTTCTAAAGTTAATCAGACAGTCTTACCTGACTAGCTACAAGGTAGATGAGCTCCCCAAGAGTCGGTAAAAGGCACTGTTTTAATTTGCTGTTCCTGAAGTTTTCCCTAATTAGTTCAGTTAAGAGAGTAACTGCCTGAAGAGAGAAAAAAGGAAACAAAATATATTATCACATTTGCTCTAGCCTTTAGTCCATATATAAAAGATAATTCACCCTACACGATTGGCCTTCTCTTTTGTGAACTAATTTAAAAACAAAGCCAGGATAGGCACCATATTCTAGAATGAAATGTAAATGCATCTGTGTGGGAAAAATTATCTAGTGAAATAATATACTGTTTTCACATGGTATTCCCTTATCACCAAAGTTAAAGCATTCAGCAATGGTAGCACCAACGATGCTCCAAGTTCCTTCAGTGTTCCCAAAGTTCAGGAGCCACCATCGCAGCAGGCACTAAATTACCTGGAGCAGAGGTCTCGGGGGACATGCTCTATGACACCAACACTGCAAGGAGAACTTGGGGCCTGCTCATTTGACAGGTTCTTCCACATCATAAATTCTGACGATTCAATACTCTACATCCCCTATGCTAATATAGCCCACTTCACCTTCCTAGTTCCCAATTAACCCTCATCAACAACAACTATATGCCCCTATGTACTAATCAGCAAATACTACTTAATTCCTACCATGTGCCAAAGCAGTGGTAAGGGCTGAGAATACAAAGAGTGAAACAATCCTTAAATGCACAGAGATTATGTGGGAATGGAGAAGACAAAAGGTATATGTGTGTGCGTGTGTGTGTGTATGCGTGTGTGTATGTATAGAGAATAATGGGAATAAATACAAAGAAATGCAAATTAAGTATAAGGCCATTTGGGAGGGAAGGAATTAGCTGCTGTGAGGATCAGGAAAGACTTCAGGTAGCAGATATTTGACTTATGTCTTGGAGATAAAGGGGAACTCTGATGGGTGAAGGTGATGAGAGAAGGCACCCCCAGCTTAGAGGACAACCTGTTCAAAAGCACAGATTCAAGCAATGTTTTGTGAAAGGAACAGAGGGAAGGCTGGTTTGACTGAATCACACAACAGGAAGTAATGGTCAATAAGGCTGGAAAAAAAAGGTTGAGACCAGGTTGTTAAGGGCATTAAAAGCTAGGCAGGACTTGGTATCTTATCCCAGAAGACAAAGAAAGCTCCAGGAATTGGGCCAGTGAGGGAGTCACCTGGTCAGATCTTTGTTTAACCCCTTTGGTACTCCCTACTTTGAAGTAGGGAAAGACCCAAGAAGGAAGGCCAATTGGGAAACTTGTAATAATGCAGGTGAGAGGTGCTCAGAGGATGAACTAAAGTGGGAGCTGGCTAAGCAGAGAAAAGGGGTCAGATCTGAGAGATAGAGCAGAGGTGGAAATGGCCAGGGCTGTCCACAGACTGAATATGTGGGGTGAGAGAGAGAGCATGAAGTCAAAGGTAGCGCCTGGATTACAAGGCTGGGAGATGGGAAGGTTGGTGGTATCTTCCAGAGAAATAAACAAGTTTGGAAGAAAGGAAGTTTTGTGGGGAAGAAAATTAGTTCAATTTCAGATACAATGAGTTTGAGTTGTGCCCAGGAGATCCTATTTGAAATGTCTAAAACATAACAGTGAGCATGAAAAAGCAGCAGCATATTACTCACAAGCACATATA
The DNA here is from genome assembly GCA_023548195.1 of Bettongia penicillata ogilbyi. Lineage (NCBI taxonomy): Eukaryota > Metazoa > Chordata > Mammalia > Diprotodontia > Potoroidae > Bettongia > Bettongia penicillata. The sequence continues at coordinate 1,352,421 of JAJHZJ010000289.1, read as the reverse complement.
CTGGGGAAGCAGAGTAAAGAACAGTATTTTAGAGATGCCTGTCTAAAGAAGCAGACAGGTCAGAGAGGTAAAGAGAACAAGGCACAGACTGATGGACACATGCAAGGCCAAGAGATAGAGCGAAGGCTGCCAGCACCCAGGGAAAATAGGTGAGGACAAGGACAGTTCTTCCTTGTGCCTCTGCATCCCCAGCCTATGTCTTACACACAGCAGACACCTAACAAAAGCATACAAAATTGACCTGATTTGAATTAGGTGGATATCCTGTGAAAGACTTATGGGAAGGGAACAGGAGCCAAGATGGCGGAGTAGAAAGATTCACATATGCTAGCTCCAAAACGACAGCCCATAATTACCTGTAAAGAGAAACTCCCTACAAATTCTGGAGCAGTGTAAGCCACACAGAAACGGAGTGGAGGAGATTTCTGTTCCAGAGAGCCTTGAAAAACCAACCCCAAAGGTCTGTCACACACCGGACCCAGAGCGGAGCCCAGCCCTGCCGTGGCCGCACCACACCAAGAGGAGCGGATCTAAGCAGGCCTCAGGGACAGAATCTCCAGCAGTTGCGAAGGTCCCTCCACCCACAGGTGCACAGGTCAGCGAGACAGCCTCCTGGACTGGCCGAGAGGGGAGTGGGGTATCTCCATAACTCAGGCCCCCTCGGGCAGCAGCAGCGGAGGGGTAGGGGGGGAGCAGCAGACAGGAACACCCAAAGCAGGCAGGAGCTCAGATCTATTACTGAAGGTCTCCGCATAAACCCCCTGAGGGAACTGAGCCTGGGGGGCTGCCCTGCCCCCACCTGAGAACCTGAATTTAATCTTACCCTGAATAGCAGCCAGGCCTGCTGCTGAAAGCCCTGAGGCTGGGGAGCAGCATTTGAATCTCGGACCCCAAGCACTAGCTGGGCAGATCTAGAGGTGAGACGGGGGTGGAGAGGAATCTCAAAAGTCAAGCAACTGGCTGGGAAAATGCTCAGAAAAGGGAAAAAAAAAATAAGACCATAGAAGGTTACTTTCTTGGTGAACAGATGTTTCCGCCTTTCCTTTCCGATGAGGAAGAACAATGCTTACCATCAGGTAAAGACATAGAAGTCAAGGCCTCTGTATCCCAAACATCCGAAATAGATATTCAGTGCGCTCAGGCCATGGAAGAGCTCAAAAAGGATTTTGAAAATCAAGTTAGACAGGTGGAGGAAAAACTGGGAAGAGAAATGAGAGAGATGCAAGAAAAGCATGAAAGGCAGGTCAATACCTTGCTAAAAGGAGACCCCAAAAAATGCTGAAGAAAATAACACCTTGAAAAATAGGCTCACTCAATTGGCAAAAGAGGTTCAAAAAGCCAATGAGGAGAAGAATGCTTTCAAAAGCAGAATTAGCCAAATGGAAAAGGAGGTTCAAAAGCTCACTGAAGAAAATAGTTCTCTCAAAATGAGAATGGAACAGAAGGAGGCTAATGACATTCTGAGAAATCAAGAAATCACAAAAAAAAACCAAAAGAATGAAAAAATGGAAGATACTGTGAAATATCTCATTGGAAAAACAACTGACCTGGAAAATAGATCCAGGAGAGATAATTTAAAAATTATGGGACTACCTGAAAGCCATGATCAAAAAAAGAGCCTAGAAAACATCTTTCATGAAATTATCAAGGAAAACTGCCCTGAGATTCTAGAACCAGAGGGCAAAATAAGTATTCAAGGTATCCACCGATCACCACCTGAAAGAGATCCAGAAAGAGAAACTCCTACGAAGACTGTGGCCAAATTCCAGAATTCCCAGGTCAAGGAGAAAATATTGCAAGCAGATAGAAAGAAACAATTCCAATATTGTGGAAATGCAAGCAGGATAACACAAGATCTAGCAGCTTCTACATTAAGGGATTGAAGGGCGTGGAATAGGATATTCCAGAAGTCAAAGGAACTAGGACTCAAACCAAGAATCACCTACCCAGCAAAACTGAGTATAATACTTCAGGGGAAAATATGGTCTTTCAATGAAACAGAGGACTTTCAAGCATTCTTGGTGAAAAGACCAGAGCTGAAAAGAAAATTTGACTTTCAAACACAAGAATGAGAAGAAGCATGAAAAAGTAAACGGCAAAGAGAAGTCATAAGGGACTTACCAAAGGTGAACTGTTTACATTCCTACATGGAAAGACAATATTTGTAACTCTTGAAACTTTTCAGTATCTGGATAGTTGGTAGGATTACACACACACATACACACACATATACACATGCACGCACACACAGAGACAGAGAGCACAGAGTGAATTGAATAGGATGAGATCATATCTTAAAAAAATTAAGGTAAATGGTGAGAGAGAAATGTATTGGGAGGAGAGAAGGTGAAATGGAATGGGGCAAATTATCCCTCATAGAAGAGGGAAGCAGGAGACTTTTTAGTGGAGGGAAAAAGAGGAGAGCGGAGAAAAAAAACATGAAGTTTACTCTCATCACATTCGACTAAAGGAAGGAATAAAATGCACACTCTTTTTGGTATAAAAACCTAATCTTACAATAAAGGAAAGTGGGGGAGGAGATAAGCAGAGTGGGGGGGATGATGGAAGGCAGGGCAATGGGAGGAGGGAGCAATTTGAAGTCAACACTCTTGGGGAGGGACAGGATCAAAAGAGAGAATAGAAACAATGGGGGCCAGGATAGGATGGAGGGAAATACAGTTAGTCTTACACAACACGACTATTATCGAAGTCATTTGCAAAACTACACAGATAGGGCCTATATTGAATTGCCTGCCTTCCCAAAGGGAATGGGTGGGGAGGAAGGGATGGGGAGAATTTGGAACTGAAAGTTTTAGGAACAGCTGTTTACTATTGTTCTTGCTACTAGGAAATAAGAAATACAGGTAATGGGGAATCGAAAGTTATCTGGCCCTACAGGACAAAAGAGAAGATGGGGACAAGGGAAGGGAGGGATGATAGAAGAGAGGGCAGATTGGTGATAGGGGAAATTAGAATGCTCGGTGTATTGGGGTGGGGAGGGGACAAATGGGGAGAAAATTTGGAACCCAAAATTTTGTGTAAATGAATGTGAAAAGTTAAATAAATAAATTTATATTTAAAAAAAAAAAACAAAAAAACTTATGGGAAGACCCGGACAGAAGTGGCAAAGAACACTACAGCATGGAGAGGTTGCAAACATCTTTCTTGAAGACCTCACTGAGACATCCAACAACAGAAGGGTAGCTACAAAGCTTCTTCCAAGTGGTAAAATTACTCTGGAGAAGTCAAAACCAAGAAACAATTCAAAGAATGCATACATAGAAATATTTTAAAGGAACTTTTGTCCCATGCAGGCTTTTTCTTTTCTGTCACTCATATTTCTGCAAATGAGTTCATTGATATTTATTTATGTAATGTTGCCTTATCCTATACAATGCTGAGTAACACAAGTTTGAAGACAACAATACAAGACTACACAATTACACAGAGAAGTGGCATGGGTTAAAAAGCTGACCTCAGAAGCACAAAGCTGTGGGTTCATCTATCCCTGACACCTACTGGCTAAATAACCCTGGGCCAGTCCTTTCATCTCTCGATGACCCCTAACCTCATTCTAAGATCAGTTGTAGATCTGCTTTGGTAGAGGAAATTTCCTCACAGAAAGCTCCCTAAAATGATGAAATCCTAGTTTTAGACAATGCAAAAAATGCAGAATGAAAAAGAAAAAGTCTTAATAGAAATCACAGATTCCTGTCATTAATAATAAACTTTAAAATGACTTTATACCAACAGTGAATTCAGCTCTGTATAAAATGTAGACATTCTCAGAAACCATCCACAGAATATGAAATTCTTCAACTTTGAACAGAAAAACAAGAACATCAGAGTGCTTAGGGGAACTCCTCAAAGAATTCACTAATGGAAAGATATCTCCTAACAACAATTGTTTAAAAATTCTGTGTACTGCAAAGACTGCTGCTCAAACCTCCAATATAATTAAAGAAAATGTACAAATTAATGCCCAGTGACACAATAAACTTTTCTTAGGAAAAATTTACTTCTTGCCAAACAAATTATTTAATTCTTTTCCAAAAGCCTGAGGATAGTATGCACCTAAATGTCTTACTAATATTTTTATTAGACCTGTACTTTCATTGTCATAGAGAACTACCAATGAGAAAGCTCTTTCTACTCTTGTGTACATCATCTACTCTGCAAGAAACAGTCTTAGAAAACCATCCAGAAAACCATCCAGGGCAATGAGAAGTTGTGATGTTTCCAATGGCACACAGATAGCATATATCAGATGTAGGATTTGAAACCAGGTCCTCAGACTCCAAGTTGACTCTTGGTCCTCTCTATCAAGCTCTCTCTCTCTACAACTAAATGATTTTGAATAATTTTAAATAATTCAAACATCTTTAAAGATCACAAAGTGTGGGGCACAGCCAAAACGGCAGAGTAGAAAGATGCATAATACTCTAGCGCTTCCCCCACAGCCCACAAAATACCTGTAAAAAAGGACTCTTAATGAATTCTAGAGCAGCAGAAGCCACAGAACAACAGTGAGAGAGGTTTTCAGCCAAAGGTAACCTGGAAGGCTGACAGGAAAGGTCTAAAGGTCTATCTCTCGGGATGCTAAGCAGAGTGGAGCCCAGCCCTGGCCTCATGGCACTAGGAGGAACAGGACCTAAACAGACCTCCAGGATGGAATTCCCAGCAGGGAGGGTCCCAGATCCCTCAATCCAAAAGCGACAAAGAAAACTCCAAAGGTCAATGTGGGAGGGCTTTCCCAGTGGGGCAATAGGGGAATGGGGTTCCCACAGCACTGGCCCCAGGCAGTGGAAACAGTGGGAGATAGGCAGCTACTGTGGCCTAGGAAGCAGCCTGAGTCCACTGTCTAGGCAGCTCAGTCTAAAACCTCTGGCAGAATTGAGCAACTGATCTGAATCTCAGCCCTGAGTGGCAGCCCCGCCCACACCCAAAGCCCTGGCGGAATTGAGCAGCTGATTTGAATCTCAGCCTTGTACTGGGGAGAGGTGAAGCACTGGGACATCTTGACAAATGATTCAGAAGTCAAGTAACTGGCTGGGAAAATGCCCAAAAAAGGGGGAAAAAAATAAGACCACAGAAGATTAATTCCTTGATGAACAGGTGTCTCCTTCCATCTTTTCAGATGAGGAAGAACTAGGCATGCTATGAGAGGAAGGCAAGGCCTCTGCCTCCAGTACCCCTAAAATGAATATGAAATGGGCTCAGGCCATTGAAGAGCTTGAAAAGCATGTCAGAAACCTGCTGAAGGAGAACAAAAAAAATGCTGAGGAAAGTAATACCATTAAAAAGAGGTTAACTCAATTGGAAAAAGAGGTCCAAAAAGCCAATGAGGAGAAAGAGGCTTTAAAAAGCAGAATCAGCCAAATGGAAAACAAGGTTCAAAAGCTCACTGAACAAAATAGTTCTTTAAAAGAGAGAATCCAGTTCAGGTAAGCTAATGACTATGAGATAAACCAAGCAGTAAGAAAACAAAACCAAAAGTTTGAAAAAATAGAAGATAATGTGAAACATGTCATAGGAAAAACAACTCACCTGGAAAATAGATCCAGGAGAGGCAATTTTAAAACTATGAGACTACCTGAAAGTCATGATCAAAAAAAAAGCCTAGACATTATCTTCCATGAAACTATCAAGGAAAATTGCCCTGATATTCTAGAACTATAGGGCAAAATAAATATCAAAAGAACTTACTGATCACCTCCTGAAAGAGACCCGAACAGAGAAACTCCTAGTAATATTGTGACCAAATTTCAGAGTTGCCAGGTCAAGGAGAAAATATTGCAAGCAACTAGAAAGAAACAATTAGGATAACACAGGATCTGGCAGCTTTTACATTAAGGGATCCAATGGCTTGGAATATGATATTCCAGAAGTCAAAGGAACTGGGATTAAAACCAAGAATTATCTACCCAGCAAAACTGAGTATAATAGTTATAATAATAATAATTCAAGGGAATAAATGGTCATTCAATGATATAAAGGACTTTCAATCATTCATGATGAAAAGACCAGAACTGAATAGAAAGTTTAACTTTAAAACACAAGAATCAGAGAAGCATGAAAAGGTAAACAGGAAAGAGAAATCATAAAAGACTTTCTAAAGCTCAACTCTTTACATTCCTACACAGAAAGATAATATTTGTAACTTTTGAGTAGGTGGGGGATTATACACACACACACACACACACACACACACACACACACACACACACATAGAGAGAGAGAGAGTACAGGTTGAGTTGAATCAGAAGAGATGATATTCATAAAAAAATAATAAAATAAAAATTAAGGGGTGAGGGAGG
>JAJHZJ010000289.1:576771-742831 GCA_023548195.1 Bettongia penicillata ogilbyi | reverse complement strand
GTTTTGAAATAGGAGGTGAAAGGATGTTAATAATGCTAATATAGTGTTACAAAAATCTCATTAAAGTTTTAAGCTACTCTAACTTAAAACTGCACTGAGACTTTTGGGATACTATATGTTATTAGTGAGTAGTGAGGTAGGTTAATGCCAGTCTGATAAGAATTGAGTGAAGCAGTTTCAGTATCTCTGACAAGAAAGTCCCAAATAGGGCCCCAAAGTGTTGGACGTGACTGAAAAACTGAATACGGGAATCATGGCAGACAAGACAACCTATGCAGCTAGGCTTGGTCTCTCTTTCAAAGGACTGCAAAGTAGGTGTGATTCAAGGGTGTGATGTGGTACTCAAAGACAAACAAAAAAAGACCTTGAAATCTTAAGCTACGTTAATACGTTGTATTTACATTTGTACATTTGTAATTACACAAATACATGTTTAGTATTTAGGGCTATTGAGATGTTAGTCCTTCCATACTCTGTCCTCATTGGTCTACATCAAGAACATTGTGTTTACTTTGGGGAATGCCATATTAGCAAGGGCACTGGCAAACTGAACGTTATTCAGAGGAGGATGACCGGGATGGTAAAGAAATTTGACATCAGGCCACATGGAAATTGGTTTAAAGAACAGGGAACATTTTACATAGAAAAGAGAAGATTCAGGGGTGAAGCTCACTTCTGCAATTCAATTCTTCCTTCTGTTAGCTGTTTCAAACTGTTGCATATTCTCCTTTAGTGATGAGCAAGAAGGACCTTTAGCTACATATAGGAGGCTTGTGTACTGATTTCAAAGCCTATGGATGGGGAGTGGAAACTTGTTTTACTTTTTGCTAGAGGTCTATAGCAAGGATCCTAGTTCCAGGGAAGCCATGATGGAAATGATTGGCAGTAGGAGGTACAATCAAGCTAAGGTGGAGAGCTCTCTGATAACAGATAAGGAGGAATACCCAAGGAGGGTGCTATGTCTTCTTCTAACCTTTGCCTTATGAAAAGTCTGACTGATGGAGCTTCATGGTACATACTATGAAGAAATTTCTTGACCTCTTCAAAAACTCTTTTTTACTGCATAAAAAAACATGGGATAGCAACGTAAGAATGGAACAGAGCTTTGATCTTCATAATTAGAAAATATATTTTTGCTTATAATATGAAAGTAATATTTTGTGACACCCAATCCCTTTTGTGAACCATTGGCTAGCTCTAGATGAAATTGTATTTCCACCTTTCCAAGCATTTTCTCTTCCTTTGTCCATATTGTTACAACCTTCTTTGCTACTCTTGCCCCACCTACCTATCTTCTATTTCAATCCATAGTTTCCAAGAATCTATCCCGGTTCTCATTCCTATAAATGCTAATTAATGGGCTACATGATCATTTATATTACAACATCATACCATAACTATTTTACTAAGGTGCTAATTATTTCTTTTTATAACTATTGTTGTATAAAAGTTATAGTGGTAATCTTGTTCAAAAACTCTCTGATCGTTAATATCAAACAAAGCATAAAACAGGGAAATGTATACTACCACTGTCATGGCAGAGATCCAATTCAGAGTCTAAGTTCAGAAAGAATTCCCCTATAGTTCATGAGGTCTTCTAGATGCTTCTGTTTATGGGTATCATTGTCATGATTGTGTAAAATCCAGGAACAAGACAGAACATCCTGGACCAGATCTATAATCATCCTTAATACTTAGTCTAACTACCCACATAGGAAAAATCTAATGAATTAAGAATGCCTGTTGTCTAGACCAGAGGTATCAAACACATGACCCTGGGCCGCATACAACATGCAACACTCCCAGTGTTTAAGCCTGAACCAGATTAAAGTGTATTTGGAAAATATTGAACAAAACGAACAAAAATACATAATTAATCATGTTAATATGTGGTTTTTCTAAATCAAAATGTGTTCCAAAAATCCTTATGTATGGTTTAATGACCTCATTTCCATTTGAGTCTGACACTCCTGGTCTAGACTGTACTATGCAATTATGCAATTGAATACATAAACTCTAGAGTTGGTACATCAGATAGACATGTGGAACATGGTGCAAGGGATAAGGAGATGACCCTGGAGTTCTGAATTGAAGTTCTGCCTCTGAAATTCATTACTTATGAGATCCTGAGCAAATCAATTTCCCTCTTGGGACCTGTAGGTGAGACTATAAACTGCAGAAAGTGTACTTACATGCACTGGTAGAGGAAATTCCCTACCAGGAGGTTCCTAAGTGCATGAATTCATAGGTCTGGTTTCATCCCCATCAAAGAGAAAATGAAACTCAGGATCACTCTTAGCCAACTCAGAAAGCATTTTTTTTGCCCAGTTGCCTTCCTATGTAATCATAGGGCCATAGACTTCAAACTGGAAGAGATCTCAGAAATTACATATTATGATTGACTCATTTTACAAGTGAGGATACTGAGGCCTAGGGAGAGTAAATGTCTTACCCAAGACATCACAGGATTTATATGAAAGAAATCAATTTTCCAACTACATTTTATTACTCCAGATCCTTTCATTGACCTCAGAGGGAAAGGGGATAAAATATTTCCTATCACCCAGAAAACCAACGGATCCAAGTGACACTCAATTTGCTCCCTACATCCAAAGTTCCTTTCTTTGAAGATCCAGGCCCCTTTCTGGTAACTAAATTAGGCTGTTATTCTACTTGTTCCTGAAGGTGTTGTCCTGTTTTCCCAAATCTCACCATGGACTCAATTCATATAAAGGTCTTCTAGCCTCTCATTTTGCTACTTCAGTTGCTTTCCAATCTAGTCCCCTGAAGGTAATGAAAATACCTTTCTTATTCAAAGAAACTGAGTAATCTAGTCAAGAGAAAAGGGCAGACAGACAAGTTCAACTTATGGGTTAAATATTTCATGAAGAAGACAGACTCTTCTTGCTGCTAATATTTGGTGAATGATGAGAAGTCAGATACTAAGGGAGCTAGTTCCTAATGGGAATAGTACTTAATTTAGACTTTTGACAATTGAACTATATATATATATATATATATATATATATATATATATATATGTATGTATGTATTTTTAAACCATGGTTATGTGACATGTGAGCCATGTCTAGAAAAAGTTCCAGCTTTACCTCTGTCTCTGACTGTCCCTAGCTTCCTTCAAGGCTTAGCTCAGGTGACACGTCTTCCAGGAAACCTTTTCTAATGAGCCCCGTTGTTAGAGGTCTATATGCCCCTTCTCAAATTATAACGTGTATATATGTTTTTACATAGGTCACATACATATACACATACTTAATGCACACATACATATCAATAAAAAGGAACAAAACGACTAACTTCCCTAATATGATGTCTTAAAAGCAGAGGTTACCTCATTGTTATGTCCACAGGTTTGATTCCTTCCCACCAAATGCTAGTTACACAAAAGACCATTACAAATAGTGAATAGCAAGTAAACTCATTTATCTAAGCAGAAATCAGAAATATTCTCCAGATTAGATTACAGCATGAAGCATGTAAGTGAAGAAGTTCTTTAGATGGGAATGAGGTGAGGGGGGGAGAGAAAGAGAGACAGAGAGAGAGGGAGAGAGAGACAGAGACAGAGAAACAGAGACAGAGACAGAGAGACAGAGACAGAGAGACAGAGATAGAGAGAGAGGGAAGAGAGAGACAGAGACAGAGAAACAGAGACAGAGAGAGAGGGAGAGAGAGACAGAGACAGAGAGACAGAGACAGAGACAGAGAGAGAGGGAGAGAGAGACAGAGACCGAGAAACAGAGACAGAGACAGAGAGACAGAGACAGAGAGACAGAGAAACAGAGACAGAGACAGAGAGACAGAGACAGAGAGAGAGGGAGAGAGAGACAGAGAAACAGAGACAGAGAGAGAGGGAGAGAGAGACAGAGACAGAGAAACAGAGACAGAGACAGAGAGACAGAGACAGAGAGACAGAGACAGAGTAAGACAGAGACAGAAACAGAGACGGAGAGAGAGGGAGAGAGACAGAAACAGAGACAGAGAGAGAGAGACAGAGAGAGAAAGAGAGAGATAGAGAGACAGAGAGAGACAGAGAGAGAGACAGAGGGAGAGACAGAGAGATTCCCCAAGGAAAAATTTCCTGAAGTTTTTAAGGAGGCAAACTGGGAATTGGAGATATGTTGAGATACCAGCTTCCCCTTCCATCTCTATTTCTCTTCCCTGGAGTTCTAGAGAGGTTCGGAAGAGGTTTTGAAACTATAGGTATATATCTCTTACAGCAGGTATTAAGAGTGGCTCACCTCTCCAAAGTTCAGCAGTATTGAATTATCATCTCTCCACAAACTAGAAGAGTCTCATCCAAAATGTTCCAGGCTTAAAATTCAGGTTATACAAATATGAGTTTGGAGAGCACTGGGAGGTGAACATAAACATTCTGTCCTCGTTGTCTTGCGTAAGGTCCTCCAGATGAAGCCTCAAATGAGAAAATTTCAGACAAAGTAACTATGAAGATAATTATAGTAGCTCCCATTTTAAAGTTTGCCAAGCATTTCCTCACGACAGCCCTGTTGGTATAGCTAGCACTAGCATTGTTCACTCCCATTTTACAAATGAGAAAACTTGAACTCTGCGGGGCTATATGACCTGCCCATGGTCATGTAACTATTAAATGTCAGAGACTGGATTTGAATTCATATTTCCTGATTACAAGACCAGCATTCTTATTTTTTCTGATCTGTATTTTACTCCACTTAGCAGAGTTCAATTTGAATCCTAGATGGGATGAAAGAGCAGCAGGAAATTGACAAAGCCTCAAAGACCTGCTTGACATGTCCTTCTGAAATGGGATTAACGATTTTACATAAAAATCTCCTGGAAGATTTCTCTTTCCTTTGTAATGTCTCTAGAATAAAAAAATTATGACTAGAATATTATAACTTTCAAACAGCTTCTCATTCCACTGGGCTGAACCCATTAACCCATAAGCTATTAATAATAAATAGACTATTAATCTACCACATTGACATACAGCTTCTGTGGTGAAATACCATGAGTTATTTAATAAGTATGGCACAATGCTACCCAGCTCTTTAAGATGGAAATGAATAATTTACCTAATGAAATAAAAATTAGAGGACTATCAAGTTTAAAGATCAGCACCATCCTCAAGCTTAAGAGTTCCCCAGTTCCACTAGCACCACAAAATTCCATCAAACCAAACCCTACGGAGGGAAGGTTAGATGGGGTAGGAGAACTGGAGGGAGACAATATAAGCAGTGAGTGGATAGGGCACAGAACGGGAAATTGAGAGGATGATGATAGCTAGCATATACTAATAGCTAGCATTTATATATGACTTTGGAGTTTGCAAAGCACTTTAAAAATATCTCATTTTCTCCTCAAAAACAACCCAATAAGGTAAGGGTACTTTTATTATCCTTATTTTACAGATGAGAAAACTGAAGCAGAGAGAAGCTGAATAATTTGTCTAGGATTACAAAACTAGTAATCCTGTCCCTTGTCTGGGATGGGATTTGAACTCAGGACTTCCGGACTCCAGGTGAAGTATTCTATCCACTGTTTACACCATATTTTTTATTTTCATGCTATATATTTTATACATTTTTAATATTATACATTTTAATGCATTTAAATGTAATTTAAAATACATATACTATTTTATACATTTTTAATATTATATAATATTTTTTTTACAACAACCCTTGATGCTTTCCTTGTTTTACAGATAAGTCAACTGAGTGCTCTCCATCATTTGATATCTTCAGACAATGGTTGGATGCCCATTCATCTGGTATGTTTTAGAGGGGATTCTTGTTTAACTACAGATTGGACTTAATAAGGTCCCATCTAACTTTGACATTCTATGATTCTATATCTCAGAGAGTGGAAGTGATTTACCTGCAACCAAGCAGCTAGAAAGTGTTGGTATCAGAATTAGAATCCAGTCCTCTGATTGTCAACATGGTCACAAGATCTCAATTTCATCTGTAAAATGAAGGGGATGAACTTGAATGGTCTTTGAAGTCCCTTCCAGCTCTAGAGCTGTGCACCTTACCCCTGTTCCTGCTTGGTAATAAATTTACACCTTGTACATACATGTTGTTATGTTCCCTCTCTCTACCACTCATGCAGGCATGCATGCTTACGTTCATGCATACCGATGAAGCCAATTACAATATAAGCTCCTTGAGGGCAGGAGAAACATGGTCAATTTCTGTCATTGTAACCTCAGAGCTTAGTAAAATGTTTATATAATTGGTATGTGAAAGTTTGTTTAATTGTATGGAGTAATCCCTGAATCCTTGATTGTCCCAGGAAGAAATTATATGGACCCCAGAAAGGCCCTCCTGGATCCAAGTCATATAATGTGGTTGGAAAGAACCTTAACCCCATCAGAAACCCTACATTCAAGTCTTGTTCTAATATGTCCTAACCATTTGACTTCTCTTTTTTCTCCACTTTCCCATCTGTAAAATGCGAGGTTGCACTAAATGATGTCCAAGGTCCTATCCAGCCCATTGATTTCAGCCTGCCACAGAGCACAGTATCATAAGCCAGCCCGGTCCCCAGGTCCCACACCTCATAGACCCAAAACAGTATAGTCAGAAAAACTCAATGGACTAATCTTCCATTAGGTGCTAAGCTCAAAGGGGAGTAAATGGATTACTGGACTTTGGGCTGAATGTATAAATCTAAAGCCATGAAATCCACTTACTTCAAAATAACTTTTAAATGGCTTCAATGAGCGAGAGTCCATTGTAATCCTAAAGGTACAATTTATGGAGGTTTTATGTTTTAATAGATGGAATCTGTGGCTTTTTTTGTTTTTATCTCTCAAAAGTCTATACAATTTATCTTTTAGGGGAAAGCTCTTATTTTTATAAGTTTTAATCAGTTCGGTATATATATCTCTATATATTTACATCTATCTATATCTATCTATCTATCTATCTATCTATCTATCTATCTATCTATCTATCTATCTATCTATCTATCTCAGTAATAAGACTTGTTTCAGAGTATTTTTGGACAGACCAATGTGGGACTGGTTTTGTTTGACAATGTTTATATTCTACAAGAGGTTTTTTCTTTCTCTTTCCTTCCTTCCTTCCTTCCTTCCTTCCTTCCTTCCTTCCTTCCTTCCTTCCTTCCTTCCTTCCTTCCTTCCTTCCTTCCTTCCTTCCTTCCTCCATTTTCAGTGGATGGGTGAAAGTGAAAGAGAGAAAAATGATCTTTTAAAAAATTTTAAATATATGTAAAATGGATTGCTAATGTAAAAAACTTATACCATTAGGAGGGCAGCTAAGTGATACATTGCATAGAATGCTGGCCCTAGAGTTCAGAAAACTCAATTTTGTGAGTTCAAATACAGTCTCAGTCCCTTGTTGGCTGTGTGACCCTGGACAAGTCATTTAATCGTGATTTCCTCAGTTTCTCATGTATAAAATAAGCAGGAGAAGAAAATGGCAAATCACTCCAGTATCTTTGCCAAGAAAACCCCAAATGGGGTGACAAAGAATCTGACATAATTGAAACTATTCAAAAACGGTAACAAGAAAAACATATCTGTATATTTAACTTTAATTAGCATACAACTACTGATAAAACATAGGATCATAGGGCCATAGATTTAGAACTGAAAGAAACCCAGAGATCATCTCATTCAATTCCCTTATCTTATAGGGAAGGGAAATAATTTGCTCAAGGTCACATGAATATTATGTGGCAAAGGCACACCAAGGTACACACCAAGTCCAAATTCAACACTCTTTCCACTGAGAATAGTCACCTGGGGAATTTTGTTTTAAATGAGGAAGGATTTTTTTTTCAAAACATGCTAGAAGGAATAGGGGAAGGAAAATTAAAGACAAATGAGTGACCTTAAATCCATCAAGTAGGAGTAAAGAGGAGCTCCAGGCTCAATATTATGAATATAGGTGACACAGCCATGGCACTACTAATCCTGGCAAGTATTTTCATGTACTGATATATGTAGTGATCAAGAAATTTAGTACCTCCATGAAGAACTTCATTTTCTATGAGAAAACTGAGCTAAACAGGGTGAAATGAGTGACCCAGGATCATATACCTAGTCAGTGTCTAAGTCCAGATTTGAACTCAGAAAGATGAGTCTTCCTGATTCCAAGGCCAGTGCTCTATCCGCTATGCTGCCACCTAGCTGTCAAATCTGTTACACAGCTTAAAGTACCGTCTCCTCTCACCACCTGACGCCTTCTTCCAATCTAAAACTTTTGTTTTTCTTTACCTTTTTTTGTATTTCTCTCCTCTAAGATCTTGCTCTGAGATGTTGTAAGAAGAGTTTCTCTGATTTGATATTCTTAGACTACTAACTGGAAAAGACCTTAAGGCTATCTGATCTAATGCCTTCCTCCTTTTTATTTTTATTTTTTTTTTAAGATGAGAAAACTGAGGCCCAGGGAGTTTAAGTAACTTGTCTAAAGTCACACAGAGCTGGAATTTGAATCCAGTTCTTCCGACTCTAATTTTAGTCCACATTCCATTTTATTACATGGCATCTGGGGTCTTACCCACAATGTAACTTTAATGAAGGAGAAAAAAGTCAGACTGTGCCAGGAGAAAATGACCATGTGGAGGATGCTGAGGAGCTCATCATTCCTTGCAGTCAGCAGAGCTCTTATCACTGTATAAGCCTCCTGGAAGGACCAGAAGTAGATGCTAAACAGGAACTGGCCCATCACCGCAAAGTCAGAAGCCCCGAGACACAAAGGAGGCTAGAGAAATGGGGAGGGACAGTTATGATGAAAAGGAGTATCAGTGGGGATAACGAAAGTTAGCCTTTGGTCCTTGGTCCTTGAAGATCATTAAAAGGGAAGGAAATCACTCTCACCTTCACATTGCAGGTTGTGGTGTTTTTTTAATTGTTGCTATTTTGAAAAGAATTTAATGACATAAGTATTCTTTATAACAACTTCAGTTCAGGCAGGTAGGGACCTGGATGTGCGCTCTCTCTCTCTCTCTCTCTCTCTCTCTCTCTCTCTCCTCTCTCTCTCTCTCTCTCTCTCTCTCCCTCCCTCCCTCCCTCCTTCCCTGTCTCTCTCTGTCTCTGTCTCTCTTTCTCTCTCACTCTCTCTCTGTCTCTCTCTTTCTTTCCCTCTCTTTTCCCTCTCACTTTCTCTCCCTCCCTCTTTTCACTCTCTCTCCTTCTCTGTCTCTTTCTCTCACCATCCCTTTCTACTTCTCCCTCTTTCTCTCAGTTTCACTTATTTTCTTTCAACTTTTTTCTCTCTCACTTTTCCTCTTTCCCTTTCCTCTTTTCCCCTCTTTCTCTTTTTTTTCCCCCTGAACTGGTTGTGACCAATCAGAAGTACTGTAAACAAGGTTGTACCTGCATGGACATACTTCTGTGGCATCATATGAATTACATTACACTGATAGAAATTCTGGCTCTCATATTTACTATCTGTATAACTTAGGCAAGTTTCCTGACCTCTGGGCTTCATGTTCTTCATGTATCCAATGAGGATATTCACACATCCCAGAGCAGGGAGGGACCCAAGCACTATGGAGACCAACCTATGCCTGGACAGTGATGTCCCACACGACATCACCAGCAAGTGGCCACCTAGCCTTTGTGTGAAGATCTTTAATGAACAGGGAACTCAATACCTCCAGAAGCAAACCAATTTCCTTTGAGACTCTTCCAATTGTTATAACCATTCATCTTAACTCTCAGGCTGGATGACCCGTAGAGCCCTATGTAACTCCAACATCCTATAATTCTGATAATGGAAACTTAAGCCCACAAACCAACAATATCTATTGAATACCCTAACTCCATACTGCTTCCTGTTTTATGTTAACATCATTTCACTGGGCAATCCAGAAGTCTCTATTTCTAAAACAGATCTTTTTTTTTACATTGAGATCAATTTATTTATCAATCAACTATTATTTACTGATTACTAATCAAAGGACATTTATTAAGCATCTATCATGTGCTTGAAGGAGCTAGATGGCCCAATGGATAGAATGCCAAGTCTGGAGTCAGAAAAGCTCCACTTTCTGATTTCAAATCTGACTTCAGACACTTACTGGCTGTGTGACTTGGTACAAATCACTTGAACCTATTTGCCTCAGCTTCTTCAAATTATGAACGTAAAATGAGATGGAGAAGGAAATGGCAAACCAATGCAGCATCCTTGCCAGGAAAATGCCAAATGGGCTCATGAAGACTTTGACATGACTGGACAACAAAAAAATTAAATGTGCAGATATGAAGAAATCATTGTTTTTGTTACAAAGTGGTTGGAAAGAGAAGATACACACAGGAGAAGATAACTTATACTTGCTGATCTCCTAAAATGCCAATTGAGTAGTTCCTATTTTAAGGACTGTTATCTTTAGAGAGTTCTCTTAAAGAGAACTCACTGCAGTTTGATATTGTCAGGGAACGCTTCTAGGAGGAAGCAATATTCACATTTGTGAAGTAGAGTGGGAAGAACATTCTAGGTAAAGAAAGGAAGTGTGCATGGGGAAGTGGGAGGGAATGATAAGATTATAGATTTAGAGTTGGGAGGGACCATAGTAGTCTTATAGGTCAGGAACATAAGTTCCAGTGGGTTTGAATGACTTCTCCAGGATCACATGAAAAGTAGAGACTGTATTCGAACCTATGTCCTTTAAGTCCAAATCCATTCCTCCTTCCCAACAATTGCCTGTCCGCTGATGATTGTAGATAAGTTTTAAGCGGTAGAGAATACACGCATAAATCCCTGTCACAGTCAGGCTTGATTAGAATCAGAAGTGCAAGTTGACAGGAAGCAGGGAGGCTATTTACAGTAATTATGATAGGGTCATTCCATCTGCTGGCAAATCCAGAAAGTCAGAACAGGTCTCTGTGTATTTGAACTTTGCATAAATCTATTTATGTGGAAGCTCAGGAAATAGGGGATTGTAGTTCTGAATTGTTTACACAGTAGCTCTATCAATGAGGAGAATCACATTAACTGATGTCGATAGCCCAATAGCCCCTGCTCTACTATCTCTACTAGACCATGTAGAAAAGGAAAAAAAA
This sequence comes from Bettongia penicillata ogilbyi, assembly GCA_023548195.1. Taxonomy (NCBI): domain Eukaryota; kingdom Metazoa; phylum Chordata; class Mammalia; order Diprotodontia; family Potoroidae; genus Bettongia; species Bettongia penicillata. The sequence goes on along the minus strand of JAJHZJ010000289.1, from coordinate 731,796 downwards.
ACACTTGTCTGAGGCAGTGCAGAATTGGAAATACATTCCCTCTTCCCTACCCCCAATAAACATTTAAGAAAGGACAACAATATAAGTAGTGCCCTAGCTTTCCAACAAATGAGTGATACTTGGGTAATATTTGAGACTAGCGTTATTATTACATCCATTTAATAGATAGTGACACTGAGGTTCGGAGATATTAAGTAATTTGCCCAGGATCACAGCTAGTAAATGTTAGAGCAGGGATTTGAACCCAGGCCTTTCCTAAATATATATTCAGATTTTCCATTGTCCCAAAATACTATATATAAATGCATTGTTTTATGGGATCTTTGAAGCTGGCTGCCATGCTGAAAATTCTAGGTTGAGTTAATAGAGCGCTTCTGACCTCTGGATTGTCAAGCTTTACGGGGGTTGCTCATGTGGTAGGTGGACTGGCCAACGAATGAATATGCCTTCGCGTGTATTTGGATGTGCCCTTCCTGATGGGTTATACAGAGTATTTGTGAATATTCCCTTCCTTGTTCCAGTCCAACACATGCAACTTTGGAAATTTGTTTCCTGTGTGAAAAAAGAGATTGGTTTTGTGGGATGATAAAAAAATCCTAATTGACTACAAAGTCAGAAAATTGACTGTCTCAGGAGGTGCTGAACTGGAATTGAGTCTGAATACAAATTTATGTTGTAATATATCAGTCTCACTTCCTTTTCCTTCCTGGCAGTGAATGATGCAAGTGACTTGTTGTGAGCTCTCTGGTTGGAGGAAGGATGTCTACTCTATCTTCTACCCAGCAGCTATATGTTCATATGTAATCTCTGTTTCTTTTTCTTTTAGTCTTCTTTGCTCTTAGGTGAACAAGTATCCCAAGATAGAACTGTCCAGATGCTGACCCTGAGAGTTCAGAAGATCCTGACTTTCTATCAGAAGTCCCATGTCATTAGCAGAGGAATTAGTCATTAGCAGAGACTAATGAATTTAGTCTCCAGAGCTCTGGAGATGGTAGCAGTGGATATCTGAGTGATGATGGCTGCTGGCAGAGGAAGCCCCTTCAAATGCAGGTTGAAAGTTACTTTTCTAAGGATGGTGGTAATTTCAGGGATTGCACCCTCCCATGGTGGACAGAAGTATCAGTTATGAACTCTAGAAAAGTAAGAATCCTTAGAGCCAAGCAGAGAGTTATATTTAAGAGGAGTCCTCATGCAGACTCTATAAAAAGAGTAAAGAACTTTCTGAAACAAAAGCTGTTAGGCACCTCTTTGCTACATTTATTCTTCACACTAATGTCATTACTTTTGTACTTTAAATTTGACCCCCTCTTTCTATACTTTCACAGCAAATCCCTTTTGTAAAAGTTAATGGAGCTCAACTGATTCTGATTGCGAATGGGGAGCACATTGGTGAGGGCTCATGAGTGACAATATTGGAAACTATGACACCACAGAGTTAGACTCTTGAGCTTTGATGGGGGCAATAAATCAACCATTTGAACATGGTTAGCCTCAGGCTTGACCCATGTGCTGCACCATTTGCACCATCTGCTGGCTCATTTGGGCCAACAAGCATTGGGTGTCAGAGGGTCTATGACATTGAACTGATGAAAATATAGGCTCTGTACATGGACACCAGCACCCTGGTCTTCAAGCACATGGCTTACCAATGGGACTGATAGAACCACATTCTCAAGGGGAAGGAAGCTTGTACCGTGGTAATAGAGACAAACCATAGCCAGTAGTTTGATATCATGGCCATCATTAATGCCTACTTCACAAACTGCACAGCTTTATTACCAATGTCTCCTTCCAGACTGGTGAAGATCAATAGCCACATATTCAATATCCTTATAACCTTCAGCAACCTATGTGATTGTGGTGAATATGGAAGTTTTGTGAACATGCTCCCGCATCGCCATCCCACATACTCTACCCTGCCTATTCTATTACCAGGAGACACTCTCTTTGTTTGGTGAGCTCAAGGTAGTGAAGGTGTTCCATGGCTGTAGCATACTGGAGGATGGGCATAGTGAGCCCCTGAGGAATCAGGATGACAACTTCTTGCAGTTTGCCATAAGCCTGCAGGAGATTGGGACCAAGACAGAACAGGTGATCATCTCATAAGCTGTGATCAAGCCTCAGCCAATCCTCAGCTCCACTACATTGACATAGTAGCTAGCCTGTGGTTCTAGGAATAGTAGCAGGAGGGTATTCACCAGGGGTAGCCTCCCAGAGAGGTGTAGAGGTGAGGCTTTAGCAGTTAGATTGGGGCTCTGGGAGAATAACGTGCTGAAGCCATAATTAGCCTCCTTCTGACTCTAATAGTTAGAGACATTAGGGTTAGGATAACTAACTAGAAGGATAACCAGAAGATAGAACTGTGAGATCATGCCCAATCTTTTCTGGTCTCTGCTATCATAATGCTTCTACATTATATTTCTGTTTCACTCAAGCCTCATAATAATTCTGCCAAGGTTATTTTCATTTTACAGATGATGCAATAGGTTCAATGATGGGACTTTCTCCAAGTCACATGGTTAGCAGGTGGTAGAGTGAGGACTTCAACCCTGATCTTACAATTCCAAAATTGTGTTATCCATGGAGATAATGAGAGAGAGACTTCATGGTATGTGTTTTATAATTCAAAAAGAGTATTATATTATTGCATATTGTATGTAGAGTGACCTAGTGAATACAGTGCCAATCTTGATGCCAGGAGTGCTTGCATTCAAATTCTGCCTCTGAGAGCTTACCTGAGAATTATGCTTTGCTTTATAGGCACTTCACTCTTAAAGATGATCTCCAACATCAGGAGGGTGATGTCTTGACTTGCAAATGAATTAGATTTGAGTGATGCACAGCTGTGCAAAGTTCTCATTCTCACTTTCTCCCTGTCACCCCTCATATATAGGCACTGATAGCACAATGAATAGACTGCTGGCCCTGGAATTAGAAAAACTTGATTCAAATCTAGACTCAAGACACTTACTAGCTGTGTGACCCTGGGCAAGTCATTTAATTTCTGTTTGACTGAGTTTCATAAACTGTAAAATAGGGGTGATAATAGGACCTACTTCCAAGGTTTGTTGTGGAAATCCAAGGATATAATATTTGTACAACACTTACCACAGTGTTGGGAACATAGTAGGCACTGTATAAATGCTTATTCCTTTTCCTTCCCCTTTCTTTTGGTACCCATGGCCATTTTGTATGACCTGCTGAATGGGTGTGTGTGCCTATTTATCATTTTTTCATCCAGATCTGTGACTTCCCCAATGTAGGAAGTACCCAGTGAGAAAACTGCCTCTTCCAATGCAGATCAGGCAATATTCTGTTGTACATAATCTTGGAGTTGCTTGAACCAGTGAGAAGTGAAGTTAATTACCCAGGATCACAAAACTATTATACTTCATTTCTGGGTCTGGAATCTTTATCTTCCTGATTCTGGGGAATGATTACACTACACCATCTCATTGTCATTGTTGGTGGTGGTTGTGTGTATATAATATATTCTCACATATAAAGACCACTTGTATCAATGGGCATGATGAAAGATGGAGGAGATGACAAGCAAATAGAGATAAAGGACATTGCATTTGGCGTCAGAAGACAGCACTGAGAAATGACTATAACACTTCGAAGCTTAGGGGCCAGTAGCAAGTCATTTCCTCTCTGATGTCAGTTTCCTCATTTATGAATTGGAGATAGTAGTATTTGTATTGTCCACCTATTTATTATACCGGGTTATTGTAAGAATCAAATGCAATAATATGTAAGAAATTGCTTCGTAAAATTATAAAGATCTGCATTATTAATATTTAATAAGGATGATGGCAACAAATTGTTGAACTACCATCGATTGTTATTCATTGAATTTATGCCATGCACCTTCTCTGTTATTTTCTCATACATATGAATCTTGTATATGCCTTTGCAGAGGGGAAAATTCATTAGAGAATGTTTAATAAGTGAATGAATGAATAAATTAGTGAATGCTTAGATTCATCTTCATTAATTCACAATGGAAAGAGTACTGTACCAAATCATTAATAATTAGAGAAATGCAAATTAAAGCAACTCTACAGTGCTACCCCACACTCATCAGATTGGCAAAGGTGCCAAAATAGAAATAACTAATTTAGAGGGGCTGGGGTAAAAAAAAAAAGTCACATTTGTCTTCCTTGGATGTCATTCTAGGAAGCCATTTCAAATTATATCCCCAAAGTTGCTAAACTGTGAATACTCTTTGACCCAGGAATAGCACTACCCAGTCTTATAACCCAAATATATCAGAGAAAGAGGGAAGTTACCCATATGGACAAAAATATTCATAGCTGCTCTTTTTGTGGTGGCAATGAACTGACTTCCAGCTGTAGTTTCACCACTGAGCAGCTCTGTGATCTTTGGCAAGTTTCTTCATCTCATTTTGTCTCAGTTATCTCATCTGTAAAGTGAATAAACTAGATGATGTCCGAGGTCCTTTTCAGTCCTGACATATAATTCTGTGATTTATATTTGAATTGGTACATTTCATATAACACTAAGAAGCCCAAGCCTAAACCTCTTTGATTTTCACTAGAGGGCTCTGGACAAAATAATAATGGAAAGATCATAAATCTAAAGCTGAAAAGATCTCAGAAGCTAATGAATTCAATGCTCTCATTTGACAGATGAGGAAGTTCAGAACTAGAGATTTGAAATGACCTGTCCTAAGGCATCTAACAGCAAGTGTTAGAGGCAGGATTTGAAACTAGATTTTCTGAATCCAAGGTTAGTGCTCATTCCCCAGAATCACACGCCATCCCTAGAACAATTTTTCAAGGATCTGTGACTTTTTCAGGGTGGGTACTCTCTCTATTGATGCAGGTAGATGGTTTAATGAGTTGTGATAACCATTCATTGTTAGGTAGTCATCCTTCTAGTAGTCAATCTCTGAACTTAACTCAGCTGACCCTCAGATTCTCTCTCTCTCTCTCTCTCTCTCTCTCTCTCTCTCTCTCTCTCTCTCTCTCTCTCTCTCTCTCTCTCTGTCTGTCTCTCTCTTCTCTCTCTCTCATACACACACACACACACACACACACACACACACACACAGTATGTTTCCAGGTGTAGATCTGAAATCTTTCCTTGATTGGATCTTCAAGAGCTTATACTCTACTGGCATGGCCTTCAACAATTGAGGGTCACTTTTGCATCATGAGGAGGCATCAGAGTAGAACTTTGGTAGAGAAGTAATAACACTAGAATTAGTAATGATAATGACCTTCCAGCCTCTTTAACAGCCATAAAGAACAGATGGCTTGTGCGATTTCAGACTTTATCCATGGGTCATAAAGCGTGCAATGCTCATTTCACTACTGAGTCTAAGTTGACTGTGTTATTAAGCACCTTCCTTTATCCCTAAGCTCACTTTCTATTGGTTCTTGCCATGAAAAGACTCCTAATCAGAGCGACTGGGAGATGCAGATGATAAAGTGCTTTAGTGTACTCGGCTGCTAGAAATATGGCTAGCAACAAGGAGAATGCTTCCAGTTTAATAATGCTAAATGTATCTGCTTCTGTAGAGAAGTGGCATTACCTTCACTTCAATAGCTCTCACAAATACATGCAAAGAGCTAGGTTCTAAATGAATCAGTGGCTATGTAGAAAGAGAGGGAAAAAAAGTGTATATCCTCAAGTGATGAGAGAAGAGGGGAAAAAACCCTCACATGTCCTCATTAAATAGTCAGTTAAAATGAAATAAAAATCACAGCCACACCAGGATAATTCAACAGATGACATGGCAGTGAAAACACTTGGGAATGAGTTGAAATGATGAACTTGACAGCTGGAACCAAAGTAAAGATAAAAAAAGGAAAAAACTCACAAGTACACACACTTACACACACACACATATACACACACCCAAACTTCAATATAAAATTGAACAGCAACTGAATCAAAGACAGAAGATGACTTCCAAACCAGAGCCTTCTGATGTACTTTTTTTAGATAAAGAACTTGGGTTTCAGTACCTCTTCCGTTTCCCCCTCCCAACTCCTGCCAATTATGCTGCTTGGTCCAGCTTGGCTTATAGCAATTGAATTGGAGTCTGCTGTTGGTTTGAACACTTCTAAGGGATGACCATGGTCTTAAAGGACATGGCTGGTACTATTGCTACTGGCCATAGCCATGTAAACATCTACAGAACTCTCCATTCGTCTGCTAGTCTTTGGGAGGATAATCTCTGCATCAGTTTCCTCATCTGTAAAATGGGGGTCATCATAGTACCTACCTCCCAAGATTGTTGTGATGATCAAATTAAATAACGTTCATAAAGTGCTTTGCAAGCCATAATGCATTATATAAATGCTGGTTGTAATAATGATAAATAACATTTATTGTTATTATTAACAATAATAATTATTGTTACTGTGCCCTGAGACATCTCATCTATACGAAAATGCATCCTGTTTTTAAAATATATGACAGGAGGAAATTTCAAAGCCTTACTCAAAAATACGTTTCAGAATATGCTCATCCTCCCCTTTTGGGAAGTTCTGCCCCTAACCTGGATACCTCATCCTATGACTTATTGAACCTTTCCCCTCTGAATCCATCCTCAGGAAAGAGTTAACAATGTGTTCTCATTCTATAAATAGAATCCTAGAATTGGGGTTGGGAAAAAACCTTAGAGGTGATCTCTCATACTGAGGGATCTCTTCCGCAGCATCTCTGATAAATTATCTTCCAGTCACTGCTTAAATTCCCCACAACAACTGGGCGTTCATTACGTTAGAGGGCTGAGTATTTCATTTTCGCACAACACTGTTCCTCAAACCCAACTCAACCAGTATCCAAAAGTACAAAAACTAAAGACCTCTTCATATTATTGATAATCTTCAATGTTACTTCTCACCTTTCTCTTCTCTGGGCCAGTTCTCTGTCATTATAGATCTCTTTTCCATCATTATAGTCTTTTCCTTTGGGTCTTGAACTCCATCCTATCATGTGCATCATATTCTTGGCTTTTGCTCAGACCTCTTTCCAAGGGCATCATAGTTTATTGACCTCTGGTTCCAGGACTGAATTATGGAATAGTTTGACCAGTGCTGAGGATAATGGAGTGATAATCTCATTGTTTCTGTGGGATTATTCTATTTGTTGTATTAGCTGTAACATCAGTGAGACAGCAGTGATAATAGCTTAGGGATTCTTCAACAACAAAGACCTTTCAGATCTATGTTGCAGATAACCAGTCTCTTGAACTTGTATAATAGGGTTCTTTATTCCATGTTTATAAATATCCACGGAAGGCAAAAAGGATTCAGATATACTCTGTTCCTCTATTTTAAACCTTTTTTCTAGGTCATCAGACCAACCTCTGCAGTGCCTAGTGAACACTCCAAGCTGAATTATACTATACAACTAGAAGCCAATGTACCAAACAGATTCACTGAAAGATTCCCTCATTTCTTCCTCCCTACTTTCATAGTTAGCCCAAGGAATAAATATCTCTTTGTTTAATAGCTCCTGTAGTTTCACTTTTGTCAACCATGACCTTCTCCAAACCATCAAACTGATATAATCTTCAGCTTCTCCTCTATATAATGAAACAAATAATCTTTGTCCCACCCAACTAACTGAAAAGCAAACAGCATTAGGACACAAAACCTTCATATATATTTTATTTTGTTGTCTGTGGTAGCAACTAATTCAGAACCAGTCTCCACAGACTCATTCACTGTTTGTTGGAGATGGGAGGAAAATTCTTCAGCTATGTGTCAATGATTTCCACTCCTTTGTAGAGAGGAAAGTTTTTAATAAGAGCCCAATAGATGAGGGGGCTTGTTCAATAGGCACCAATAACTCCTGAGATAAAGTTAGAACTAAAATCCTTATTCAAGGGTGCTTATCAAACGAAGGTTAACTTCTGGGGTCCGGGACAGAAACGGTGACCTGACCTGTTATTCAGGAGTCCCTTGTACTAGAGTTCAGCGGTTGGGGGTCTTGTTTTCGTTGTTCGGTCATCTCAGTCATGTCTGACTCTTTGTGATCCCATCTGGGAGTGGTTCACCATTTCCTTCTCCAGATCATTTTACCAATGAGGAAACTGAGGCAAATGGAGTTAGTGACTAGCTCAGGGTCACACAACTGATAATAAATCTGGCCTCAGACACTTACTAGCTGTATTACCCTGGGAAAGTCAATTAGCCTCCATCTGCCTCAATTTACTAAATTGTAAAATAAAAGTAATAGAACCTAACTTCTAGGGTTGTTGTGAGAATCAAATGAGATATTTCTAAAGCACTTAGCACAGTGCCTGGCAAACAGTAGGCACTTAATATATGCTTATTATTTTCTTCCTTCCTTTGCCTCCTTCCTTCCTTCCTTCCTTCCTTCCTTCCTTCCTTCCTTCCTTCCTTCCTTCCTTCCTTCCTTCCTTCCTTCCTTCCTTCCTTCCTTCCTTCCTTCTATACAACCGTATACAAATCTCAGCATTTCTCCTATCCATATACAAAAATATTTATAGCAGTACTTTTGAAATATCAGCTTTATTTTATTTTCAATTCCAAATTCTCTCCTCTCTACCCCTCTCCTATCCATTGAGAAAGAAATAGAAAACTCATTATAGATATGACATCATGCAAAACAAATTTCTGCACTAGCCATGTTCTGAAAGAAAAAAAGAAAGAGGAAATAATGCTTTGATCTATACCCTGAGTCCATCAATTCTCTATCTGGAGATGGGCAGCATTTTTCATCATGGGTCCTTTCACAGTTGATGATCTTTACAATGTTGCTGTTACTGTGTGTGTTGTTCTCTGGTTCTGTTTGTCTCACTTAACATTAGTTCACATTCCTATATCATAATTTGTTCAGCCATGATCCAATTTATGGGTGTCTCTTCAGTTTACAATTCTTTGCCACCACAAAAAAGTGATAGAAATATTTTTGCACAGGTGAGTCTTTTTCCTTTTTCTTTGATTTCTTTAGGGTATATATTAGTAGAAGTAGTGCTAGGTCAAAAAGTTTTATAGCCTTTCACAGTTTTATAGCCTTTTCAGCATAATTCCAAACTGCTTTCCAGAATGTTCACACTAGTTCACAGCTCTACCAAACAGTGCATTGGTGTACCAATTTACCCACATCCCCTCCAGCATTTGTCTTTTCCCTTTCCTGCTATCTTAATCAATCTGATGGGTGTAAGGTGGTATCTCAGAGTTGTTTTAATTTTTCCTTCTCTAATTATTAATGATTTAGAGTTTTTTTCCCAGATTGGCTATTGGTAGTTTTGATTTCCTCCTCTGAAAACTGCCTGTTTATGTCCTTTGACCATTTATCAATTGGGAAATCTCTCTTTCTCTTTATGTGTGTGTGTGTATGTGTATATGTGTAGATATAGATATAGAGATATATCCATATAGATATTTATATATATATATATATATATATATATACATATTTGGCTCAGTTCTCAATATATTTGAGACATAAGACCATTATCAGAGAAATTTATTGCAAAGACAATTCACATAAGTTTCAGTTTCCTGCTTTTCTTTTAGTTCTGTCTGTATTTGTTTTGTTTGTGCAAAAATCTTTTAATTTTATATGATAAAAGTTATACATTTTACCTCCTACAAACCTCTCTATTTCTTGTTTAGTCTTGAATTCTTTCCCTCTCCAGAGATTTGTCAGGTAATTTTCTCCATGCTTTCCTAATTTGCTTATAGTGTCACTCCATGTCTAAATCATGTGCCCATTTTGAGCTTATCTTAGTGTATGGTGTGAGATGCTGATAAATGCCTAGTTTCTGCCAGATTGCTCTCCAGCTTTTCTTCCAGTTTTTGTCAACTAGTGAGTTCTTGCCCCAATAGGCCACACTGGACTCAGGAGTTAGCGGACCTAGGTCCTAGTTCCGGTTCTCTTGCTAACTAGCTCTGCAATTTTGGATAAGTAAATTCATCTCTATAATTCTTGGTTTCCCTATCTCTAAAATAAAAAGTAGAACATTTCTATGGATCAGGGGTGCACTGGAGCCAGCTTCAAAGAGCAAGGTTTATGAATACTGATGTTAAATTTTCAGTGTGAGGGTTTGGAGCTGGAAAATCAGCAATCAGGACTTAACAATTTTGTTGATTTTCTAGAATTTTGTTCATCTAAGAGGATGATAGAGAAAATATTAATAACGCAGATTAAACTTAAAAATGCATCATGTGTACATTTTTTTGAAGGAGTCAATTGTTAAACATTTGCCTGAACACCCCTTTCTAAGGCGCTTCTCTGATTCATTATGCTATCAAAGAATCAACAATCCCTGTCATGTTTTTGGTAAGTGGATTCCAAATTCTATAGACAAAAATAATCAATAGTTCGCATGTTCAGATTGAACTGAACATATCTGGAAAATCATGTGGACACCTGTGAGTTTTACCCCAGATGCTTTGCAGCTAAACCCTCTAAAGAAACTAAAGTTTATCCAGAGTTTGGGGGGATAATGGTTCATAGAAGAAAATGCACCACAAATAGAATTGTACTCATTGGTGTCCCCATTATACATTATTTCTATGACAACTAATTGCCCCCAGTGGCCTTATGTGAAAATAATCGGGAATGTGAGAATTATTTATAAAATATTTGGGCCTCATGACTTTGATCAATTTATGATGAAATGTATGACAGAATCCCAAATCGAGCAGGAAGCTGTGAGTTCTGTGATCACAACTTGAAATTCATTTATGGCAGTAGGTGGTATAGCATTTCAGAAACATCAAATGTCTCGTATTCTTTCTGTAGATGAGAATCGTCAGTGAATCTTTGAAAGTGTGGAAAGACAGTGAGATGGAAGGACATCTGAGCTGAGATGATACCTCTTTAGAGTTTCCCTTCTTTTAATTCAACACCCCATTCATTTTCTTTGCCTGAGACCATGACAGACATTTCCTCTGATATGAATTTCAATATCACATTTTCTTTTCATTTCAAGAAAGCTGAATTTCTAGCCCAGAAGAGATGATGATGTCATTTATTCTCTTTGGTTTAGGTTGTGATATAATATAACAGCAGGTGTCTGGGAAAGATCATAGGCTCATGGCTTTAGAGCTGGGAAAGATGTTCAAGGCCACCTAGTTCCACCCCCTTCTTCCACGGGTGATGAAATTGATACCTATAGAGGTTACGTGTCTTACCCACAGTCACATGGTAAATGACAATGCCGGAATCTGGGTCCAGGTCCTTTGACTTGAAATCTAATACACTTCCCATTTTACCATGCTGCTTGTAACCCAGTCCTGAAATTTTGCACATATTCCTAGTAAACACCAATGGAAATGCCCTGGCCCCGTCTGTGAGGTACATGAAAAAAAATACCAGATTGGAGTGTCAACACCAACATTTACTGGTTGTTGGATCTGGGGCAAGTCACTTTACTCTTCTGTGTCTCAGTTTCCTCACTCATAAAATGGGGATTCCATTACCTACCTTATAGGGCTGTACTTTTTAAACTTTAAATCACTACATAAAGATACATTATCATCATTTATTATTATTCTCATAGCTGTTTTTGATGCAACCATACTGGCTTTGAGAGATTGCCACTTCCTTTTCTGAATGTTTACAAACCACTATGGTATCATGTTTTTAAGGGCAGCTGGGTAGTGTAGTGGATAAAGTGTCAGTCCTGGAGTCAAGAAGACCTGAATTAAAATCTGACCTCATACGCTCACTAGCTGCGTGACCCTGGGCAGGTCACTTAATCCTGTTTGCCTCAGTTTCCTCATCTGTAAAATAAACTAGAGAAGGAAACGGCTAATCACTCCAGTATCTTTGTCAAGAGAACCCTAAATGGGATCACTATGGCTGAAATGACTAACGACCAGCACAACCACCATTATGTTTTATACTGGATCATTATTCAGATATTTGAGTATCATGTGAATATTTCTGGGTAAGATTCGGTGAAACTGCAAATCTATATATTTAAGTACTCTTTAAAGAATTTGGTATTAATGGCTCAGTGTCAACTTAGAGGAAAGTCTCTAGAAAAATGCTTCCAAGGATCTGTCCTCAGTACTGTCCACTAAAACTTTTTTTTTTCCAGATAAATTGCTTCCTAGCTATGTCTTCCCATCTTGTAATTGTGAAATGGATTTTTTTTTACAAGACTTTACACTTTATCAAATTCTCTCCTATTAAATTTATCTTAATGGTTTAGAATCTAGTCTTCTGGGATTTTTTTTTTAATTCTTGCTCTGCCATCTAGCATATTAGCTGTTCTTTTTGAGTTTGAGTTACTTGCAAATTTGATAAGGATTCTATTTATGCCTTATCAAAATCATTGATAAGCTGGTGCAGGGCTAACCACAGATCTCTGGGGCATTCTAAGGACTCCTTCCAAGGTGATATCAAACTACTGGAAGTTAATCTTTTTAAAGAGTTTTTGAACTGGCTATCATTTCAGTCTTATTGACCTTGGACTCCACTATAATACAAAATTCTTTTTAGTATAAGCTCCTTTCTAGACATGACTCCCCACATTTGATTTGTGCATGATTTGTCAAACCCAAATATAGGAATTAACATTTATCCCTATTAAATTTCATTTCATTAGATTGAATCTATTATTTTAACCTGTCAAGATCTTTTTGAATTACAGCACCATCACCTACTATGTTAACCATATCTCTTCCTTTTGTTCCATCCATATATTTTCCAATTTATGTCCTTCACCCAAGTCACAGATGAAAAAGTTGAACAAAATAGGACTCAGGCCCTGTTCTCTGGCCATCATCCCAGTCCCTCTTCCACTGGAATCTTGGATTCAGATCCTGAGATGCTGGGTTCTGATATGTAAGCTTTTGCCTTATCTTGTCCATAATCAGCTCTCTGTGCTGCTTTTTAGCCATCTCCAGTCCACAGTATTGTGCATGTCCTTCCCCTAAATTTCAATCTCCTTCATGTGTTGTCTTTCCCCATGGGAATGTAAGTTCCTTGAAGGGAGGGTCTGTCTTGCTTATTTGTATTGCTATCCATCTCTCTCTCTATGTCTCTCTCTCTCCTTCCTTCCTTCCTTTTCTCTCTCTCATATTCTTCCTACTTCCTTTCCCCTCTCTTTCTTTCCTCTGTCCTCCCTCCCCTCTCTCTCTTTCTCCTTTTCTCTCTTTTCTTCCCCCATTTCTGTACCTACCTATCCTTTACTCCTTCCCTCTCCCTGCCTTTCTTCCCTTCTTATCCCAAACAAAATCCCAGAGGTGAATTTATCTGTGACTGTAATTCATTAATTTTTTTAGATTCTTCTATTTTGAAGATCTTCTACCTTTTAGTTTTGGTCACTCCAAACTAATATCCTAATGTAAATTTTTTTAGGTGTCAGAAGGAGATGACTGGGCACACTAGCAACGCAGTCGCAAAACCTATTGTCATCCATTGAGCTCCTTGGCATCCACTGTGCTCCGTGGCACTTTGGGTTCCCAGGGGCTGGACTCAAACTGTTTTCACTTTATTCACCTTCCAAATGCAAACTCATAAGCACTTTTGCATCTTTTACTTGCCTTCCGTTCTCACATAAATGAAGACCTGAAACACCTATTCATTAGGACTCCTGCCTTCCATGTTGCCACCTTGGCTACTTTCTAATTTGTCCACCATACCCCCAAGTAAATGGTGATCCAGATCATCCCTCCTCCTGGGCAACAGTACTCCAAAGGGTAAGAAATGTGAAAGAAAACTTTATGCAGAGGGTGACCTTAACATCTGTCTTCTCCGTCCCACAATACCCAAGCTCTTGTTTCTTTGTCCATCTATCTCCTTAATGTTTCATACCAGTTTTATGCCAGAAATCAACACTGAGCTACTGGCCCATAGCTTGAAGAATCTACTTTCTTGCTTTTATTCACTACAGACATACTATTTCCTGACCTATAGCACCTCTTCTATTTTCCATGATTTCTCACTGCATATCATAGATCTAAAGTTGGAAGAGATCTCAGAAGCAGCTTAATCCAAGCCCACCTCCATTTTACAGATGAGGCACACAAGTTCTAGAGAGGGCAAATGACTAACCAGGGTCCTACAGGTAGGAAACTCAGAAGTAGAATTTGAACCCAGCTCCCCGATTCTATAGCTGATTCTCTTTCTTTCTATCATACTGCATGCCTTATTGATGACTCTTGAATATGGATGCCCTATCTGGTAACCACAGATTCCAGTAACCCCTTTAGGTGGTAAAGTACTATTCCAGACTTCCAGACATGAAATGTTTCCTGGATATTTTATAACAATAATGATGATGAGAGGCAGCTAGGTGGCACAGTCAATAGAGTGTTGGGCCTGGAGTCAGAAAGACTCATCTTCCTGAGTTCAAATCTGGCCTCAAATATTTACTAGCTGTGTGACCCTGGGGAAGTCACTTACTGCGTGCCTCCATTTCCTCAGCTGTAAAATGGACCGAAGAAGATGATAAATCACTGTAGTATTTTGGCCAAGAAAACCCCAAATGGGCTCACAAAGAGTCAGACATGAATGAAAATGATCAAACAACAAAATGATGATGAAGATAATGACATTTATCTAGTATTTAAAGGTTTACATAGCATTTTTTTTCCTCATAACCCTATGAGATAGATCATAGTAAGTAACATTATATCCACTTTACATATAAGAAAACAGGATTTAAAAAAAGATTAGCATGGCCATATGATTAGTGTCTGAATAGGGATGGATTTGAATCCAGTTTAACTGATTGTCAGACTAGAATTCTTTCTACCACAGTACATTACCTCAAAATTACCCTTACTTAATGCCGTACAGGTTGGGCCTACTCCATGAAATCAGGTACCTCACTGAGATCTTTGTTTTACATAAGCCCGTCTTGTCCATTGCTTTCTGTTTTTATTTTCACTGTAGATGTCTGTCTGTGTTCATTCGTTTTCAAAGAAGACCATGCCATCAGAGAAATGATGACATGACTTGCACTTGACTGTGTTTTGAGTGAGGGAGGGCTGTGCAGGTCACCAGCCTCACTACTCCTCCTGAGCCATCTGAATCCAGTGACCAGATAGTCATCAGGGTGACTGGAGATGACCCAGGATACACTGGGAGACATTGGCCTATTCAGGTACTCACTTAGAATGAAAAAAAAAAAGTAAATCCAGGTGGGAGGGAAAGAGCAACAGTTACTATTGATAATCATTTGGGCAGGGACCTGTTGTGCATTGTATAGGCTTCAGAGTGCACTGGCTTTAAGGTTTTGGGAAAGGAATGAAGGAAGGAAGGAAGGAAGGAAGGAAGGAAGGAAGGAAGGAAGGAAGGAAGGAAGGAAGGAAGGAAGGAAAGAATGTGACTCCTAAACCCCAAGTTAACTGGGGGTTAACTCTGGCCTTTCAAATATACCTTCTTTTGGAGAGGAGAAAGAAGTGGGAGGAACAGAAGGGAGCCGATGAGCTGAGTTACCTAGCTGGCTGGGTTCCCATTCAGGCGGCTCAGTCTACTCACTGATCTGTGTTCGTCCTTCATTTTCAAAGGAGCAAAAGCAGTTTGATTTGGGTTAATTCTCTTTTCTGTTAACATCAGGCCCTTTTTTCTCAAGAATACCTGTTTCCCTGAGTGATTTTCTACTTTTCCACTCAGTTCTACAAGATACGGAACTTGGAATATTTGCCCTGGAAATAAAACAAGCTATAATTTTGTTCTTTGCATTAATTAAGATACAAATATTTCTTCGGAAAGTCAGGGTCTGCTTCCTGATGGGGTCTAAGTTAGGCAATCTGATGTTTTCTCAAATATACTTTCATTTTACAGAACTATGACCAGAAAAAAAGCAGCCATTGTGGTGTTTCATAAAAAAATTATAGTTATATAATAATGCCCATGGGGAACTCTTCAGTCAAGAGAAAACAGGGAGGAAAGGGAGCAGTGTTAGCTCTTGCCCCTAGAGCACGTTCTTGACTTGAAGATGATTTCCTTTATGTATTTTGGCCAAATTGCATGGAAAGTCTTTGATTCTAATCAAGGGGATCAGGTATTGGTTCACAAAAGACATCTGGCTTCTGACTTTTCTATAGCTACTGTGTAAATTCATCCTAGGAGAAGAGACTGATTCAAGGCTGATATTATAAGCAGACAAAACAGGACCAGCCTGTAGAGTGTGATTTCATGGATGCTGAGAAGCCTCCTTTGGTCAAACAAGTCACTCTCTGAATTTCCTATGGTGAGGAAAGTGTTGTGGAAGGCAAAAATCCACATAAGATACTTTGCTATTATTATGCACTCTACACATGAGCTATTATTCTTCCAGTAATATTGAAATAGAAAAAAATAGTGTACAAATCCCATCAGTGCAAACTCAGCATTCATGGAAAACAGCCTACAAACCCAAGACTTGAAGATGAGAGGAGATTTACTGATCCCCTGGGGCATCGATTTCTTTCCTCCACCGTACTGGAAGGAGATGTGAGGACGACTTCAAAGAAGGGAGGTGGCTTATAGTCAGTCTAGGAATTGTCAGAAATAGTAAAACTCTGTCCCAGTTATCAGTCAACACCATGCCAGAATTAATGGTTCGTAGAATAACAGGGAAAGCATTTAAGTTACACACTTAACCGAGACATGTTTGTTTAAATAGCAGGTGGTGATGTTAGCCATCATCATAGTCTGATTTAGCCAGAGGGATCGGTTCTAGACAAACTTCATCCCACCTCTGAGGGGAAGTGCTAGTGAAATGCCAAGCATTCTGTATTTCTCAGGCAGTAGCCAACCCCCTACCTTCCCAACTCCATTTCTTTGGATTGTCCAGATGTCTCATCTACCTAGCATGGGTGCCAACGTAGAATTAGTCATTGAGCCCCCAACTACTGGAGAGTTCTAGAAGCCGAGATTCCTGATCATAGGATCGTAGAGTTGTAACTAGAAGGAAATTTAGAAGTCACCTAGTTCAAACCTTTCATTTTACAATTGAGGAAACTGAGGCACAGAAAGTGAAGTAAAGTGAAAGTTGACCTGGGTCACATGGTAGCAAGTAGGAGAGGTAGTATTCAAACCCAAGTCTTCTGACTCCATATCAAACACTCCCGGAGCTTGCTATATTTCACTAAATCTTAGTGATGTGATTTTGGCTTATTAGAGTAAGTTTCCCATTGAAACAGACATGGATGTTACATACAGTTTTATATTTTGCATAAGATTAATAAAAAGAATAAATATTACATAATGAAACAGCTACCTCATGGTAGATTCTTCTAGATTCAGGCTGCTCCTAGTCTATATAGACATATTTGGTCATATACACATCTAAACAGTCTGTATATATTTGGTTGGACTGCTCTAAACCAAAGAAACATATGAAAGTCTTGGTCATATCTGTTTAACAGCCCCCAGGAATTCCTCCTGTGAACAGAGACTAGGAAACATAACACAGTTCTCAACTCATACTTGACTCATACATTCAGAAGGGCATTCATTGTATGAAGAATTTAAGAACTCTGGATCAAGGTCTTGGTTCACCTCCTCAGTCCAGTCCATGAACTTTGGGGCTGGTGTATACAAAAGCCGCTTTGGTTGATACTTTGGGATTCAGACTCATCTTGCAGTCAGAGATATCTACATGCTCTTCTCTACCTAGATCATCATTAATGATGTGGTAAAGTATAAGCAAGGGCAAGCCAGAGGAGGAGGGAATCTTTCTTCTCCCCTCTCATCATTTTTCATCCTCCTCCTCCTCAGACTTTGAGATCATTGGTTCCAGTTTCCGGAGGATCAGTCATCAATACAGATAAGAACTTTCCAGCACAAACTTTTCTGGCTATTGGCAAGTCAGTTTTAAGATTATTTTTGGATTGTACTCAGTGAAACTGCAAATAAAAAAAATGAAAATTCCTGTGAGGTATTGGGAAAGGACGGCTTTTCTCCCTACATGCCCACATTCTCCATCACTTTCAATTAGAATGGAAGTGGGAGGCAGTATTTCTACACTATTTTGGCTGACACTGCCCACAAGTGCTGCTGGCAGCCAATGATGACAGTTCTTAAACCCGGTCCTCCTTCTCCACTCCCTTAAGAAGGAGCAAAATGAAAAGGTAAATCTGCCAAGAGCTGACAGTATTGCCTTCTCACTATGTCCTCCAGCCACATTCCCACAAAACATGCTGGGTCTCTCTCCCTCTTCGATGACCAGTCACCCCAGAAATACCCTACCCATCAGAGACTGTGGCTTCAATGTAATTTTCCCAAAACTTCTGATGTCCTGCTGACGAAGACATTTGCTTTATTATGGCAGAATATGTTGCTTGCTTTCCTTTCTGTGAGAAAATTACTTTCCAAAACGTGATTATGCTGACCTTCTTGACACAAAGAAGTCTGACCCTTTTTCTTGAAAGTTTCATTGTCAGAAATGTCAACAATAGTCTGGAGAAAAAAAAAATAACTCTCTTGAAGAAACCTATTTGTGCCCCAGAATCTAATAATGAATCTCCATTGTTTCAGTTTTACTCCTATTGGAATAAAAGACACCTTTTTTAGTTGCTTTTAAAAAGTTTATATTGATATCTTTTGTCTTTACATCACTTTCATTTCCATTTTGTCTCCCTTCCTTCCCCCACTGAAAGAATCATCCCTTATAACAAAGAACAAAAAATATTTCAGCAAAACTAAGCGATGCATCAATTGCATCTTTTGAATCTATAGTTCCCCACCTTAGCACAGAGAGGTAGAGGTGTTCTTTGGAGAAAAGCATAGTCCTAATCACCAAGTGTTCAAATTTAATTTGTGTAGTTCTTTCCATTTACATTGTTATATTCATTGTATATTTTATTTTCCTGGTTGTACTGCCCTCTCTTTGTATCTGTTATCTTCCCATGCTTCTCTTTATTATTCATGTTCATAATTTCTTATATTGTGGTAATATTGGATTACCTCTTTGTACCACAATTTGATGAGTAATTCTCCAATTGATGGTCGTCTACTTGGTTCCCATCTCATTGCTACTGTGAGAGGGACTGTTCTGAATATTTTGGTGTATAAGGGTCCTTCAGATGCTATGTTTAATTAGCACTAAAACATTAATTTGCTTGCCAAGAATTCATAGAGTCTTTTTCTCTTTTTTTTCTCAAGTCTCTTTTTCAGTGAGTCAAGAATCGGGTCTTCTCTAAGGAGAGGAACCTCTTCTCTCTATTGACTGGCCAAACCACTAGTCAGCTCTAAGTCTATATTACTGGGTGTTCATTGGGAGCTTCCAATATATGGCTGTTGGTCTTTAGGGCTCTTGGCAGTTCATTGAGACACTGTCCAGGCTGTGGGAGACAATTGCTTTTTCTGTAGGAGGATGAACAGGGTATAGAGTCTACTTATCTGGGTAAACCCAAAGGTGGTTTCCTCTTGAGAGGGTGGAGGGCAGGTTGTGGCAGTAAATTGAGCTCAGAGAATTAGGCTGAACACATGGAATACCAATGTTCTGAATGCAGCCATTACTCAGTGGTCTTGTGAAAGTATAGTACTCTAACAACTTTTCACCTCAAATAATAATAATGTTGATGATAACACATTCAGATAAGATTTTGTGGTTTGTAATATGCTTTCCTCCCAAAACACTCCATTCATAATTCTAGGATAATTCTCTAGAAGAGAAAACAGACTTATTATAATTCCCTATATCCCAGTACATATGGGATGCTTATTTTCCCCGTGGTGAGACTGTAAACATTTCAAGGGCAGAGGATGTTTTCTGCAAAGACTTCTTTGTGTCCCCAGCTAACAGAGTGCCTGACTCATAGTTGGTGCTTAATAAGTGCATGCTTACCCATAGAAAACATAAAAGTGGGAGATGAAATATTGGGTACAGGAAACAAGCGGGTTTGGCTGGAGAATCATGTGTGTGTGTGTGTGTGTGTGTGTGTGTGTGTGTGTGTGTGTGTGTAGTGTATACTGAGCTTAGAAAGATACTATAAAAACTAGATAAACTATAGCCAGACCATGAAGGGCTTCAAGTGACCCCTAAAGTTTCCTGAGGAGTAATGCATTCAGACTTTGTGTTTTAGGAATATCACATTGGCATCTGTGTGGACGATGTATCAGAGAGGGAAGAGACTGGTGGCAGAGTTAGGATCTGGGGGTGCAAAATCCTTCTCCTCTATCACCACCACCAGGGTGAGGGGAAGGGGAAGATTTTGGGAGTCAGTCAAAAACCAAACTGGAAATGTCTAGGATCGTGGTGACTCTACTCTCCCACAGGAAACGTTAGGGATACATTATTATTATTTTATTTTAAAAGGCTTTTATTCAGACAGTTTCATGTAGAAAGCATAGCAACAGCTAGAGTACTATAGCTAGCATTTATAAAGCACTTTGAGATTTGCAAAACTCTTTACAAATATTACCCCATTTTTATCCTCACAATAACCCTGAGAGGTAGATGCTATTACTCTCATTTTATAGATGAAAAAATTGAGGCAGATAGAAGTCAAATGACTTGCTAGTAAGTATTTGAAGATAAACTTGAACTCATATCTTCCTAAGACCTGGTCCAACATTCTATCCATTGCACCATCAAGATGCTTATATGATTTAATCCTCACAACTAAACTTTAAAAGTTCACAGATCAGTGTGAAGCAATTTCATATCCCATCCTGAAATTTAAGTTGCTCTGAATCTGGGAACTGTTTCAGCCCAAACGTATGGAGCTCAATCCCCAAGATTATGAGTCAAGGTTACCTTGCAAAGGATAAATTATTTTAATCTGTGGAAACTCCCAGGACATTCTTACTCCTACTATGTTTCAAATATGGTGTGTATAGGGAGGTGTGGTCTTTGGAATCTTAGCTGAGAGTGGCTCAACTTACGAGGTCATGTCCCTAAACTTGAAGGAGCCTTCACTTTTCTATTTCTCCCATGGAAAGTTGGCTCCTCCAAAGACGTAATGAGAACAGCAGCAAATGAGCAAATGTATATAAAGTGCTTTGAGTCCCTTCAAGTGCTATATATAAAAGTCAGTTATTATTAGGACTTGGGATAGTTATGGCATGTTACTGCTTCTTGATTAGATTTCAATCCTCTAAAAGGCCATTGCTTTGAATTTAGGAAACATATTTTTCTCAAAAAGTCTTTCAAGCACTATCGTTTGAATGCCTAAGTGACTAACACTCCCATCTTTGCATGAAGTGATGGTATAATTGCCTGCATTTTTAGCCTGGACTGTAAGAAATCAGAGTCAGAATTAGACTCTTATAATCTGTTGCTTCCCTATTTTACCAATGCACATATTTAATGCCCCTGGCCTGCCCCAATTCTATGTAACTAGAGTAGGGTTATTCTGATTTGTTTCAAAGAAAGTGCTTTGTTAAAAAAGGAAGGGAATTTTATTTTGTTGTTGATGGAAAGTAGGCACTAGGTGGCTGATTTACTTGGCTAGCTCTGTTTCCCAATGTTTCCCCCATCTCATATGCTTCTCTTCTCAATGCAGTCCTGATAACGAGGCAGATGGATGAATGGGTGGATGGATAGATTGAAATTCTCTGGTGAGGTGCATACAAAATCAGCTGTCAGAAGGTGTTAAATGGAAGTTCCCTTGGGGACAGAGTCGAAAAGTGCCAGCCTGTATTTTCCGCACTTCAGGGAGATGATGTTTGTGGTTGAGTGGGAGAGTGAATTATGTGAGGATGGGGAGGGAGAGATGCAAGATACCCACCTACTCCTCAGTCACAGGGACAGTAATGCTACCATTTGATTATTCCTTCCTTCCTGAAAAACAACTCTTTCTCATTGCGTGCCCAACATTATAATGGCCATTATTACAATGAATGGAAAGAATGTTGGATCTGAGAGTAACAGGACCAGGGTTAGAATCTTAGCTCTGTCACTTATTTAACTGCATTAACTTACTTACCTGTGTTAAGTAAGTTCCTATATCTCTCTGAGTCATAATGGCCTTATCCATGAAATGAGAGGGTTGATTTGGATGACTGCTAAGATCCCTTATTGATCATATCATCACTTTAAAAGATAATAGCAACAACTCCTATGATCTTGACAGGCTAAAGGTTTGGGCTTCTTGACTCACCCAAGGGTATGATGTGGCCAAGATCTGTTCCCTAGGGCTTTTGGACTAGGACAACCTACCTCTTATTTCCACACCTCTTTGGTTTTCCAATCAACAGGTCAGGCAGCTTGGGTCCATGCTGAAATAAATCATCAACCTTGAACATTCTAATCATCTATCCTTCCAGATTCTTCCTCTATAGGCATCTTTCAGCAACCTCTCCTCTTTTTAGGGTCTTGTAATTAAAATTTATCATCCAGTTCAAATTCCAGTAGTTGTTACCTACTGACTCCCCAGGACACCCTCTTATGTCAATGAGTTGATTGCCTGTCTCATAGCTTTTTTTTCCAACCCAATTCCTGCCTTCCCACTAGGGGGTTTAAACATAAAGGTTGATGTTCCCTCAAGTACCTTAACTTCCCAGTTCCTCAGTCTGCCCAACTGGCACAACCTATTCTCACTTCTGTATTCAAGAACTCTAAATTTTTTTTATCTGATTATATTATTTTATCTTTCCATCTTTACCTATGCTCCACTTCTCCTAGATCTACTCTTCTTTCTCACAGAGAAATAAAATCATTCTATTCCTAACTAACATGCCAGATCAACCCACTGCTCTGGCTATATTCTCCTCCCTTCCCAATCTTGATCCCTCATTCAGTTCCACACTATACTCTTGAACCCTTTGCTCCATTTGGCCTAATGCTGATCAAACCTTGCCAAAACCCAAGCCCACATGCCTCACTCCTACTCACAAATGGCTAAACAGAAGTAGAGAAAAATCATGAAACCATGCCTAACTGGGTCCACTACAGATTTATGCTAGGTCTTCATTACAACCAGACAATCCTACTCCCCTTCCCTCATTGATTCCCTATTCCATTCCCCACAGTAGCTATTCCAAAACTTTTCTTCCCTTTTCAAGCCTCCCATGTCACTTCCTGACCTGCCCTCTTTGCTGAGGACCTTGTCTCACACTAGATACCTATAAAAGGAATTGAGGACATTCACTGAGAGCTCTTTCTTTTCACCTGATGTCACATTCCTAAGCTATATTGCCCACTATTTCCTCCTTTAATCCAGCCATAGATGAGGTGGTCCTTCTGCTTGTCAAGGTCAACCTTTCTTCATATACCCTTGACCCCATTCCTTCCCATCTTCTACAGCAGCTTTTTCTTGCCATCATTCTCACTATCTCTCTAATCTTCAATTTCTCCCTATCAACTTTCTCTTTCATCTTTAGCTAACCTAATTCTACCATGCTCACCACCTATGTGCCTGTATCCTTCTTTCTCTTCTCAACTGAACTCTGAAAATCCATTTATAATCCTGGCATTCATTCCCTCTCCTCTCATTCTCTTCTAAACACTCTGAAATCTGGCTTCTGATGTCATCATTCAACCTTAAGCTACTCCCTTCAAAGTTACCAATAATCTTTTAATGATCAAATCTAGTCCTCATCTCAATCTTCATCCTTCTTGACATTTCCACAACATTTGACAATGTTGACAATTTCTGCTCCTTTATGCCCTCTCTGCTCTGGATTTTCATGGCTCTCTTCATTTTCTTACTTATCGGGTTGCTCCTTTGATAGCTCTTTTTCTGGATCTTCATTCATATTGTACCTACTGATTGTATGGGTCCTTCAAGGCTCTGTCTTAAACCTTTTCATTTCTTGCTATACTCTCTCATTTGGGGATCTTTCTTTAGGTGATCTTTCTTTTGAAGACATTTGTCTTAAATTTTTTAATATAATTTGTTCTGCAGGTTCTGTTCACTTTACTATGCCTCAATTCATACAAATCCTCTGAAGATTCTTTCCTCATTAGGTTTTTGTAACCCTGCTCTCTTCTCATTTGCCTGTCCACCTTCATAGTCTCTTCTGTTGCTTCTTTATCCATGTTGTACTCACAAAACCTGGGTTTTCTCCAAGACTCCATCTTGGGACTTCTTGTCTTTTCTCTCTATACTATCTCGCTTGGAAATCTCATTAGATCCCATGCATTCTAATGCCTATGTTCAAATATTTGAAAAATTATAATGTGGGATAGCAATTGAACTTGTTCTGCCTGGATGTAGACTGGAAGTAAGACTGATGAGGGTCCAGTAATGATCACAGTGCACATTAGAGACAATATAGCGTACTGGGTGGACAGCTGAACTCAGAGTCAGGACTTTCTGGCTCCGACATATCTTAACTGTTCATCCCTGGGCAAGTCATTTAACTTCCCACTGGTCTGGATACTCTCTAAGACTGCAAATCATATGAAGGTGCCAATATGAATCAAAAGAGGCTGTTGATGGATGCTCTTACATGGAAATCAGAGGTCCAGAACAATATACACACATACATGAATGTATATGTATTGTATGTATAACTATCTCTCTCTACATATATATACACATATATATGAATATACATGTATGCTGTTTTCAGTTTATAAAGCTCTTTCCCAATACCTATGTGAGGTGGGCAGTAGAAATTTGCATTTCTTCCACTTTATAAATAGGAAAACTAAGGCCCCCAAGAGTTTAATTGATATGTTCAAGTTCACACAGCAAGAGAATATCTAGGCTGGGTCACAAACAAGATCTTTTGAATCCTACAACAATGCACTTTCTATTATACCACAATGCATTTCAAGGAGGCAGACATTGGCCTGAAATAAGGAAGAACTTCCTACCAGTTGTTCAGCCATTTCAGTTGTATCTATTCTTCGTGACCCCATTTTGGGGCTTTCTTGGAGTGCTTTGCCATTTCCTTCTTCAGTTCGTACTACAGAGAAGGGTCACACACCTAGTGAGTGTCTTGAGGCCAGATTTGAACTCAGGAAGATGAGTTTTCTTCATTATAAGCCCAGTGCTCTATCTGCTGCACTGCCTAGCTGGCCTTCCTAACTGTTAGGGTTGTCCAAACATGGAGTAGACTGCCCTGACAGGTACTGAGTTCCTCACCATTTAAGGTGCTTGGGTAGAGGGCTGAACAAATGCTTGTTAGTGATATTGTAAAGAAAATTCCTGGTTTGGATAAGAGTTGAACAAAATGACTAGTAAGATATCTTCCAACTCTGCTGCTCTGGTCTGATGCCTCTATGATTGTTAGAAAGTTAAGTTTGGACAGGCACAGCATATTTATAACACTACTCCCTTCTGTAGTGCCTGAAGACATTCTTTCTAGGCATCTGTTCACATTGATCAGGCACCAGTTAAAAGCCTTAGTGACATTGGCCAATGGGTGCCAACCCACTTTGGAGTATATGAGAGTGATGAGCCCCTGGAGGCAAACATGAGGATGAGCAAATTCAGAGCTGGTTAGGAGATCAGCAGCTGCTGCACTAGAGGCCTCCTGGGAAAAATTTCACATGGGAGAGAAAGAGCTAGGGATCCCCATTTAATAAGAACTTACTGAGATTTCATAAAGTCTTGATGGTGGTAAACCACAAGTCTTCTATTACATTTTATGTCATACTAACAATGGGGTTTTTATTTGAACAGAATCTGAAGGGAGGAGAATATGCTTCTTTCTTGGGGTAGATGGTGGCAAGACAATAACCCCAATAAAACTATGTAAGTAATGTTTATATTTTCTAAGCTTACTTCAGGGAGGTAAAAACTTGCCCAAGACATGGTCCCCACCCTCATAGCACTTAGGGTTTTATAGGGGGATAATGCAGAAACACTGATAAATAATGCACAATGATATTAAGTAAGTACATTAGAAAGTGGCATCTAAAATCCTAATTATTCATTTTCTGAAGATCCTATTACCCTCTACACTGGTCAGTCTGCATCTGTAGCATTGGGGTCATTTCTAGGTACCACATTTTAGGAAGGGCATTGATAAGTCAAAGAGTAGCCCAAGGAAGGCCTTGAGATCATGCCATATGATAATCTGGTATGGGCACAAGAGAGGTTTAAGCAGAAAAGAAAAGAAACCATATGGAAGATATTAATCAATCTTTAAGGAGCAGAAAGCATGTCATATGGAAGAGGGGTTAGCATTATTCTGCTTGTTGCCAGAGGAAAGAATTAGGAATACTGGGTGTAAGTTACAGAGAAGGGGAAAGGGAGCAAACATTTATTAAGGACCTATTATGTGCCAGACACTATGCTCAGTGCTTTACTAATATTATCTCGTTTGATGCCCCCAATGACCCTGTGAGGTAGGTGCTGTTAACTCCATTTTACAGACGAAGATACTGGAGCAAAAAAAGGTTAAGTGACTTGCCCAAAGTCATACAGCTAGTCAGTGTCTGAGGCTGGATTTTAACTCAAGTCTTTCTGACTTCAGGCCCAATCTTCCAAGTATAGAGAGACAGATTTAGACACAATGCCATGTGAAACTGCCTAATATTTAGGACATTCCATAATGGAATGAATTCTCCCATTGTTGGAGGTCTTTGGTTTGGTCTAGATGGCCCCCTGTTGATATCATGGAGGGAGCACATTTAAATACAAGTTGAACTAGTTGGCACCAGAGGACCCCTTCAGTTCTGAGGTCCTGTAATGAGCACTGGAAGGGATCTAAACTCCAAGAGCATCAGGAGTTTCTTGTTTTTTTTTTTTATGGGAGAGGATTGGACTGGATCCTTGATTTTATTGGTATAAGGAACTCTGGTGAGGAAACTGAGGGAGTTGTCTGGGGCCTAGAATCCAATGTAGAGACAGGCTCTCTGTTTACCTTGCCATACTGTCTTTGTCAGGTGCAAAGTCAAGAAGACCCAAGTACAACTTTTACCTCCTCCACTTTCTAGCTGTAGGACTCTGGGCAAATCACTTAATTTCTGTGCTTTGTTTTCCTCATCTGTAAAATGAGGAGCTTGGACTCACTGGCCTTAAGACCAGCTGCTAAATCTTATGACCTCACAAATTAGTTTTCAAAGAAACCTTTCAGGGGCAAGTTACTACACTCTACAGAGCAATTGTTGATAACCTAAACCCCATCAATAGCCAGCATACCTAAATCCTATAAAATAGGGTATAGGGCTGTGTTGGCTAGATGAGCTCCCATACCAGTGTGATTCACAAGCAAGCCTTTGGAAATGGTAGAGTATGTCGCCATCTGGTGTGGAAATCCTGTAGCTGAGATTCACTCAGATAGGCATCTAAGGTCTAAGGAAGTCTTAAAAAGTTGTCCCCTTGGAAGAGAAAATGGCACTTGGGTATTATCATCTGCCAGGTCCAAGACTATACTCCTCAAACCATCTGTCAGTGTGCAGGACATTCCCATTACTATAGTCACTAGACATAAAAAAAATAACTTGTCTAATTATGGGGTGGGGACCAGAATTTTTGACTCAGATGGTCTTTAGAGATTGTCAACCCCAATTTCTATGCTCTGTAGATTAGGGATCTGTGGCTAGAGAGGCCAGAGGGTCAGAGAACAAGAAAGGGACTTAGAGGGCATCTAATTCAACCCTATTATTTTACAGATGAGGAGACTGAGACTCAGGGAAATGGCACAGTTGGGACTTTAACCTAGATCTTCTGACTCCCATTGCAAAGCTCTTTGGAGCACACTTCACCAGTGAGATCACCTGCCCTAGCAACTTGTAATGATTGTGGCTGAGAAGGCTCTGAGGATTATGGAATGAGAGGTTCATATAACCACAAAAATTCCTTTAGACAATGTCTAAAACCAGCCTTAGGACATCCTTCTAATTTTTAGGAAAGGCAGAAATTAAATGAACAAACATTTTGTCTTAATTTATGCGAGCTAAGATTTTTTTCCCTCTCTTGTTGGTGGGTATTCAGTTTTAAGTCTTATTTTTTATCTAAAAAAAGTAATGGAATATGCATTGAATTAAAATAATATCGGTATTAATCAAGTATGAAACACTCAGTGCTCTTCTGTTACTTGGATGATCCTGAGAAAATATCTTTACTTCTAAGTGAAGGAGTTTGTTTCTTCATCTGTAAAATAGAGAGCTGGACCAGAGGACCTCAAAAATCCTTTCCAGTTCTGAGTCGTAAGAGAACCTGTTATTATATTACTTTCATTATATTACTTAGGATGCCATTGTGTCTATTTTCTTGTCTAGATACTAAACTGACCTGGGTCAGTTTGACTGATACATCATACCTAATCTGATGCGACATATTAGAAAATGAAATAACTTGACTTGAAAAATTGGTTTTACTGCTAAAGGAATAAAAAAAAAATACTCCATGAAAGAAGGAACTAGATTTGTTTAGCTTTCTTTTTGTGTTTGTATAAGTCATCAAAGTCAATTCTTGGTTGAAATAAGCTTTCTGAGTTTCACTGAATTTAGGAAACACATGGTTAAGCCTAATAGCTGCTGTATTAACAGACCTCTATGAAGGTGTGCTGACATTTCTCTGATTTCAAATATCTGTCCAAGTAGGGCTCTTCCCCCTCATTTGGGTCACTCTCTTCAGCTGTTTTTTATATCTATAGATCCAGAAGGAATTCTCAGTTTCAGCAAAAAAGTGGAAAGGTTGGGGAGGGATATCATAGTTGGCTTAAATTTTATCATGGAACTGACTCCATGAATTTAATGGAGGGTACACAGTGTTTCAGTTGATTTGGGGCAGCAGTAGATAAACCACTGAGCCTAAAGTCAGGAAAGACCTGAGTTCAAATTTGGCCTCAAATGCTTATTAGCTGTGTGACGTTGGGCAAGTCATGTATCTACTGCCTGCTTTAGTTTCCTTATCTGTAAAATAGGGATAATAACAGCACCTACCCCTCAGAATTGTTGTGAGAATCATGTGTAAAGGGCTTAGCCCACAGTGCCTGGTATACATAGTAAGTAATAAATGTTAGCTACCATTATTATTAGTAATGGGCAGAGAAAATACACACTATTTAACATAAAAATAAATGAAACAGATGGTGAACTAAGGAAGCCTAGCAGATAGAGAGTAGGTCTGGGGGTCAGGAGAGCTGCAGCTAAACCTGGCTTCATGACCTCTAACCTCTTGGTAGGTCTTTTCTCTTGGTCTAGGTTTTGGATTGGAAAAAATCAGACTATCACATGTACCTCCCCCAGCTCCTCGGTCTGCCAGCAAGGACACTGCATTAAATCCTTTAAATCCTTTGGACTCCTTTGGGAATGCAGTGCACTCCTCCTTGTCAGGTCTCTGGTTTGCTGATGTCATGCATCTAAAATACAGCAGCCAAGAACGTTTCACATATCTGAAGCAAGAGGGTCATGGAGATTTGTGAACTACTGTGTGCAAATTATAAATAGCATTATGTTCTTCATGAAATGGCAGGAGTCTCAGATGCTTTTATGCTAGAATACTTAAAAATTTCTTATGGAGTTGATGTATTATTTTGAGTGAGCTATATCAAAATGGAAGTAATAGAGAAAAGTGTAAGGATTTCTTTGAAAATCTTTACATGCTGTTGAAATATTATTCTGTGAATGTCCAGAGGTTGTATTTACTATTTTTTACTCTGTGGCCCCAGGGCATTATTAATCTATCAACAAACACTTTTTTGTTGCTATTCATTTGTTTTGGTTGTGTCTTATTCTTCATGACTCATTTAGGATTTTCTTGGAAAAGATGCTGGAGTGGTTTGGCATTTCTTTTTCCAGTTCATTTTATGGATGAGGAAACTGAGGCAAATAGGGTCAAGTGACTTGCCCAAGATCACAGTGAGTAAGTACTTAAGGCCAGATTTGAACTCAGGAAGGCAAGTCTTCCTGACTTCAGCCCCAGCAGTCTATCCACTCCACCACCCAGTGGCCAAAATCACTTATTATAAGCACCTACTGTGTGCCAGATTGTACTAAATGCTGAAGACTCAAAAATAAAAGTGGCATAGTATCTACCCTCAAAGATCTTATATTCCTACATATTCAAGGTACTATGCCTCATCAGGGACACTGCAAGATGAGCCCATGTATGCTGTCCAGGTGCACGGGTAGTATGGGATAGTAGGAAATGACTTGGTTGTACTTAGAGTAGGGGCAGGGAGACCAGCAGTCTAGTCCTGATTCCAATACTTAGTTTCTCCATGACAGTGAATTAGAGATTCAGTGCTCCAAAACCTCCATTTCTTCATCTGTAAAAGTACAACCAACCAAATCAAGCATCAGTTAAACACATACTCTATTCCAGGCACTGTTCTTGGTGCTGAATATTCAAAGAAAATAATGAAGAAATCCCTGCCTTTGAACAGCTAGTTTAGCACCTTGCAATTCAATTCTCCCAATAGTTCTGTTATGGTGGGTATTCCTCTTGCATATGGATCAGACCAGATAGGCACTGATGATATTTCTTCCAAATCTCATATTCTATGACTCTGAGATAAGCGTTTTTTACTTTGCAAACCTCAAAGTGATGTACAAAGTGAGGCATTATAATTATTAAAATGCCCCCATTTATATTGAATCGTGTGAATTTTGTAGCTCTGATGATAGAGTAATTTGTGGTCCATGTGTCGTCCAATCTATCAGTTTAGTAACAATCCATAAAAATTCAGAAGTCAATAAGAATCTGACAAAAAGAAATTCCACATATATATTAGGTGGAAAAAATGCTCAAGAGCTATGGAAATGTTCATGGAGTCATAACAGAAAGAAGTCTTATCCATCTGCACTAACAAATGGTAAGATATAACACATTCTATTTAAATGATGTCTAACAGTCAGCTGTATGCTAATGTAACACAGACATGGACACTCTGGCCTTCATCTCTCAGGACCAGGACTGTTACAGTTTTACCCTCCCTTCTGGGTTCTCCAATGCCCCTCAAAGAGTTGGAGAATCTCTCTCCTTTTCCACTGACTTAAACCTCCACCAACTATATTCTCCTTTCCCCCGTTTTTGGGGGATCCGGTTTCTAAAAATTAGTTTTAGAAGGGATATTTACTTCAGAAATCTAAAAATAAAGCATTTTCTCCAACACCTTGGGGACAGCCTACTTTGGTCTCTGGTGTAGGGGCTTAAATTTCCATTAAGATGGAATTGGGAAATGTTTAACAAAGTAAATAAAAATGAAATGTAATCTAGATGATGTTAATTTGTGGTTTTCTAAGTCAATATATTGTCCACAGAGATTGATTTCTATTGGAGTTTGACACCAGTGACCTTTGAAGTCCTTTCCAGCTCAATAACTATGATCCTAAAAGCCACACAGTAGGTATTATTTCCTTTCTCTTAAAGTAGCATCTCAGGGAAAACACACTCTCGATGGCTCTCCTTTATGAGAGGCAATTAAAATCCAGTCCTTATGCTGACTAACAGCATCCTCTAGTGGAGCTCAGGAGCTACTGAAAGTTCAATTTGCACCAAAAGCAAACTAAGCAATTTAAGGGCATGAAAAATTTGCCAGCTTTTTAAAACCTTTTTATAGGACCACATGGAATCCAAGAGGAACATATATACTTTTGGGAAGCCAAAAATAATTCCACTGACTTGTTTGCTTGAGTTCTAGTCCTGGGCTCCATGGCTCAATGGATTTGGGCTCCAAGACCAAGGTTTGAATCGGGGCTTTGCAATTTACTACCTGTGTGACCTTCTCAGCTTCCATTTTCTTATCCATAGAATGAGATAAGGCTAACTGACTTCAAAGTGCTCTTACAGCTTTAAGTCCTTTGACCATGACCTTAAGTTATTAAGTAACACCAGCCCCCCTGAAGCCTGCAGAATTCATAGCTTCTGGCAGAGAGGAAGCATTTAATAAATGCTGATGGATTGAGTGATTGATTCTCCTCCTTGGACCTCAATTTCAATGTAAAATGTGATGTAATATAAACTTTAAAATGAAGATAATAATCCTTGACCTGCCTATCTCTTGTGGATCAAATGAGTAAAAATCAAATGAGATTCATGTATGTGAAAGCATTCTGAAAAACTAACATATAGATGCCTATATAGAATAATTTTACATTTTTGTACCTATTTGTGCCTAGTGGTAGCCATCTTTAGGGTGTGGTGGGGGAGGGCAGAAAAAAAGAAATTACCATGATAACTTTATTGTATATTTAAAAGAATAGCAAGTTGTACATAATAGATTTGCAGTTTCATGTGAAATTATCTTTTTTATTTTACTGTTATGGGATTGCTTGTCTTCTCCCACAAATTAAAAATAAAATAAATAAAACATTTTTTAAAGAAAAAATTATTAAAGGCTGTACTAGTGTATGGTATTATCAATGAAGGTATTGCTTAATTTTAACTGAATAGGAAACTGAGAATATATGTTCTGGGCAAAGTTCAAAACACAGCTGTTCTGGATGTCTACAGAGCCTGATTTGTTCAAATGGATTTAAGTTAATTTAGGAAAGATTTCTCATCCTCTCCTCATCCCCACAGGGGGAAAAAAGGAAATTAGGACTCTGACTATTTCTAAACATCTGCAGATATACCAGTAGAGTAGGGAAGCTGGACAGGGGAAGAATGCCAGAGAAATTTTCTCCTTCTACCTCCAGACATGTTCACAGGTTGCAAAATGGCTCAGAGTCTCCAACTGCTGAAATTTCCAGGCTTAGCTGTTCAAAGCCACTAGGGGTATGAGCAATTTGTTTCTTCATCCCATCAAATTGTTTCCTTCTTGAATTAATCAAATTGGTGTTCCCTCCTCATAAAGACATCATTGGGATATGGCTACATTATTACAGATAAACACTTCATTAACACTTTGTGATTAAATGATGAGCATTCTAAGTTGAAGGATTTTTCCAAAGATTGATTCCCCTATAGATATAAATAGGTACAGTCAAGAAGTATTCAGAATAGAAGAAACATAACCTTAGAGAGAAAGGAAGGACTAGCCCCGGGAAGATTAGGAAGGATCTCCTGAAGAAGGCAGTATTTGAGCTGCCTTGAATGAAGCCAGGAATTCTAAGAGAGGGAGGTGAGGAAGGAGAATGTGCCAGACATGGAAGATAGCTAGGGTAAAGACACTGAGCTGGGAAATGGAGTGTCATGTGTGAGGAAAGCCAAATTGTCCAACAGGGTTGGACCATAAAGAATACAGAATGAAGTAATATAAGAAGGTTGGAGAGGTAGGAAGGGATCAAGTTGTGAAGAAATTTAGATTCAAAATGATGAGTGTGTCTATCAGCAAGGATTCATGAAGCACTTACTATCTGCCAAAGTACCGTGCTAAGTGCTAGGGATACCAAAAAAGGAGCTTATATATGATCCAGGAGGTAATAGGGAATCCTTAGAGTTTATTGAATAAGGGGATGGTGACATAGTCAAACCTACAATTTAGAAAAATCACTTTGACAACTCTTTTGAAAATGGATTGGAGTGTCAAGGGACTTGAAACAAGGAGCAGATAAGGAGCAGGGGCCTGAATCATAATGGTAGCATTTATGAGCAGAGGGAAGCGGGATGATAAGAAACATTATAGTTGTTGGAATGACAAGATTTGGTGATTCTGACTGGACATGTGGCATGAGTAAGAATAAAGAGTCCAAGTAAGACATTGAGATGGTGAACCTAGAAAGGGAATGGTGCCCTGTAGTATCTTAGGGAAGTCCAGAAGACAGGTGGGTTTGGAGAGAAGGATAGCGAGTTCTGTTTTGGTCATGCTGAGTTTAAATGCTGAGAGGGAATCAGTAGCCCTGAGCTTTTAAGTCCCAAATCTACCTAGTCATCTACACTATGATGTCTCCCTTTCCTGCACCCCCTTCTCTACCTCTTATCATTCCCTCATGGCCTAGATTAAATGGTTAGCTTTCTTATTAACAAATTCCCACCTATGTGTTAATGACCGATAATAGCTTCATAAATCATATTTCACAGGATTATCCCTCTGGATACAATCTAGTTCAAGTAGAATTTTGATTCATATCATAGTTGGTACCAAGGAAATAAAATTGTTACCCTATCAAAGAGATTCCATTTTTAAATACTCAGAGACCCAGAACATTTTTTTTCTACTATTTGTGGAGTCAATGAATTACTAAATAGTGATGTACAAATAAATACTCCTTGTTACTATCCCAGAAAGACAAGGACTGCGTTTTCTCAACCAACAATCTCTTTTGAGTGGTTACAACAGGAATTAGGAATAGAATGAGTTGAGAATCTCCATCACTAATCAATTATCACTAGAAACAGGGAAGAAAATCTTGGAGTAGTTACCATCATTCTCTCCTCAGATTTTACTATTCTCTAACGGCCCTTTGGGGCCGAGATGACTGTGTTCTTCCAAGCATTGCATCTACTAAAATAGAAAATTGAAACTCAGATCTCCACAGGTCTTTATCCTCTTCTGACAAGTCATGTGTCTGTGTGTACAGATGTGTATATATTTACATGCATACATATATAGGTACTTGCACATGCACATGTATACACACGTGCGTGTGTGAAATTGTGAGTATGCATATATATGTATGTGTGTGTTACCCTCTTTGGCTAATTGGGCTTTAGTTTCCTTATCTATAAATGACAGGAGGATAGATTAGGCTAAATGATTTCTCAGGTCACTTTCAATTCTAACATCCCATGATCCAACAACTCTTCTTTCATGCTAATATATATTTATATTTTGCTTTATGGTTTGCAATGTACTTCACATGTATTATCTCAATCTTTACCACACTGTGAAGAAGGTGTTATGACTATTCCTATTTTACAGATGGGGAAACTGAGTCTGAGAGAGGTTATGTGACTTGTCCACAGTTAAGCACTTGGTACATATCTGAAGTGTATTTGAACTCAGGACTTCCTGAATCTGAGTCTAGTATTCTACATCAAGCAGAAAAACTCCAAAGCCCACAATTTAGAACACAGATAAGAACAGAAACAAAAGCTTTACAGGAACACGCAACTATGGGGGAATTCTGAAGTAAGAATTCCTCCTGAACTGACCAGACGGAGGACTTTTTATGTCCTGACATAGACAATGTGCTATGTTTTTCTACGTTTAGCCTTGGGAGGGGGCAAGTAAAAGGGTTTCTGAACTAACTCGGGCCTGTCTTCTGGTATTTTAAGTTTGGTAATGGAATGGAGTGAAGTACTCTTGGGTCATTCAACAGATTCTGTAGATTTATTCAGCCATAGCAGAGAAGGAGCTTCAGTAAGGCTATGTGCCCTGGGGCCGGAGGTGGTGGCAAATAGGAGAGAAGGGAGGTGCTGTGTTCAGAAACTCTGGTGATGTGGAGGGCCGCTAGGTGGTGCCATAGAGCAGAGAGCGCTGAGCCTGGAGTCAGGAAGACAGCCTCTTGTGTTCAAATATGACCTCACTTACTTAGCTGTGTGACCCTGGGCAAGTCACTTAACCCTGTTTTCCTCAGTTTTCTCATTTGTAAAAATGAGTTGGAGAAGGAAATGGCAAAACACTCCAGTATCTTTGCCAAGAAAACCCCAAATCACAGAGAGTCGAACATGACTGGACAATGATCCAACAAAAAGTCCCCATCGTACAGATTGCAGTGGTGTCCTGGTCAATGTTGAACCAACTCTTTGAGAACAAAAAGTGTACACACCATGTAATTTGAAGCTTCATCTGCTTCATTAACATTTATTCATCACTTTCTTAAGTCTAGAATAATTGCAGATTATTGTTTTTATTGATTTTCCAGTCTAGATAATCAATAAAACCATAATTCAACCCCTGATTTGTAGCTGATTTCTGAGGCATAAAGACTCACCCTGAAAATTTAACAATTCTTGAGTCTGCTGGCCCATCTCTGATGGAGGTAAGGAAACTGAGGAAAGGCCAGAGGACTTTCCAAAGTCACACAGCTGGTAAATGGCAGAGATGGGTTTTAAAATTAAGATTCATTCCATTAAAGAATGAAGTCAGTTAGCAGTCAGTCTACAAACATTACTTAATGTTCCTTATTTATACTAAAAGTGACCACTAAAAAGAATTGTGAGGCCACATAAAAACATAAATAATAGAAGGCAAAGGAAGTTGGTGGAGAGACCCTTCTGGCTATGGCTTAAGCAGCTCCAAATGGA
Source organism: Bettongia penicillata ogilbyi (assembly GCA_023548195.1). Classification (NCBI taxonomy): domain Eukaryota; kingdom Metazoa; phylum Chordata; class Mammalia; order Diprotodontia; family Potoroidae; genus Bettongia; species Bettongia penicillata. The sequence continues at coordinate 695,911 of JAJHZJ010000289.1, read as the reverse complement.
GTAATGGACCACTGTGGTTATGGCCCCGAATCTGACCTTGTGCTGTGTTACTCTCTAAGAGAGTTGTCCTCTGTGACTGCTATTTTCCCTGGCAGGGAAATAAACTCTTCCAGTTGAATGGGGTACTGCGAAACAAAGTCCCACCAAAAGCTCTGTGATTTATCTGACTGGATATACAGACAACTGACATTTAGGATGATGATGTCAACTTAAATCTGATAGCATAGAGTGACAGAATATTGGACTGCAAAGAGCCACTAAAGCCTGTCTCCAGAACAGCTGTGCTAATAAATTAAGACAGGCCATATACAGGCATTAGCCTTGGAAAGAAATAAGGTTGAGCTGAAAAGAAATGGGACAGCAGATGAGTGAAAATCCAAAACCTAATGAATAATATGAAGTAGGAATCAACAAGGCTTCCGATCACTGTGTGGTCGTGTCCAGGAAAGTCTGACCCATTTTTTTTTTCACAAGCTGACGCATTTTTTGTCTGAGCCCCTAGAGCTAATACGCACCTAACGATGCTAAGCAGATGGTTATGTACCTTATCCAGAACCTCAAAATTGTGAAACTGGCCATGTTTGTCTTTAGTCACCTACTCATCTCTTTCACAACCCTGCCCACTCTCCCTCTCCTTAAAGTGATGTCATGTGCTCAAGAGATCCTTTCCTACCCTCTGTCAAAGCCTGTTCTCTGATAAACTTTTTTCAGGATACAGGTGAAATGACTGTCAAAGTTGAAAGAAAACCTCCTCGATTCTCCAGGAGTGGTACAAGACAGAGGAAAGAATGCTTGGTTTAGATTCAGAGACCTGAACTCAAATCCTGGCAGCAACTTCTATTGTCTGTTGATGCACATGGATTTAATAAGGAAGTGGCTATGTCTACCTGGCCTGAAGACTCCCTTATTCCTGGTCTGTAAACGTCCTGGCCTGTGCACAGTCAGGTCTGCACTGAGTCAATTCAGTTCCATAAATGAACAATTACCTACAGACCTTCTCATGTAGTTGTGTATATTATAGTTATCTGTGTCGACATCTGATACTCTTATAGACAGTAAGCTTCATGGAGGGAGGCAACGTCTCCCCCAGTGCCCAGCATGCTCTGAAGCCAATGAGCATTTAACGGGCTTGCTGGAAAAGAGAATAAAAGAATGCATCCTTGTATTACCTTTTCCAAAGGGTGGCTATGAGGAAAGCACTTTGCCAAAAAAATCACATCAATTCGAGTACCATTATCTTCTGACCGTTTGGCCTTCTCCACCTAGATGTAAGAGTCCGCTATATGATCTCTCTGTTCCTTTTTGCCTCTGTTCCTTTTTCTCTAAGCTTTCTCTTTTCAATCCCAAAGTAAAACTAGAGTGGTGTAATTGGGGCTTTGCCCTGGGATAATGAAATTTAAAAGGGCACTAACTTTACTTGCACTCCTACTTGAATATAGGAACAGTAACCTTAACATCTAATGGATAATTCGTTTAAAAAAGAGACTTATTTCCCATTTTAAAATACCAGCTAAGATACCAGATGGTCCACTTTTTCTCCCACTAACACATCTGCCCCACACTTCCTTAACTTCTTTCTCTATAATGTCCCCTTTGGTAATTTCATTTATCCATTTATCTGCATATGTAGCTGACTCTCAAATCTGTATCTTCTCCCCAGTTGAACTACTTTCCAGTCTGGTGGTATTCCCTCTTTCCCTTGCAGTTGAAACCAAATGCTATTTGCCCCAGAAACCCCAAGATTCCTAGCTACAGCTCTGCCTCTGTGCAAATGATTCACAAAATTTATCTCTAGCTGTGAACTCTGTTCTCACATTGGCCTTTTAACTTGTGTTCTCCATGGCTAGTATAAGTTCTAACAGATCCAACTAGGTTAGAAAAGACCCAGTGGAAGAACGTATTTGTCATTAAATATAGCCTACCTCTGAGAGACTCATAACCAGAGCCCAACAGGTAGTGATGTTCCCCGCTTCAGTGGAATGGGTGTTCACACTGATGATATCCACTCTTTCAAAATGTTGAAGTGGCAGGGTTTATTCCAATTCATTAGTTTAGGAAGGATACTGACAACCTGGAGAACATTCAGAGGAGGGCAACAGAGCACTGAAGGGGCTTGAGATAATATTATATGATAATTGGTTGAAAGAAGTGGAGAGAAGACTGGGGGGGACATCACAACTGTCTTCAAGTACTTGAAATACCATGAAATTGGAAGAGGGATAAGACTAGTTCTGCCTTGTTTCAGAAGAGAGAACCAAGAAAAATGGGGTGAAAGTCATAAAGGAACAGATTTAGGTTGGATTATGAAATCCCATGACTCCAAAGGTCTGAGGTAGCATTGGGTTCAATAATCCACGATTTTCACTGAGAGATTTTCACCCTGATCCCATCATTCTGAAATAAGGAAGCATGCAGTATTTAGAGATCAGCTGTCATCTTGTATCTTATGATAAATATGACCCTGAAATCCTGGATGGAGATGCCATCTGCCATTTACAACAGGGAAAGTTTCATGGAATCACAGAACTCAGAGGTGGAAGGGGCCATGGAGACCAGTACCTGTACAACTATAGTCTCTTGAATGTCCCCTTAAGTGGTCATTCGGTACATATTCTATCCTTTCATTGAGAAGACGAAATGGGTCACAGGTTCAGCTGACTGATCCCAAGGCATGGCAAGGAAAAATCCTAGGACAAAGAAATACTTGATGGAGAAAGTTAAAAAGAGAAGCCTGGAGTGTGAGGTTTTCTAATCACAGCATCTTTTGAAAAGGGCAGGTGTCACGGGGCTTTTGGTGACACAGTCCTATAAGCAGACTTAAATCCAATAAGACTCATTTAAACTAGCTCCATTTCAAATGTATGGCAGTAAATGTGCCCATGTGCATTGTAGCTGCTTGTCACCGAAATTCACACATTTATAAAAAGAACACGAGCCTATAAGTCAAGAGAACTGGATCCTGGTGCTAGACGTGAGCATGATGTGGTACTGATCTCAGCTTCCTCTGCAAAATGGAGTTCCATTAAAGAATCTCTGAGATCCTTTTTGGCTCTGGAATGCTGGGATATTGCGCTCTGAGAGACCTCAAATGTAAAGGTTAGTCCAGGGGTGGCAAACCTGCGGATTTGAGGCCCTCTAGGCCCTCAAGTGTGGCCCTTCGACTGAACCAAACTTCACAGAACAAATCCTTTTATTAAGGGGATAAAGCTAACCTTTAGGCTAAAGTATTAGGCTATGCTCATCATGGATTTCCTTATTTTCTTCCAATTAAGCTAAAGCTAAGAAGAATTGTTATCCCAGAGCCAGAAAGACTTCCCCTTAACCCATCCTGCCTGGATGACTAGAAGCAAGACACTTAACCTGTCAGGCTTCTAGACAACCCTTGAAAGCTCTAAGTTATGAAAAAAGGCACCAACCTGCTATGGAAGACAAAATTTCTCAATCCAGAGTTCCTAATACCACTTCCTATCCCAAAACTGAAGATAGATCAATTCTGCTTCATAAAATAGCTATATTTTCCTTTGTTTTTCATTTGTTTTGCTTTGTCTTTCCCAGACCTGTGCTTTCATTGCTCTTGGTAGCTCCAGTTGAAGATTTCCTTTACTAACATAGATGGACACCTCTGTTATTTATGGTCTTAAAGAATTCCTGGGGCATTGAAAGGTTCAATGACTTTCCCAGAGTAATACTTTCATTAGGTGGTAAAGGTAAGTCTTGAACCTTTAACTTCTCAGCTCAGACGCCAGCTCTTAACCTAGCTACGCTGGCCAACTTGCAGCTTCTCCAACATGACACTGTTTCCCAACCCCACGGTTTCTCATTGACTGTCTGCCATGTTGGGTATGCTCTCCTCCCTCACTTCTGACACTTAGTTTCACTTCAACACAGCTCAAATTCTACATTCTCTAGGAAGCATTTTCCACTAGTTACCAAACCCTCCCTCTCTGTTCTTTAGATGGAGATTACCATGTATGTCTTTGATATACAAAGTTGTTATACAAAAGTTGTCTCCCTATTAGACTGTTATCTCCTTGAGGGCAGAAACTTATTTTGTATCCCCAGTACTGAGCATGGTGCCTGGCACACAATCAGTGCTTAATAAATGCTTTCTGACTTACTGTCTTTATTTCAGGAAACAAAAATAAAAGAATAATGCAAAAAAGTAAAATTGTATCTGTAAATCAATATTCACACTTCACTTCTGGGGGAGGGAGGAAGGGTGGGCCTGCCCTATGATTGTAGTAATAGATGGAATTGCTGATGAGGAATCTCTCTCTGCCAATACAGATCAGATTTGCAGTCAGGTGTACCTCACAAACACAATTTAATATGTAGGACTGTATGGAATTTTATTTTAACCATCATAGCCAGTCTTGGTGCTTCTCCAATGGTGATCTCTCTCCTCCCAGACAGGAAAGTTTTGTAAAAGTCTTGTTTCTGTAGTGCCTGTGCTGTGAGATGCGGCCTGTGAAAGAGGAAGAAGAAGGAAAAAGGAGAGATGGAAATTTGAAGGAAGAAAGCTAACACTCCGTAGCAGAGCAGTGAGTTCCTAGGGCAACTGTCTTCCTGTCAAAAAGCTTTGTGATTTCCAGGGATACATACAACACATAAACATTCATCAAAACTTTCTGTTTGGGGTTGCATCCCATACGATTATAAGAGGGTTCCTTTTTGAGGGAGAAGCCAAGGATCCCTCTCTGTATTAATTAAACTTGCCAGAGTGAACAAGGGCATAAGGTCATAGAGCACAAAACTCTCAGTTCTTCTCCAGCCGAATCCAAAAAAATATGGCGTTCAGCACTGCACCCCACCTCACCAAATAGTCTTCAACAAGGATCCAGACTTGGAAGGGAAAAGAGGTCAGGAGAAGGATCAGGCAAGCACCTTTCCTTTGTTCAGTTGCCCAGCTGTGGTTGTAGCCCAATTTGCTGCCCCTCCCCATCACTTCTACTCCAAGACTTTTCCAGGAGCTCCAGGTCCTTCATGATATGAAGAATATCCGAGAGTTCCAGGTACTCAGAATTTAGAATCGTTCTAGGGTGAGCCTACCTGTGATAGTTTTCAGCATACCAGATAGGCTTCTGACCTCATTAGAAAGAAAAACAGATTAAAGAGCATCCTCCAGTCCCTCTACGAGGAAGTCTAAGGGTCCAAAGGTAACTTGTAACTGATTGGGCTTTTCCTGTTCTTAGTCTCATACCATGATCATTCTCTATCTCACCCTTGACTAGGACAGTGAAAATAAGAGTTGTCTTAGAAGGAAAGGACTGAGATACTATTTAGCCTCAAATAGCATTTACATGAGAATAGCATTTGTTCTTGTTAGTTATACCAAGGAAAAAACTGGGAAATGCTATTGCCCTTCTTGAAGTCCAGCAAAGATGTAGATGTCATGGGGACAGGACTCAAGTGAGCAGAGATGTAGCTGCTAACACGTCCTCTACCGAGGGTTCAAGGGCTCAGATTTGGTCCTCACTGTAATCTCCACTAGGGAAATCATTGGATAACTGCAGATTTCCAAGCTTTTTCCCCCTTGAGAGAAAGCTTACAGAAGTGAGCCCCAGCTCTCACTGCAGACCCACACTCTCCATAGGAGGAAGTCATCAAAAACACATGTGGAAATCTCTTCCTTGTTCGGTAATGAAATTGTGAATTATTAACAACTCTCGCTGATAGTTTCCTAGTAAAGGCCTATAAACAGCACAATTATCTCAGTATAACCAACGCTACTTGTACCCACATCCTTTAATAGAAAGATGGCTTGTGCAATATGCTAACAACTTTATTGAATGGATGAGTGAAGAAACAGGTATTAGGCAAGTAACATATATTTTTACTAAGTATATTAAAAGTCCTACAAGTCAATAGCACTTCTAAGAGGAAACATGGAGACTACAAGAGAAATATAATGAAAACCCTCTTGAAACTTTTCTTTCAGCCAACCTACAGTTACCAGAAAATAATCTTCTTGATTCTAAAACTGGTGCATGACTTTCTTCTCCCCACCCTTGGCAATTATTGCCATTTCTGACTCTAGCTAAAGAGGGGGGATCCTTCACAAAGGCTTCTGGGACTCAGGAAGGAAGCATTGGAAAACAGGGTTCCTCTCTAGCAAAGGTACACCCCAGTTACCAGAAGGGGCTTCTCAAGCACAGGTCGATGTGTCCTGGATTTGAATTCAGACAACTGGGGTTTGAATTCTGGCTCTGCCATTAACTACTTATATGATCTCAAGGAAATTCCTTTGTCTTATCACTCCATTTCCTCATCTGAAAAAAATGAGGAGTTTGGCTAGATTAGGGATTCTTGACTTTTTTTGATGTCATAGCCCTCTTTAGCAGTCTGGTGGACCCTGTCTCAGAATGATGTTTTTAAAAGACAAGAAGTAAATTACATAGAATTATAAAGGAAATGGATTATGTTAAAAAAAAACTTAAATTTTTTTTTTTTAAAAAGCTTAGGTGCCCCAGGTTAAGGACACCTAGAACAGCTGATCCCCAAAATCCTTTCCAGCTGTAACATTGTATGATTCTAATTTTGCTGTGCAGAGCTCAAGGCTCAGCAAGGGCTAAAAGCTGTCATTTCCACTGGGATTTTCCTCAGGTTTTCATCCAAGTGTGTGAAATAGTCAAGAAGGCTAAACACCAAACACACACACTCACACACACACACACACACACATACTCACACACACACTCACACACTCACACACACACTCACACACACACACTCACACACACACACTCACACTCAGACGCACTCACACACACACACACACACACACTCACACTCAGACGCACTCACACTCACACACACTCACACACACACACTCACACTCACACACACTCACACACACACTCACACACACACACACTCACACTCAGACACACTCACACACACACACACTCACACTCACACACTCACACACACACACACACACTCACACTCACACACACTCACACTCACACACACTCTCACACCCACATACTCTTTGCCCACAGTATCATGAATGCTTTACTCCAGCTGTACGTTATCTCATCTTCCTCTGGGCTTAGGCTTCATCCTCTGTCCTTAATTACCCCTAGCTTTCTCTCCCTCTCTCCTTTAGCTGCTGCTCTGCCTTGAATGAAGTCCAGCTCTATCCCAGGACACCTGCTTCACATGCTTTGCCTGAGGAGAGCAATGATATGAAAATTGGCAATGTAATTCAAATCCCATTTTAGAGGTAAATAACCTTGACAGCAGAGTCTCCCATGCTCTCTTCTGTAGACCCTAGTGCTTGATGCAAAGTGAACAGGAGTTCTGTGAGAAAATGTTCATGCTTTGCAGCACTTTCCTCTCTAAAATATTAAATTCAGGGACATAATACGTCTTAATGGTTTGAATTCTGGTCTTGGAGTGAGAACTGAATTTAAACCCTGCCTCAGAAACTAGTACTACTTACGTGAACCTGGACAAGTCACTTAGCTTCTCAGCCTCAGTTTCCACATCTGTAAATGGGCATAACAGCATCTATTTCATAGGATTGTTGTGACAATTGAATGAGAGATTAAGTAAACTGCTTTTTTAAAAAAGCACTAGACTAGATGAATGTTACTTATTATTCAGCAGGAAATTAGGTGTGCATAAAAATGCTTACATTCTGACCATGTCGGGGTAGAAAATAGGCTTAATATCCTTTGTTCTAAAATTCTCCACATTGGCCCACCCCCCTGAGTCCGAGCATAGTTCATACAAACATTGATGTTTCATCCGTGTCGTTCCAAGCTCTCTATGTTCTGTAGTAAAATTAGTTTGGGAAGTGTTGTTCTCAATATATTTTTAAAGAGTAACTGACATTTATGTGATGTTTTCTATTTATTATCTCCTTTGAATTTTACAACAACCTTATAAGGTATGTGTACTTGTATTATCCCCATTTTGCAGATGAGAAAATAGTGGCGGAGGGTGCTTATAGCCTTTGCCCTGGATGCCCAGCTCCCAAGTGTCTGAGGAGTTTTCAATCCTAAAACTCAGTGCACTATTTCATGCTGCCTCCCAAGCCACTATAATAAAAATATCTCCTGGTTGCAGATGAGTGTAGACATTTGTATCATAAATACAGAAGTCCTGGTTGAGAGGGGGGAAAATGGCCAGCACTTGGAAGTAATCCAGTCAATTTGTCAGTCAATTAAAGTATCTAACTGAATGCCCGCGAGCTATGTAGCAGAACACAGGTGTGCTTCATCACTATTTCCTGAAAAGGTGCCCAAAATGGCTTTTTTTTTTTGTTTACCTCCAGCATAATTTCCAAAGATAGGAGATGTACTGTGGTAGAACCTGTCCTTGCAATGTAATTGGTGCAGGGGAATAAGCTGACCTGGCAACTATACCCAGGATGTTAGAATAATTGGCTTCACAGCACTAACCAGTTAGGGTCACCAAATTCAACTGAATCAATTCTGTATCCTTGCCAGATACCCTTTCCATGGTATTGTTAAGTAAACCTCCTTTTCGGAAATGTTAGATGGTCTATAGAGTTTGAACTTCCCTGCTTCTCTTGAGGACAACACCATCTAGTCCTCCTGGTTTGCAATCTGCCTTTTTATTCTCCCTCGCCCCACCACCCTCACCCCACTCCTATCAACACAATGTTCTCTCACATCTGTTCTTTTTATTCTCACAGCCACTCCTTTCAATCAGGACCTCCTTACTTCTCATCGGGACTATTACGATAACTGTCTAATTGGTGTCTATGCCTCAAGTGTCTCTGACCTCCAAAACACCCTCTCCACAGTTGCTAAGTGGATATTCCTAAACCATTCGTCTGACCATATAAATGTCTCTGACATTTAAAGCCCTTTTCAATCTGGCTCTGACTTATTTGACATTATTCCCCTTCACAGACTCTACAATTCAGCCAAACTGGGCTGCCTATCTCTTTTACAGGGCATCTCATTGCTTTTCCCAATAGACTACACTTTTTTTAGAGCAAAGGATATTCTATCCCATTTTGTTTTCCATTATTTTGGTTTGTCTTTTTATTTCTAACACCTGGCACACAGTGGGTACCCAAGAAATGCTTATAGAATCACTGAAAATGGATCAAATTTGCACCAGACACTGCTGAACCAAATGCAAAAGAGGGAAGACTTGGGAAGGTGAGGGAGTGGTGTGTACCAAGAGGTGACTGAATTGGAGGGCAACAGGGGGAATTTGGGAGATGAGAACAGCCAAGCAGGGTAGGGATGGCTGGCAGACAACACTGAAATGAATGAAGGTTTATTTTGGATCTGGAGAGACGTGCTCAGTCAGGCTGCTGCTGCTCTCTCTTGCCTGTAAGTAGGGTGGTGTGGGGTGGGAGATGATGAGGAGAGGTAGGAAGGAGTGGTTTGGATATTGACGTCTCAAGTCATGACCTAACCAGGCAGGAAGTCTTTCTGAAATGCTAAGCGATCCTGCTCTTGGTAATTCTTACCCATATCCCCATCTTCTCCCAAGTCTAAGTGATCATGCCCCCACCCCCTGGACTGCTAATGGGGAGAGCATGGAGGAGGTGATGAAAAAGGTCCAACCAGATGAGGAGGTTCAAACAATCAGGGATTGTTGTGAAATGTGGGAAATTCAAGGGGCAGAAGTGGATTCTATAGCTCCACAGCTAGAGCTGGAGTCGAGTTTCATTTGCTTGAGGAATGCTGCCAACCCAGCAGCCTGCTTTCATGCCATGGCAAAGCTGATGGTAACATGGCCCAACAAGGCCATGGAAAATGGCTTTAGTTGCCAACAGTGGAACTCTTTGGTGTCTGTGGAACCTAGAGGCTTGGAACAAGAAAGGAAGCGATTGTAGTATTTAAGGAAGCCCCTGAAAATGTTAGGCAGTGGAGACAGAGAAGAGAGAGTCATGCTTAGGAGAAGTAGGCTCAAAGGACTGTAGACAGATCTATAGATGGAAGGGACCTTAGAGGTCATCTAGTCTATCTCCTTCATTTTTCAGAAGAAGAAATTGAGTCAGGGAAGTGACTCAGATAGTAACTAACTGGTACAGTGAAAAATAGTATTGAACTTGGAGCCGGCCCTAAGATCTGAATTTGAATCCTGGCTGCTTGGGAAGTAAGGTGACGGAGGGCATTGTGGGTTAATTTTGGAGTTAGACTTGACTGAGTAGTGATACCGTACGGTGTCAAAGAGGAATTGCTTAATTAGGAAAGGAAGGAGGACTGTTGACCTGCTACCCTGAGTCCACCTTGACCATCCTCCTTAGCCAACATGGTAACTGACTAGCTTTCACAGAATTGGCCCCATTCCATTCCATCTTCTCCAGGAGATTACTCCTCTGTCATCCCTCCTTTCTCACGTTAATCTTCCATTGGTTCCTCTCTACTACCTGACTTTTTACTGACCACAAACATACCTATGTCTACCTCATCTTCTAAAGGCCCTCATTCGATTCATTCCTTTCCCTGATATTGCTTGTCCTTTATCTCTTTATCTGTTATGTCTGAATTCCTTAAGAAGGTCATCCGTGGTCTATAATCAATTGATGCTTCCACTTTTTTCCCCTCTCTTAATTCTCTATAGTCTGACTTCTGACCTCATGGAATTGTTTTCTCCATAGTAATTAATGCCAAACCTAGTGGTCTTGTTCTCGATCTCCATCTTTCTTGATCTCTCTGCAACCTTTGACACTGGCAGCAACCTTTTTTCCTTGGTGTTCTCTTTTCTCCAGGTTTTTCTGTCACTACTCTCCCCAATTTTTATTCTTACCTATTTAAATGTTCCTTTTCTGCGTCCTTTGCTGGGTCTTTATCTGTATCATATCCACTAACCATAGGTGTCCCTCAAGGTTTTGTCCTAGGTCCTCTTCTCTTCTCCTATATTATTTCATTGGGTGATCCCACTGGCTCCATGATTTCAATCTTCATGTTGGTGCAAACAACTCTCAGATTTACTTGTTTAGCCCTAATCTCTCTTCGGACTCCTATTCCCACATCTGTAGCTGCTTGTTAGACATCTGGAATTGGATGTCTCATATATATCTTAAACTCAACCTTTCCCAAACTAAATTCATTATCTTTCCCTCCCACTTTTCTCTCTTCCTAATTTCCCTATTACTACAGGGAACCACCATCTTCCTGTCACCTAGGTTCACAACCCAAGTGTCATCTTTGACTCCACACTCTGTCTCATCATCCACAGGCAACCAATCAGTTATCAGCTCTTGTCATTTCTAACATCTTTATAACATCTCTCCTACACACACCCCCTTTCTCTTTTGACACTACCATTAATCTCTCTGCCTCAAGGCATTCCCTACTCCAAACCTTCCTTCACTTAGCTGTCAAATTGAACTTCCTAAAGGTCTCCCCCATTAGATTGTGAGTTCCTCAAGATGGGTCTTTGCCTTTCTTTGAAAGTGCTTAGCACAGTCCCTTACACACAGTAGGTACTTAACAAATGCTAGTTGACTGACTCACTGAATTCTCATCCAACCCACTTTATAGTTTGGCTGACACATGAATACCCATATCTTCTCCTTTCCTTTCCTTTTTTGGGGGAGTGGGGTGGGTAGGGTGGGGTGAAGTATTTAATAGCCTGGGTCGGTAAAAACAATAAACTTTTATCGAAAAAAATTTAAAGCACTATTTCCAAAGACCATCTCACAAAACCCACAGAATCAAAGGACTGCATGAACATACAGTGTTGACTGATGTACAGGGTCAGCCATCTGAACAGGTGGCCTTGGACACCATTCTTGCCAATCTTTGAAAACAGAGCCTCTCATATGGCACCTCATTAGACACTCTCCATTCCAACCAAACTGACCTGTTTGCTGTTTCTTGAACCTGATATTCTCTACACCTCTATGCCTTTGTCCAAGTTGTCCCCTTGGCCTAGAATCCACTTCTTATCTCTTGCCTTCTTAGAATTCTTATCTTCCTTCTAGGCCCAGCTCAGCTCAGGTGTCATTCCCCCTCAGGGAGCGTTTCCTGATTCCCCCCTACAGGGTGATGCCCTCTCTTCCTCCTTAAATTTCCTTGTACTATGTTACTCCCATGTCAAGGATCTTCATTAGCTCTGTTACCAGAAAAATAAAATGCATACTCCTCAGCTTGGCATTTTATTTTAGTCTGATTATAGTCTACCTTCTGGAATGAGTTCACAATACTCCCCTTCACACATTGTTCCAGTCAAACTGGATCTTGCTCTTCCCCAAATTCAGTATTCAATTTTCTGCATTTCTGCCTTTGCACACTTGTACATGGCAGTTAGGTGGCACAGGGGATAGAGCGCTGGGCCTGGTGTCAGGAAGACTCATCTTTGTGAATTCAAATCCAGCCTCAGATACTTACTAGCTGGGTGACCCTGAGCAGGTCACTTAATCCTGGTTGCCTTAGTTTTCTCATCTACAAATGAGCTGGAAAAGGAAAGGGCGAACCACTCCAGGATCTTTGCCAAGAAAAGCCCAAATAGGCTCATGAAGAGTCCAGACATGACTGGCCAGCAGCAACAGTAACAACCCCCAGGCATAAAATGCCTTTCTTCCTCAGATTAGCCTCTTAAAAATCTCACTAGTTCAGGTACTACTTTTTAGAGCAAGCTTCCCCTCCCCTCAGTTGTTATTCCAATCTTTTTACTGAAATTACTTTGTATTTACTTTATCCAGATATGTATTATTTATCTGCTCACGATGGTGTAAACTCCTTCTTTGCTTGGTCTCAATATCTCCTACCAGACTAGAGGCTTTGCACATCAGGTAAGGGCCTAATAATCACGAGTTGAATTGAATTGATTACATTAGATTGGCTGGTTCAGGGGTGGGGGACTCTCAGCCTGCAGCCCACGTGTGACCTCTAGGCCACAAGTTGGGCTGGTATACAACATGTAGGTCTTTGAGGACAGGAATTATTCCTGTTTGAGCATAGTCAGTCAGTCAATCAGCACTTATTTACTACCTACTGTGTGTTAGGTCAAGGACTACAAAGGCAAGAGAGTCCCTGCTCTAAGGCAGTTCACAGTCTAATGGTGGGAGATGATGCAAACAACTATGTATAAACAAAACTATACAGAATAAATTGGGGGTCGTCTTAGAGGGAATACTAACATTCAGGAGGATTAGGAGAGGTTTCTTGCAGAAGTGGGATTTTAGTAGAGACTTGAAGGAAGTCAGAGAGGTCAGGAGATGGAGATGAGGAAGAACATTTACACACATGGAGGACAGCCAGTGAAAATGCTTCTTGTGTTTGAGGAGCATTGGACTGAGGAATTTGTGGAGGGGAGTAAGGTGTAAGAAAGCTGGAAAAGTAGGAAGGATTCAGGTTATGAAGGACTTTGAAAGCCAAACAGAGGATTTCATATTTGAACCTGAAGGTGATAAGGAGCCACTGGATGTTGTTGAATGAGAGGATGAATAAGTAAGTTGAGTAAGAGTAAGAAAAAAAATAGTAAGAATTCTATTATAGAGATGATAAATGAAACCATGGAGCTGATGAAATCACCAAGAGAAATAGTACAGAGAAGAAGGGAAGGCCCAGCAAAGCCCTGAGGGACAACCACAGTGAGTACGACACAGGGAAAGAACATTTGGATAAGAAGAATAAGTAGTAGCAGTACCAAGAAATTTAAAAAAGACTTCTTGCTATGGTCAGGGCAGGAAGAGCAATTACCAACAGTGCAGATAAAAGGTGATAAGGTCCTGCAGCAGGATGGTGGTAGTGTCCAAGGAGAGACTTTAGGAAGGTAGAAATGCCAGGACTTGGCAACTGATTGGATATAGGTGGTGAGTGAGAATGAGCCAAGGATGATACCAAGGTTGTGAGCCTGGATAGCTAGGAAGATGGTGGTATCCTCAAGAGTAATAGGGAGGTTAGCAAGAGAGGACAGTTTGGAGGGAAGGACGAAGGTCCTCATCACCTTACACCTTGATCACTGCAACAGTCTGCTGGTGGATCTGCCTTCCGCAGGTCTTTCCCCATTCCAATGGAGATTCAGTCACTAAAGTGATTTTTGTCACACCACTACTCAATAAACTCTAATGGTTTCCTATTGCCTCCAAGATAAAATACCAAATACTCTGGTATTCAAAACTCTTCAGAACCCCCTCTCACCTTTCCCATCTTAAGCCTTATTGTCCAATGTGAATTCTTCAATCCAATGACACTGATCTCAGGCTGTTCCACAATAAAGACTCCATCTCTCAGCTCCAGGCATCCTCTCTGGCTGACCCCACGTCTGAAACCCTCTCCCTCCTTCACTTTGACTACTGGCTTTGCTTAAGTCCAAACTAAAATTCTACCTTCTTAGGTAGCCTTAGGAAGGCTTCCCTAACCCCTCTTAATTCCTCTTCCCTGTCTATGGCTCACTTTGTATATATTTGTTTTCATGTTGTTTCCCCACATTAGACTGTGGGCTCCTTGAGGGCAGGGACTGTCTTTTGCCTCTTTTTATATCCCCAACACTTAGCACAGTACCTGGCACACAGAAGGAGTTAAATTAATATTTACTGATTGATCAAATGTCAAACAGGTGGTTACATATGTAAGATTGTAGAAAAGTTAAGGCTAGACAAGTAGAACTAAGAATCATATTATAGAGACAATAAATGAAACTATGGGAGTTGATGAAATCATCAAGTGAAATAGTATGGAGAAGAAGGGAAGGCCCAGTAAAGTACCCATGGTTAGCGGGTATAACACAGAGAAAGAACATTTTATAGGTAGGAAATGACTCAGGAGAGAGCAGTACCAAGAAAATCTACAGAGAAGAGAAAATAAAGGAGACAAGATTGACAGACAGTTTTGAAGGCTTCAGAGAAGTCAAGATGGAGGAAAACTGGGGAAAAGACCATTAGATTTGGCAAGTGAGAGATCTTTAGTAACTTTGGAGAAAGCATTTTCATTTTGATGAGGTTAGAAGCCAGACTGCAGAGAATGAAGAAGTACTGGCCCTTATTGTAGATGGGCTTCTCAAGAATTTACCCACAAAAGGAAGGAGACAGGACAATCACTATTTGGGAGGAGGATAGATGACTGAAGTGAGGGCTTTTTGAGGATGGATACACATAGACATGTTTATAGGCAGTAGAGAAGTAGCCAATAGAAGAAACAATTGAAGATTAATGTGAAAAAGTCGAGATAATGGAGGGAACAATGTGCTGGACAAGGTCAGATGGAACAGGATTACTTGTGCATGCAGAAGGGTTTGTCCTGGCAAAGAAAAAGATCACCATTTTAAGTGTATCAGGTATAGGAGGAAGTAGTGGCAGAAGGCACCTGAGGGATATGAAATAAGGAACAAGGAAGAAGGGAGAACTCTGTAAATGGCTTCAATTTTTTTCAGTGAAATATGAGACAAAGTTTTGAGCTGGGAAAGGAGGAGGGAAGGAGTGGCTGTCAATAGCTTGAGTATGGATAAGAAGGTTTGGAAAAGCTACTGTGGTAAGACAGTGAATTGATCAGGGAGGTATATGAGAATTGCTTTGCTGCAGTGAGAGACCAACTGAGATTATGTTACATAAACTTGTCATAGATCTAGTTGCACGCTTTTGTGATTTTCTCTTGCTTTGTTTAGGAGTACATGAGTAAGAGGCTAGGCAGTGAATGGTAGGAGTAATCCAAAGATGGGGTTAGGAGGGAGAAACTATTCTACAGGATAATGGGGCAAGATATGTGAGAGAAGAGGGTATCATATAAATGAACTGGTTCACCAGGGGTCAAGATGGAGAAGAGAACAGATAGTAGGCCAACAGTGAAGGACCTGGAAAGAACGAAGGACTGGAGAGATAGGTGGCCACAGGGTTTGGAGTTACAGAGCAGAGAGAGAGGTGGAATGACAACAGACAATGATCAGATAAAAGAATTTCAAAGTTTGTGAACACGGACGTATGGCCTTTGTGAGTGATGGCAAGATCAAGGGTATGACTGTCTCTATTTGGCTCTTGAGGGTGGAGTGAAATAGGCAAGGAGGGGAATTGGGAGATTGAGACATTTGAGGGAATATCACTTTTGTATGTTGAAATCTCTTAGAATGAGAGCAAGAGTTGGGAAGAGAGAAAGAACAGTAATTATTTAATAAATGTTTGTCTACTTGAATTAAACCTGTTTCCAGGGTGGGGGTGGGGTGGGGTTATCTGAAGCCTTCATCATTAATTGTTCACAGATCCCCAAACTGCAATGACTCCACAATTACATAAGGAAGAGTGAATGAAAAAAGTTTCTAGTCTTGAGGAAGGAGCTGAAAACATTGGGGGAAGCTGTGTAGATTGTATGGCCCAGTAGGTCAAATCAAAATTATAAAGTAGTATTTTCCAGCTTTCTTAAAGGTTAGAAGGGAAAGAATTTTGTAGGGCTATCTCATAGCTGATAAGAGATGTATTAGTTAAAAGCACAAATATAGAAAAAGGGAACATTCCATGATCACATAAATATGAGCATTTTCCCACTAAAATAAGTAATCATAGCTATACATTATTTTTGGTTATTCACTCTAAGTTTTTAATTAAGCAAAATTTCTTCTATAGTTAAAATTCTACTTATTACTAATTTATGTAAATGTACCATGGGATACAATGATTGAATCTTATAAATTTTATCAGGGAGGGGGGAAAGGTTGTGGGAAAAAGGTCAGATCTGTTTCATTGATATTTTCTTTAAAAAAAAGTCTAAGATTCTACTGAATGTTCACTTTTATGGAATATGGGAAATCAAGAGACAGAAAACTCAGGTTTAAACCCCATCTCTATCACTTACTGTGACCTTGGATGGGTCATTCAAACGCTGTTGGCCCTAGTTTTATCATCTGTAAAATGAAGGGGCTGGACCAGATGGCATCCAAGTTCCCATCTATTACTATATCTAAGATTTCATGATCTAGGGGGCCCAGTTGCCTACAGGATTTAGGGATGAGTTGTTAACAGTGTTGCTGTACAATGCACACATGCTCAGGTGATTTTAGCAGCTGTGGGGAGTAGGAGTAACCGTGGGGCAGAGAGGCCAGTTAATTTTGTGAATGCACATCATATATGGGGAAAGCTCATCAATACTTCAAGAATGGGTCTTTCCATTGGTGTATTTCTTCCACCAATGCAGATGGCAACCCCTTTGTACACAGTCTCAGTACCTAAGTACATGGTCTTTGAAAGTTGCTGTAGCCAAAAAAATTCTAACACTCGATGGACAGTCTGGGTATGAGACAGATGAAAGATCCAGTACCTGAAGCTGCTCCAGTCCGGGAGAACCTGCCAAAGCTGGCACTTCACTGACATAGGTGACAAGGACTCTGGAACACCTCCTGCCCCCTGGTGACGCATCCAAGTCTCATTGCCATGAAGGCTAAATGAAGAAAAGTGGCAGAAAAGTACAGAGCATACAAATAGCAGAGGAGCTTTGGACATTTGAGCTCCTTTCTAGGGATAGATGATTTCTTGGTCTCTACAGATGCAGATGAAAACCAGTTCAACAAAGAATGAAAGAAGAAAGGAAAGGAGAGAAAGAAGGAAGAGAAGGGAGGAAGGAAAAGAAGAAGGGATGGATAAAGAAAAGAAGGCAAAGAGGGAGGAAAGAAGGAAAGAAAAAGTATTCCTAAAGCATTTGGGATACAAAGATAAGCTACTTCAGTCCTTGCCCTCAAGAATCACACGTTCTAATGGGAGAGATCACAATATAAGGAAGTAATGACCACAGAGGGTTATTTTGATTGAGAAAGTTAGAGAGTTAGTGAGTATAGGGAGTAGATTAAATGATGCTTTTCAGGAGTAATGGTTCAGAACTGGGAAAGGATTGGGGGTGGGGGCCCTGGAAGCACTCTCCTATCAGACCAGAGCACATTCCATGGAAGAAAGAGTAGGTCCTCAGGATGTGGTTTCTGGACCAGGTGATTAGGCATTTAGAGTAAAGAATGTTTAGGGCTCAGAAGAGACAAATGGAATGGCATTCTAGAATAGTAATATGCAGTTAACTGAAAGTCATTGTTGGCCTGTAGACATTTGTGGCCACTTTTCTTAGCTTGGAAAGGACACTTGCCAGGATGCTAAGATGGTGTGCTAGAGACAGCTCCTATTGGTTGTTGCAAAATTTTCAGTGTGAGCCTCTTGGCAAACACTACAGATCAGGGCTTAATTTATTGATTGTTAAGACTTTTAAGTGACAAGAGAAAATGGTAAAAATGCAGATTAAACTTTAAAATGTACAATATATTCATTTTTCCCCTCCAGAGATGATTGTTAAACATTTACTAGTATACCCCTAACTAAGATCCTTTCCATGCAAAATATTCCAAAGCAATCAAATGTAGCCTTTTTCTTTCCCCCTTTATACAGTCACAGAAATTATGCATGTAGAAACATAGTAACCATGAAAAAGGAATAACAGAAAAGCTTTTGCAATCAAAATGTACACTGTGCTTTGCCTCTAAATCAGGGAAATCCTGAAATATGATTTGACCAACTCTGTGATAGGACATTGTATCTACACAGCATCTCTCTTCCAAGCACTGGTCCAGCTAGAATTGGAAATTGACGACCTCTTTCAGGTTTTTTAAAAATTTATTAACTTATTTAAAAATTATTATTCTAAACATATATACATATGTATTTGTGAACATATATATTAACAAGAATGTTCATATATAGAAAAGGAAAAGAGGATTGTATACGAAACTGATAGAAATGATTATTAATGACCAATGATTTGGGGAGATCCAGAGGAAAAGTACTTCGGATCTCCCAAAATTTCATTTCAAGGCTCAGTCTCTGAAGGACAGGGCTGATAATAGCATGTGATTAACATTCTCCTCAATCTAGGTATTACTGCCCCACCCAACCCTACAAGGAATTTAAGGTGAAACTCCTGGTCCACTTTGCTCTACTCAGGCTTGGGTGGGGAGATGCAGAGTCTTAGAGGATGGGGATAATTTGGAAGGAAATGTACCTCCCCTAACCCCTCATTAGAATAGGTCTACCTCTCATTATAATATTTCTCTCATTAATCTTCAGCCAATCAGAGCTGACTGCTGCCCTAAGGAACACCCATTCTTCCACAGGACATATAAACTGTGAGCACATCACCATGACTGTCTTTGGTCCAAGAGGGATGGCCAAATGACCATTCTTTTTATTAATATTATTAGTATTAATTATTAACATTATTCCTTTTATTAATAAAATACTAGCATTATTAATAAAATGATTAATTACCCAGAAACGACATCTCTCAAACTTTTAAAACATCACAAAACTGCATGTATCTATTATGTATAGTTTGGGTTTTTTGCTTCTTTATTTTTAGTTTTCAACATTCACTTCAACATTCACAAATTACCACAAAATTTTGAGTTCCAAATTTTCTCCCCATTCCTCCCCTCCTCCCACCCAAAACACCACGCTTTCTGAATACCCTTTCCCCCAATCTGCCCTCCCTTCTATCACACTCCTCCCTCCCCTTATCCCCATCTTCTCTTTTCTTGTAGGGCAAGACAGATTTCTATACCCCATTTATGTAGTTTGTTTTTAAAAATACCTAATAAATGACTTCAGCTTTCAAATCTGTCCTACATGTCCGTATTTCTTTCTGTCCTTTGTGTTGCCTGCATTTTTTTTTCCTTCTGGTACATTTTACTTCCCAATAAATGACTTAATTGGCTTTTCCAAAACTACAAACCCACCCTCCCACCTCCATCCTTCCCATACCCGAAACAGGAAAAATGATGACTTTGAACCTAAATAAGGATGATATATTAAAGGATAATTGACACAAAACTGCCATGCATGATTCAGTTTTCAAAAGAAGATTGTCTCTGTGGCATTCAAATAGTCTTCCTACATCCTGAAATAAATGACTTATTACAGTGATAATATGCTGATAGTATCTCATTAGGGAAGTTAAAAGTCAATTAATGGGGCAAAAAAACCCAAAACAATACTTAAAATAGTTCAGGAATAGGCACAGGACCCTGAACATGGTGAGCACTAATGTCTGCAGAATTGAATGTTTCCATTTTGAGACAAAATAAAACTGGAATTTGGTTTCCAAAATAAAATAGACATGATTTTTTTCAAGGAGTTGAGGAGTCAGGATTCATCCTAAGGGGTTATTTAGTTTCATGAAAACTTTGCCTCAACCTCTGGGTCCCAGGTGATAAATTGCAGCCATTTGGGCAGCATTGAAAACACAGGTGTTTCAGTGGGGAAAAGCTAAGAAAATTAGGAGTATATTACCCCTAGGATGCATAACAACTTCTGGATATATCACTGTAACAGTAAACTAGAATCAATGTTGTATTAGTGAAAGAATAATAAAGTGTTATTGTTTCTTATGTATTTATTCCACAAATATAATAATCTATCATAATTATACAACACCATGGCTCCATTCCATTTGGAACAGAATGCCTAGTAGATATGGAATTCATTATTTCTCCCTGATGCCAGTTGGTGTAGCAATGAAGCTACAAGATTGTTTTTTATCATTGTAACCCCTGATCAAAAATGACCAGCTTCGAGATGAAGTCCAAGCTCGTCAGTTTGGCTTTTGGCGTATCCCAAATCCTGTCCCTATGTACTCAACATATACCATTAATCATCTGACTTATCAACTATTAATCAATATACATCCTCTGTTCCACCAAGGCTTGTTTCTTCATTGTCCTTGAAATATATCATGCTCCTCATTGGAATACCATGTCTTCTCTGTTTCTGCCAATCCTAATCCCATTCCTCCTTTTATTCGTGCAAAAAAAAAAAAAATTGAGTGCCTAGAATATGCAATGTGTTGTCGTGAGGGCTGGAAGAGATACAAAGAAAAATAGGAATAGGATGCAGTCCATTAAGGAGCTAATAATCTAGTAGAGGAAATGACATATGCAGGTAAATATAATATTGAAATATGCTAAGTATCTCATTCAATTAAATGACCACTAAAAGTCTACTGCATACAAGGAGTTGTGCTGGGCACAAAGAAGAAAAAGGACACAGTCCCTACCTCCATGGTGCTTACCATCAAATAGGGGTGGTGGTAGGATACAATAACATAAAAATGAATGAATGCAAAAAGCACTTATTAAATACCTACTATGTGTCAAGCACTATGTGAAGAGCAGGAATACAAATGCAAAAATCACCCTTACCTTCAAGGTATTTTATACACACATACATACACACACAAGTATATATGTATATGTATATACATACATATATAATTTTAATTCTGAATTTAAGGAACACCAAAGAAAACTGACATTTTCATCTTCACATATCTAGTTGAACAGAAAGAGGGTTGGACATGAAACTTCAGATCTCTTATTTTATAGCTTGATTTTTGTTTAAAGCATATGAGTTCAACCTGTACTTTCAAAGTTATTTTGCTTCTCTCCTCTTCTGGCCTTTCTTCTATTTTTCTCTGCTTTTTATTTTTTAACAAAAAGTCTGAAAGACCTTTTTATCTTCCTTTTTTTTTTTTTTTAAACCTTATCCCTTGTTACAAGATGGGATTCGTGGTCCTGAGAGCATCATGAGTTTCCCCTTAAGGCAGGCTATGCCATATAGAATATACTCACACAAAAGTACTTTTTTTGAAAACTGGCACAACTGTGTCTCCTAAATAGTATTTTGTTTACCCCAACCTTGTTTTTCTCCCTGCAGACAAATCCCCCAAACATTTTGTCCTGACCCCTGATAAGCAACTCAGCCAGTTCAGGAAGGCCATCCATAATCATAGCACCAGAATCCTGCCCTCAGAAGGGCACTTTGGAGCATTCCCCACTTCTGCTGAATGGAACCCTGTCTCTGTGCTCCCCAATGCTGCACTGCCCTTACGTGAGCTATACTCTATGTTAGCGAGTATGACTGAGCTAGATGTAGGGTCCTCTTCTCCTCCTTCCCCTCTTCCCCACTGCTTGCAATAAAGATTTGCATTGAACTCCCATTGTTTTACATGTCAGAACCCAAACTCAATAAGGGGCTGTTTCCCCCAACAACTCTGGCTGGCTTACCAATACCTTTCCTTAGACATAAACTGTGTACCTGGATATGGGCTTATTTGACACCGTGAACAAGAGTCAATGGGGAAACCCAACATGCTCCAAGGAAAGGTTCCTTTAGGCCACAGGACTGTCACAAAACACCTCTATTCCACTCTCTCATCCTCCCTTCCACATTGGAAAAAGAACAAGAAAAAACAAGGCTCTCATAACAAATATTCCGTCAAACAAAAAAAATTCCTTCATTGGCTGTGTCTGAACTGAAAACACATCTTATTCTGCATTAAGACATGACCTATCAAGTGATGGAGAACATGCTTCATCATCAGTTCTTTGGCATCCAAGTTGACCACTGCATTGGTCAGTTCTCAGATTTTTCAAATTTGTATTTTTGTTGTGTACTTTTTGTTGTGCACATTGTTCAAGGCGATGACAATATTGGGTGTGACAACTAACACTGAGAAGAGGCATCCAGGGAGGGATATATTGTTATGGAAAGTTTACAAGATGGTAGCATCCTAATGAAGGATGTAAAATGACATCTTTTTAACAGAAATGGTATTGATTGGATTATGGTTTCAGAATTAAGAGGGGTGTGATGGGACATAGGGCTTAAAAATACAAGCTTTTTAGACAACAGCATGAAATACAGAAAAAGAGCTCTAGGAAAAATTTGAGGGGGTAGTCACTGTGAGCTCTTGGGATTGTGAACACTTTTGTGGAGGAGGTAGCTGCTGAGAGCACATTCCAAGTAAAGGGACGTGTCTGAAGAGCTGGATGGAGGTAGGAGAATGCAGGATGAAATCATTGGATAGTTGATCAATTTGACTAGATTGGAGTGACTCATCCAGGGTTACACAGCTAATAAATATTCGAGCTGAAACTTGAACTCAGCTTTTCTTGACCCCAAGTCCAGCAATTTATTCACTACAGCAATGGCCCTCTGCATCCTCACACCAACTTCAAAATCATCATTGCTTAAGCAGATGAAATACTATGGATTCTAGATTCCGGAACAAAATCACAACATTGCTTTGGTTCTTGTTTTGAGTTCTTTTTCTGGTGTAGTCATTATGTCAGTATAAGAGCACTTTCAATGGCTACTGTACGTTGTTCAAATCTCATCAATAAACAATATGCTGGGGAACACAATTTTTGGATAGGTTCATTAATCTGATTTTGTAGCCACCAACATTTATTTTGCAGGGGGAATCAAAGGGTATTCTTAAATATTTGCATTACTAATATGGTCTCACATTTGGCACTGATTCACTTTATCACAATCTGTCATAACAAAATTTACATCCAGGTGCTTCACATACATGCACTTGAATTGGTAAAGGCAAAACTTCAAAGAAACTTCAGAAATACTATTGTCTTAATACAACCCTATTAGGTCAATTAGTAATCCAGCCTTCTCTAACCCCAACCTCCTTAATCTAAAAAGTCACTTAATGTTTGACTACTAACAGGTACTTAAATTCAAATATGTCCTAATATGGGAGACTTTTAAACTGGGTTTGAAAACAGTAACATCATATAGCTGTCTTTAAAAATAGGTGAATTCTATCAAATTATCTCCACATGGTTTTTCAGTTAGTTGGTGCAACAAAATACCTGGAGAAATGATATGATCCAGCACAGTGCCTGATGCATAGTAAGTAATGTTTGCCTACTTAAATCAAAACACAGCTTTCCAGTCCTTCAAGACAACTGGTTTCTACATCAGTGTGTATTAACATAATGAAGCCAGGCCATGAAGTTTTTTGGGTTGGCAGTGATTTGAGAT
Organism: Bettongia penicillata ogilbyi; assembly: GCA_023548195.1. NCBI lineage: Eukaryota > Metazoa > Chordata > Mammalia > Diprotodontia > Potoroidae > Bettongia > Bettongia penicillata. The sequence goes on along the minus strand of JAJHZJ010000289.1, from coordinate 672,174 downwards.
GTAATTCTACTCACTTAATTATATCACCATCTTAAGCATTTAAGTACCATGTAGTCAGAATGACCAACAAGATGGGAAATTACCATTGCAGAGCATTTAGGTATGTGTGCTTTTAACATGCAAAAATTGCATGGATTGTCCATCCAAGTTTCTGTAAAGCTTGTGTGAAATTTACATCAGTTGGAAAAGGCTATGGGCTTAGAGAGTCAATAGGAAATGTGTAAATTTAGACATTAATACAATTATTCCACTAATACTATAAACATACCTAGTTTTAAAATTTGTTTCAATTACAAAAAATTTGTCATTGATGTCACGGCCAATTGTTTCCTTTATATCTCTTATTACTGGCACTAAAAACACCACTGGTCACACTCAAATTTTGTACAAGTCAGATTGGTGGGAGGGGGGCAGATACATCCAACGTTGAGATCACTAGAATAATGGCGTAGTGTTAGAATTCTGCAAATGATGTAGCTGGGTTTTCAGATTAGTCCACAAAATCACTCAATGCAAAACAATGCTGAAATCCTACACACTTAATATTAAATATAAAACCATACTTACACCTTCATACTAGAGAAAATGGATTTAAATGGAATATGGAGACTTTAGATTCTGGGGCCCTGCTTGATTCAGCATTTCCATTTGTTAGAATGTCATTAAGTGGAGAGGTAGGGTGGCAAGGGGAGCTGTGGAATGGGCCAAAGGTTTTAAGTAGGCAGAAATTTGTGAAGCAGGTTAAGGGGATTTGTGTATACACATCAGAAAATAGTTCTTGAGGTACCATAAAGTGTTGGCATGAAACAAGGATCTTAAGTCTTTTAGCACCAGCTTCATAACAATTCCTAATATTGACCACCAAGTGGTAGTACTGACCTAGGAAAGCACAGACGTGGTGTAAAGGCTGAGAGATCAAGGCATCAATAGGCTGTTGAGTACCTCTACATAGGTTATTTTCAAGCTGGCCTTTTGTAATTATGCACCTATGAACTCTAAAGAGATTATCTAGGCATCTGGGAACTGGTAAAGATGAATGCGTTTCCTCAAGGGAAAGCAACAAAACAGTATGACTTGATGAAATGCCTCCTCTTCGTTAATCTTGAACTGGTCAGTACTTTATCCTTTCGTACTAACTTAAAAGAGTATTTTATATTTGACTAATTTTTTCCTCCTTTACTTCCCCAGGAACTTTTTAAATCTATTAATTCAATGAACCAAATCTAATCAGCTAACATTTGTGACAAACAAGTAGTGGAAGTAAAAGTTTGATCCTTTACATATAATAAATACCAAAACTATCAAATTTAAAATTTTTTCTACATAATTATTTTTCCATCTATTTACCAGTTTTTACTGCCTTTAGGGAGCCTAGCAATCAAATTAGAGACCTTAATTTATTCCTTTAGGTATTCCCTCCCTCCCACTCTCTCCAGCCCAAGTTGCAGATGACACTTCTGTGAACCAAAACTCGATTACTATTATTGCCTTCTTCTAGGTGTTCAGAGAATTAAGGGAACTAATTTGATCGAAGAAAATGGAGGCCTTAGAATCTGCGTATGACCTAGCACTTATAAAGTCTGGATGGCAAATCTTATGTGTTGACTCTATCTTCACTTACAAAAGCATCCAACACTATATTTAAGCCTTAACACCAAAATGAAGATTTGGAACTTGGGCCTATGTGACTCTTTGTGCTTGTGGGAATGAGTTTTGTTCTAATCAAATACCTGAATGTTGTTCTCCAAATACCTGAATGAAGAAATAAAAGCAGAAACCAGATCTACTCATCTCCATAAAGAAAAATTTGTTTTCATTTCAAACAAGTTATCTGTGGAAACCACTTCTATAGAATGAGAAAAGTGCAAAAAAGGGAAGTCCTCAAATACAGCTCAAAGATCACTAAGGTATATTATGGTATACATGAAAATAAATAACAACTCTCAGTTATTTAAAATGGACATATCACATTTATATGGCACATTACCAGACTGTTGATTCCACAGATTAGTATTTTCCAGAGATCTTTAACTACACATTGCAAATTCCAAACTTAACTATAAAGTGAATAGTTAAGTCTTATTTCTAATATTTTATTCCATTAACAAAAACAAAAAAGCTTCCCCCCCCTTATAAAAATCATGGGTGAACATCATGAATTCATGAAGGAGGCAAGTATACTTATCGAATATTATGGACATAGGTTCAGCTGGCATACAATGTGATATAATATACATTTCACAGAACCTTCTATTAAACCAGAATTGACTCACTATATTAATTTGATGAATATTTAGCAGGCACCTACTATGTATGTTCACACCACTATGGAGAATACAAAAGCAAGGTCCCTGTCCTCAGAGTTTTTATTAATAGCTTACACATTTGAGTCCAGTCCTTTTGGCTATCCTGCTTGAATACTGTGCAACTATATTAATTCACTTGACAAAAACATAGGAGTTACTATGCCTTCATTAAACTTTATTAACTAGGTAGAAAGGAAGTGCATCTCTAGGTCTTATGGCACAACCCCCTTCCCCCATTACATCATGCCAATTCTACACTCTTCCAATTTATCTCAGACTGTTCAATTGACTCTTTTCTCCTTTTCCTTATTTTTCAGAATAGTCTACCAGAATAAGAAAAGATTCTTGGCTTTTTTTTAAGGCATGAGCCATAAAACATATAAAAGCAAAGATTCATTCAAAGATGATACGAATTTTCATGACAGTAGCACATTTCCAGTGACAACTTTTTATTTAACAAGCAACTGAATCGTGGCACTGATGATACAGTTCAGCTATGTAAAACACTTATTTCCAAGGATTTTATAGTCAGTAAACAAAGAATAGTCATGGAATGTGCCATTATCTTATTAAGGGGAAATTAGCTCACAACTATTTAATGCTCCCTTTTCCTTCAGTGCTCAGCTGATTAGCTCCCAATGTCACACAATGAAGTTTAACTATTCTTGGAAAGAACTACTGCTGAAGGAAGAATCCATTTATTTGAGAAAGTTTATATTAAAAAAAAAAGTGCTTGTAACTTAGGTTCAAACCTGGGAGCAAAACTGCTCACAAAAGTGTTAATAAGCTTTTTTATTGTTAAGCTGCAACATACATGGTTTAATACAACAAAAACGTTTTAAATCAAGTGAAAAGTAATAAACTGAACAATAAAAACACTCAAAACAAAATATTTTCCATTGGAAATGTGTTAGGATGAATAAAAGGGCTTAGTTACCATCTTACTGCAATTTTCTTATGTGTTACTAGCCTACAGACATGTTTTCTGTAATCATGCAGATGTGAATGGAACTTTGAATGATTAAATAAAAGAAAAGTCCGTTTACTGCAGAGACTCATTTCACAAAGTAGCCAATTTGGCTTGGAGAACAAAACTATTCAAGAAATACTTCATGTGTTTTTGCTCATTTTAGAAACCATGAACCTTAAGCTGCTCCTCTTTGACAATGCCGATCTGTAAAACAAAACACATTTTAGCAAAGCTGTTTTCAGGAATAAATTGCCCTTCCCTAAAATGGCTGATATAAAATTAAGAGGTATAAAAAGGGTATCAATTAGTTGGGACATTTGGTGAGAAACGATATTTTTATCTACGGAGAAAATTCCTTGTATTTTTGACATCAAAATATTTTCAGTCTAAATGTGTCTTTATTGCATTTAACTTAAATTTAGGAACAGCAGAACCATATTCAATCAGGGAATTAAATTTCTGCCACCAAAATGTTCTGAAAAACTATAATGAAATATTTGCAGAATAGTGTTAATAATCATTACAAAATTTATACATTTTCAATTGAGAACAAATAGATCCTTCAGATATTTCTCTAAGGAACAAGAACGTTAGACCATTTTAATGAATTGGACAATCTATCCTTGTCACTATATAGACATACTATATTACCAACTATTCAGTAAAACTGATTTACTTCATGTGCATCACTTTTATGAAGGTAACTGTTAATGTACAAATAGAACTTTAGTAGAAATCTAAACACTGCTTTATTTTATCTGCAGTCACTTACCTCCAGGAGGAACTGGCAAATGTTCTTTCTCTGGTCACCTTGAAGCTGGATAACCTCACCGTATTCAGGATGTTCAATCACAGTACCATTACAAGCAAATTTCTGGAAAAATTTATCCATATCATCACAAATGTGCCACAAGCAATCACATCTTTTAATGAATAAAGTTTCACTGTAATAGCATCAAATATTTTAGTTTTGCATTAAATGAGGAAAATGGTAGTTTATAAATGCTGGCAAACTAATACAAAAGTTAATCAAAACAAAGCACTTAGATCATATTAAAAACTAAAGGATTAATTTTCACATAAAAGGCAAATAAGGAGTTTTTTTAACTTTTCAAACGGAGATAAAAGGCAGGAAATGAATACTCTTATATCGACTTGAAGACTCATATTCAGCTTGTGGGAAATTGGGAATCATAACTAATACTTCACTTATTCAGCCTGAGAGTAAACTACTGCACACAACTTAAGGTTTGACAGAACTAACTTGACTGTTTATTTTTTTCGATGTACCTTTTTGAAAGCTTTCACAAGCTTCTTTTTGTCATAATCATCGGCAATCCCCTGAACAGTGGTCAGCGTCTTTCTACCGTTTCGTTGCTGGATTCTTATATGAATGTAATCCTCAGTCCCTGCCGGGAGTAAGTCGTCACCCTTAGTTGCATCAGCAAAGGGGTCTGCAGGACAAATGACAGAGAAAACGACCGTAGTAAGCAGCGAAAATCCGGACAAGCGCTAACGACACTTTTCTAGCTGTTAGGCTTCCCCTCCCCTTCCCGCTGCCGAACGGACCCTCAGCATCACTGAAACTCGAACCTAAACAACCCGTTAAAGCTATTACACGTCAAATCTAGAAACCAGCACCGGGCAGTCACCCAGTTATGGGCAGATTTACTCCTTCTTCTCCAGTTTCGGGTGGGAGGAACCACACTAGCTTCAGACACTACGTTTCAGAGTCACGAAGTAAGATGCGTGTTTCTATTTCACATTAAAAACAAAAAAATCCCGAATGCATCCCCCCATCCCCCCTCCCCCGGGAGTCTTAATCCCCTCGATTTATAACCCGGCAGTTCACGGTGCCTGACAGCTAACACATCACGAGGGCACGAGTGCCCAGTGCACGCTCCAGACCCCCCCCCCCCCCGGGTCAGAACCAGCTCGGCCCTCCCCTGCCCCCCCGGGTCAGAACCAGCTCGGCCCTCCCCTGCCCCCCCCCCCGGGTCAGAACCAGCTCGGCCCTCCCCTGCCCCCCCCGGGTCAGAACCAGCTCGACCCTTCCCCCCCCCGGGTCAGAACCAGCTCGGCCCTCCCCTGCCCCCCCCGAGTCAGAACCAGCTCGGCCCTCCCCTGGCCCCCCTTCCCCCCGGTCAGAACCAGCTCGGCCCTCCCCTGCCCCCCCCGGGTCAGAACCAGCTCGACCCTTCCCCCCCCCGGGTCAGAACCAGCTCGGCCCTCCCCTGCCCCCCCGGGTCAGAACCAGCTCGGCCCTTCCCCCCCCCGGGTCAGAACCAGCTCGGCCCTCCCCTGGCCCTCCTTCCCCCCGGTCAGAACCAGCTCGGCCCTTCCCCCCCCGGGTCAGAACCAGCTCGGCCCTCCCCTGCCCCCCGACGCCCCCATCGGCCTCTGAAGACTTCTCACTACTCTCCCAAGGGAGGAAGGCGGCGTTACACTTCCACGGAAAGGGGCAGAGGGGCCTCGGGTCCGAGGTCGGGCTCGCCCCTCCCCGCCGGGGGGCCCCAAGGTCACCCAGGGGCCAAGAGCTCGGCCAGGTTTGGAACCCAGAGCCCCGACCCTGGGGGGAGGGGCGCCGGAGCGAGATACGGTTGGTGGGGGAGGGTACCGGGGTAACCGACGGGGGAGCGGGGCCGGGGGCCGGGGTCCGCTCGCCGTCGGCCATTTTCTGGGCGCAGACAAAAGCCCGGGGTGCCGCGGGGGCGGCGGGGGCGAGCGGCCCGGCGGCCGGCGGTAACGGACAGCCTCGGGGCTCCGGGCCGACACTTACCGAAAGATTGGAGGTTCTGGATAGTGGACATGCGATACTAGTGAGAGGCCGGCGAGGGGATAAAATGCTGCGGGGCGCGCCCGGGAGGATCCTGTGTCAGGCGGCTGTGGGGGCGAAGGAGGGAGTAAAGTACGGAAGGCAGCGGGAGCGGGAGCGAAGAGGAGGCGGGCGGAGGGCGGCGACGGAGGCGTCGGGAGGCGGCGGAGGCAGCGGAGGAAAGACGCGGACCAGACCCTAAGGAGGAGGCGGCGCTGCGGCTTCTCCCACAAAATGGCCGAACGCGACTATTTAGGCACGCTCTCCGCCCATCCCACGTGACTGTCGCCGCGCGATGTCTCTTGGGACTTGTAGTTTTCTCTTGGCAGGATAAGCAGCGAGGCACGGCCCTGGCGCGCGGCGGCGGACCACCAATCCCGGGAGGCATTGCGTCCATGCGCCCTCTCCCCGCCCCCACCCACCCTTGGGCTCCTCAGGGATGCCTGGAAAGTTGCTTCTAGCTCCTTACTGGAAGAATTCGTTCGGGGGAGGGCGAGACCCCACCCCAAACCTCCCAACCCCCTTCCCCCCTCACTCTTCCACGCAGACTTGTCTGGGGCTTTTGGGGAGTAGTTGTAGAGCTTCAGGGAGTGTCAAAAATCATTTTACAGAAGAGGAAACTGAGGCAGCAGGCAGTGAAGTGACTTGCCCAAAGTCATGCAAATCGTGGGAAAGCTGAAGCTCGAACTCGGGGCCTCAGACTAACCCTTTTCATATTAATTCAGTAATTCAGTTCGTTATCATCACTCTCCTGCTATGTGCTGGGCACTGCTCTAAGCCCCTCATCAATCAACCAGTCGGCCAACAATGATTCAGGGCTTGCTAGGTGCCAAGCACCGAGCTAAGCCTGGAGGAGGCTTTTCCAGGGCTTCCCTGCCTAGTTCGGTTAGCAGAGGTCTCCGGCTTCAGGAATTTCACCCAGAGCGCTCGAGGTCTTTCCTAACACTGGGTGTTACTTTGTATCACTCTTATCCGCGGAGACAGTGTATTCTCCTTAGACTGGGGAGGATCCCTGGGTCTCACAGCTAGGAAGGACGCTGCATTTGAACTCAGGTCTTTCTGGCTCCCTACGATTTAGATCTTGTCCAACTTTTCATGACCTCCATTTGGGGTTTTCTTGGCAGAGATACCAGGGTGGTTTGCCATTTCCTTCTCCAGCTCATTTTACAAATGAGGAAACGGAGGTAAACAGGGTTAAATGACTTGCCCAGGGTCACACAGGTGTCTGAGGGCAGATTTGAACTCACAGAAGGTAAATCGTCCTGACTCCAAAACTGACCCTAAATGGGGTCAGACCCACAGTTTAAGAAGTACTGAAGGGGTTCTGATTGGGAAAAATTTAAGAAGCCCTCAGATGACCCTCCTCAGATGGTCCCTTCCAAATCAGGGGGTGACTCATGTGGCGTTTTTTCAGGTACAAAGTGATTTCACAGATTGCTCTCCCTTGATCTTTAGATATTACCATCCTGAGATCAGGAATAAAGGAGAGACTTTTCGGTAGGTTAAAAGATTTACTCAACGTGTGGGAGATGGTCAGGGTTGTAACCAGAGCTTCTAATCTAGTGTTGTCTCAGATACAATCCCTTTTTTGTATATTGAAATGTTGGTGTCGAGTAAATTCATAAGAAAAAAGTACTCTCTTCCCCTTTCTACCTCCCTCTTTTTGTGTGGCCTTCCTCAGAATATAATCTCGTAGAGGGTAGGTACTATCTTGAATGTATTTCTATCCCCAAGGTTTAGCATTGTGCCTGGCACTTCCTAAAGCTTAATAGCTTATTAATCTGTCTCTCCTTGTGTGTGTGTGTGTGTGTGTGTGTGTGTGTGTGTGTGTGTGTGTGTCTGTCTGTCTGTCTCTGGTATATACATACACACACATACATATATACACCCATACCCATACATATAAATACATACATATACAAAGTGCATATAAATACATGAATATTACAAATTACAAATACATATAAAAATTATGTATAAATTTTTAGATATGGAATATCCAAAAATCAGTGCAGTTTTAAGTTATTAAAACAAATTTTTAATTTAATTAAAATATTTGAACACATGCCCACGTTTGGCAGGTTTATCCACATAGGGCATTTGATACTTCTTGGTACAGAAACTCCATTCACCAAAGTAAATCAACATCACAGTTACACTCTTGGGGAGTTGCTTGGGAGGTGTAGAGAGTGTAGATGACTTTCTCATTGTCACACAGCTAGCATGCATCAGTGACAAGACCTGAAATCAGGTCTTTCTGACACCAAGATTGGCCTTCTATCCATCTAAAGCTGCCTGTAGATACATAAATAGGTATAGAAGAAGGAAGCAAAGGTCAGAGAGGGTGATCTGTGATAATGCTGGGGTCTGGAAAATAGCAGCTGGTCAGGGAGAAAGGGTAGACTTTGGATGATGGAGTGACCAAAGGACAGACAGCTTGCTTAGAGAAGACTCATGTATATTTGTGTGTGACAGGGATATTGCTTTGTGATTTTGCTGTTATGAGGCAAATCCAGAAAAGCTTAAACTATTAAGCTTGCATAAGCAGAAACTCTTAAAGCAAAGCACTAGATGGAGGTATGGCCAGTTGATGGGGGATTTTCTTTGTCCAAAGGCATATATTTTTGGTCTGTGCTTTCTATTTCCCATAGTAAATGTTCCTGAATAGAAATTCCCTAGTGTGGGTGAAATTTCATCATGGTAAAAATTCACTTGGGCGAAATGTAATAGAATTTTGCAATGATGAGGAAAAGTCAGAATGCATTCACCCTGTTTCATGGAACCTGCTTATAATGGAAAACTCCAGGAAAGATGCCAAGGTCTTTGGCTATAAAATCCTTTTACAGCTACCAGATTTACTATCTATCTTTATGTAAAAAAGGCTGGTGTTCTGCAGGGTGAGGTGTATGGAGATGAGATATGATTTATTTCTCCCACCTACTTCTGTGCTGCAACCTGTATAGCTATGCATATTCCTTATTTAAAAATTGTTTTCTTATTTTTTTTCCAATCAACAAACACTTATTTTTCTTCTTTCCACTCCCTTCTGCCCCATTTGAAGAATTAAAAAAAAAATCCTCATAACATATGCAGAGTCAAATGTTAGACTGTGTCCAAAAATGCATGTCTTCTCCTTCTGCCTTTTAATTCCATCATTTCTTGGGCAGAAGGTGGTTAATTTGCCTCATCTTTGTCCTTCTGGAAATATGTTTTGTCACCACATGGATCAGAACATGCATCTTCTTCATTAAAAAAAAAGTTATTTTCCTTAGAAAGGCAGACTGAGCTTGTGGAAACAAATGGTACCCTTGGAATAGGGAGAGACCTGATTTCAAATCCCACCTCTGAAGCTAACCAATGTGGTGACCATGAGCCTCAGTTTCCCTCAAGGTGTTAATATCGAATGCAAATTTACCAAATGAAATAGTAGATATAAAGCATGGTGCAAATCTTACAACATTATGTATCTACCAAGCATTATTATGATTCCTTTATAAGTCTTTGTTTTGACACAATGGTTCAATATAGACTTTTAAAAGATTTTTGGATTAGAGTCATAATTTCAGTGATTTAGAGAGCTCCTGGTGAAGGAATGTGGACACCTGTTCTGTAATTTAGTATCTGAGAGAGTTATCTGAAGCATTGAGAAATTGACCTGCCCGTGGTTAGTCACATAGTCACAAGGCAAGACTTGAACCCAGGTCTGTATGGGCTCTCAGGCCAACCCTCTATCCATTACATCACACTGCTTTGATATAGAAGGCTCCCTTTAAAATAGGTTGCCTTAATCCCACAGTCCCTTAAGTGGATGTAATTCTAAATGGAGCATGATGAAATAAACTATAGAAAGTGTGCCTTGGGGTTTTGAATGTTAGAGTATAATAGAAGTACATTAAGAATATTTATGGAATATGCTGTGAACATGTTTCTGATGAAACAGTTATTTATATGGTAAAAAGCAAGAAAGTAATAACCCTCGCTGCCATCTCAGCCTTAGCTCTATCTCTGTTTCTCAGTATAACTGTGGAGCACTCCAACACAGGGGTGCCTGTTTCAGAATTTCTTCTGTAAAGGTATGCTACAACGGGCTCTGTTTAAAATAAAGTGATTTTAAATGGAAGTACTTTGCCCATGGAGTCTCTTTGTTGGTGATGTCCAAGCAGTAAACTGATCCTACCTTTGGAGAGGAGAGGGAGCTGATTCCCTTGGTATCCCTCCTGGATCCTTCATCTGAACTCTCAAATTGCTTGCTCTACAGAATGAACCAGTGCCTTGGAGACGGAATCTTCTTTGGCCACTAACACAGGCATCTCTCATGCTGCTATAAAACTGTCTAGGTGCTCTTCTGGAGGAGTGAAAAAAGTGGGTGATGTACTGCTTCCTCTTCTGTGATTGGGAAAATCATCCAATCATTTGCTTTGTTTCTGGTAACCTGCTTTCTCTTCTATCATGGTAACATTGGCACAGATAGTATGATTCTGTAGCTACACATACCCATTCATTACATTTGCTGTCCAGTCTCTCCTAGTAGATGGGCGACACAGTGGATAGAGTGCTGGACCTGGGGTGAGGAAGATTCCTCTTCAAATCTGGTCTCAAACACTTACTAGCTGGGTGACCTTGGACAAGTCACTTAAACTTGTTTGCCTCAGTGTTCTCATTTGTAAAATGAGCTAGAGAAGGAAATGGCAAACCACTCTGATATCTTTGCCAAGAAAACTCCAAATGGGGTCACAAAGAGTTGGACAGAACAGAAAAAGAGGGAATGAACAATAACTTCTATTACACAGAAAGCCTCTTTTAAGATTGAGAGCAGAGGTATGTCTTTTAATATGTACTAGAAAGAGCCTTGGGCAAAAGTAATTACAATAGAAATATGATTTGGCTAATTGAGAGGTACTAAAAGATTTGTTATTTAATAAATTGGTCTCCCAGCTTTCTTTTGCTCTCTCTCTCTCTCTCTCTCTCTCTCTCTCTCTCTCTCTCTCTCTCTCTCTCTCTCTTTCTCTCTCTCTCTCTCTCTCTGTATATATGTATGTGTATATCTATGTATGATAGATTTCACACTGAACTGAATATACAGCAAAAATCAAGGGATTATGACTCATAACTATGTAAAGATGAAAATATGGATCAGGGAGGTTGTAAAGATTGCCTTTTTCTTTTAGATTTTGTTCTGGACCATAGATTCATTTGCATACCAGTCAAAGAAGGAGGCCTACCTACGTTCCCAACTTTACATCAACATTGTGGTGTTTTTCTGGCTGAACCCAATGAATTTTGGGGACATGAGATCCTAAAAAGAGTTCAAAGGAATTTTCCAACCTAAGTCAGATAGTTGTCTGGGACCATATATTTCAAATCATCCCCAGGCACAGACAAAAAGAATACTTCCATTTTACCCAATTGTAGGGCTTGGTATTATAACTGTTAGACCTTTAAATATGAATGAAAAGAACTATAGCTCCTCCTGATAGGGGAGACTTTCATGTTCCTCTAACTTTGCCCGAGTTGGAGACCCCAGTGGGATTCCCTGGAGCCCAGCAGATGGTGGTAGAGAGTAGTTACAACGAGAAACCAGGGGAGATGACATTTCCAAGGAGGGAGGATGAACCCAGTAGAAATGGGATGTGCACTATAGTGTCACCAGAGGACAAAAGCATCAGTTTGATGTACAAGTATGACTTGGTCATACTTTCCTTTCTTCACATGCCTTCCTTGAATGTATCTGGTCCCATGGGGACTCCATTCCTCCATGAATGTGCCTTAGCCCCCTGGATTCTAATGTGCCATTTCACTAACGTTTCCTGGCTACCTGTAATTCTTATGTGTGCCCTCCCCAGTTAGTTGTACGGTAACCTGTGAGAGGTCGTACCCCATGTGATATAGAAAGGAATCTCTTCTTGTCACTTTGTTATGCTGTTTGATTAAATGCCTTTCTATTTTGAAGTAATATATCTTCTGCTTGGCTGAGAAGAGTAAATACATCATTCGGCATGTGCTCAAGAACCACTGGTTTTGAGTTGATACTGACCTACAGAATACTCAGACTGCTGTAGCTTTTCTGAGGGACAAGTGCTACATGTGCGTATGTGTTAACACAGAACAATGAATTACTTCTGTTCATTTTTCCTTTCTAAAGACTCTAAGTTTGTCATGCTTTATTCTTTGATTAAAAGTTTCCATTAGAAAGAGTTGGATGAGCTTGATTCCCTAGAATGAAATACCAGGCTTATGAATCATGCCTGGGATATACAAACACAGTTTCCTTTATTAATGGTAATTAATGAACATAAACAAAGGAAAACCATTTAGGAAAACAAAAAAAATTGTTATAGATTTGCTTGAATGATAAATTGCTATTGTTCAGTCATTTTTTCTGTTCTGTCCAACTTTTTGTGAACCCATTTGGGATTTCCTTGGCAAAGATAGAGCGATTTGCCATTTCCTTCTCCAGTTCATTTCACAGATGAGGAAACTGAGGCAAACAAGGTTAATTGACTTGCCCTGGGTCACCTGGCTAGTAAGTGTCTGAGGCCAGATTTGAGCTCAGAAGAGGACTCTTTCAGACTCCAAGTTTAGCACTTTTTCCAACTGTGTTACCCAGCAGCCCTGAACGATAGTTAATTAATTTACAACATTCTTTCTTAAGTATTCCTTTAATAGTAAAAAAAGCACTAATATTTCTTTGAGCTGAATGAACACCAAAAGTTGGACACATAGGAACAAAATAATGAATACTAGATTATATTCTAGAGATTCAACAAGCTTTATTTAGTGTCCCTATTTTTTAAAGCATTGTGGGAGGGTCTGAGAGAAACACAACTTGCTTCAATTCCATAAACATTTATTGATCATTTACTATATCCATGGAAACATGGAAGTTGTATGACAGAAAAAAAAAATGAAATAAAATGCAAATCCTGATTTCCAAGGCCTTCCTGAATCAATGGCAGAAAGAGCTTGAATTTAGAATCAGGATATCAAGGAAGAAATCACACCTTAGATCCTTAATAGCTCTTCTAACTTCCCAACAGTCTCAGGTTTCTTCAACTGTAAAATGGGTATCTAGGAGCTACCCAGTGAATATTGTGAGAGAAGTGTATCACAAACGTTAACATTTCATGCGAAACTGAATTATTTCCAAGTTCATACATCAAATATTTATTAAGCACTTGCTGAGTGCAAGGCACCATTTTGGGCACTGGGGACATAAAGATAGAGAAGAATCTCTGCTTTTAGAATTGAGGAAGGATTATGGAGAAAAGAGTGCCCTTTGGGCCCTACCTTGTGTAGCCCAAGATTAGAAGTCCTTATCACTTCATTGGAGTGGATTTAGTAAGAGTGATGCCTTCTCCACCCCCACATCCCACAAAAAAGGAGAAAAAAAATTACAAAGTCCCAATTCTTTTTAATGTAGAAAAGAGAACAGAAGAGAGTCAGCTTTGAAACTGAGTTGAATTTATTATACAGTTAAACCAACAAACTATATAATTGAGATTCACAGTCACACATATATTCCTCTTTTTTTTCTGTTCTTGGTTTTTAGAAATGTTCACATTTGTTGGTATTGGCAAGTTCAGAAGAGCAAATATTTCAATGAAAACTGTGAAAGAAATATTTAGTTCAATGTTCTTTTGATCTCCCTGTCTCCTACCCCTTCCCCTCCCCACCTAGTTCATTGACTTTGTCAATTCTAAGACCTCTATTTTCACTCCCACATTCCTTTCCACAGAAATTCTCCCTTCTCTGCGGAGAGTGGAGAGGGCAGGGCATCTATTTTCTTTTATCTCCCCAGGGCCCAGCACCAATCCTTGCACATAGTAGGTATTTGATAAATGTTTGATTGGGGAAGGAATTTCGTAACAACTCACATTTGAAAAGCACTTTGAAGTCAGTCCTTCAAACTCAGCAACCCTTCAGCTGTCCAGATGTTACTGTTCTGATCTCCCCCAACTTCCTTTGGCAATCAGCTGAGGAAATTCTCTCTGGGAGATACAACCTTCCCATCAATGTGTAAACTAGGGCATTTCTAGATATGGCAAGCACTGTGTGCTAAGTACTTTACAAATATTATTTCATTTGATTCTCACAAAAAACTCTAGGAGGGAGGTGCTATTATCCCCATTTTTCATTTGAGGAAATTGAGGCAAATGAAGGTTCATGATTTTCCCACAGTCACATAGCTGGTAAGTATCTGAGGTGGAATTTGAACTCAGGCCTTCCTTAATCCTGAGTCCTACATCACACTGTCTGTAGTCTGATGAAGTCTACCCCTTCTCAGAAGATTAAAAAATATATAATTGAGGAAAATGCTACATTTCAGTCAGGAGTTAGTAAAAATTAAAATTACTGCCCTCCCCAAGTTCATGAAGTCTCTGCAACTATCCCTGAGTCAAGTTAAGAAGTCCTCAACTAGGGAGATCAGGATATTTATTCCCAAAGGGGTGGCTCATGAGTCATGTCTTGTGCTGTGCCCAGTATGACCAAGCCGATGGTTGAATTTTCAGTGTGAACATTTATACCTCAGAAATCACAAATGCTACAAACCAGGGCATGATTGATTGCTTTGTTTAGTTGGATAGCTTTAAGAAAGTGATGAAAAATTGTGAGATGCCAAACTTAGGAATTATGCTTGTGAAATAGAAACACCTTTTCCCTTACTAATGGTCATTAATGGACAAAAACAAAGGAAAACAATTAAATTGCCATAGATGCGCTTGAATGATAAAATTGTTGTTCAGCTGTTTTTTCTGTTCTGTCCAACTCTTTGTTTCCAAGCAAAGACTTGGGGTCCCGAGATTGAATGCTGATGTCAGAGAACAAGTAGATCAGTTTGATGGGAACATGGAACTCATGAAAGGGAGTCGTGGAAACACCTGGAAAGGTAGACAAAGAAACTGATTCTGAAGGATTTTAAATTTCAAATGGGGAGTACGCATTTTATCATAGATGCAGTAGAGATTTTTGAACAGGAAAATGATGTGATCAGATGTTTTTTTGGGGGAATTTTCCCCTAAATATCTTCCAGAAAGCCATTTATCTTATGACAAAGAACAGAAAAGAGGTGGCAAAAAATCAGTAAATTACATGAAACTGTTACTCACTGAAAAGGTAGGGGCCCTTTCACGCAAATTTACTTGTCCCTAGGGGTTTACTCAGGCTCCATTCCCATCCTCTTAGATGTGATAGGCTTATTTTAGCCTTATTCAGACTACATTCACACCTGGTACAGGGAGGTCCTCTTTCAAGAGGAGGTCATTTTTCACCTCTACTTTGAGTAGGCTCATTTGCAACTTGTTAAGAAGAGGTTTTGGTTTTTTTTGCTTGTGAAAAGACCAACCAAGCTAGTGAGCCTGCTCCCTAGCACAAAGGGCTTCAAATAGCCATTAATAGACCAGGGGGTGGGGGACCCCTCATTATAAGGATTTATTCTGTAAAACCTGGATTTAGTCAAATGGCCCACCCAAACACCTAGAAGGCCACATGTGGCTTTAAGGCCACAGATTTCTCACCCCTGGCATAGACCATCAGGTGAAATTTAGAATTGAAGAAAACTGGGGAACCCGGACCCCCAGAACTGTTTGGTGATTATGGGGCAAATGGCCATTGCCTGGTTATGGCTTGAATATAGAGATGAAGATTTGGGAAATATAACCGATGGTCAGCATAGTTTGGGTTAGGTTTCTCCCAAGGGAGCCTAACCCTGAACCAGGAAATGTGGTTGAAAATGCAACCAGATTTGCAGCCAGGGAGTTCAGCCCCAGGCTTGGGGATGAAGTGTTTTTGTAACTTCTGTTCTTGCTATGCCATTTGAATAAATCAATTTGCTAAGACCTAACTAAGTCTGCAGCCTGATTGTTAATGGAGCAAACCAGTGGATACCCAGGATAAAAGCAGCTACTTGAATGTTGTCCCCTGGAACCTAAGGGAGTGACCCTAGAGAGTGGCTTTTCCAAAAAAGTCTGATAATTATTCTCAGTGTTCCACACCCACAATCCCCTGCTTTGGGTGGGGGTGGGGCAGTACCTTTTCATATTCCTTCTTTGGAGCCAAGCTTGGTTATTATAACGTCTCCGAGTTTCATTTTGATTATTATCGTTACTTACTGTACATCATTATACTTTCTGTACATACTATCATCCTATTTTTACTTATTCCACATTGTATCAGTTTGTCTTCTCATGCATCCCTGAATTCAGCATATTCATTGTTTCTTACAGCATGGTAATATTCCTTTACATGTCCCACAATAGGTTTAGATATTTTACGTATCTAAACTTTGCACATATGCTAATTAATGACCTCCAGCTGTTGTTGTTCAGTGGTTTCAGTCATGTCTGACTCTTCATGACTCCATTTGGAGATTTCTTTAGAAAGAAACTGGAGTGATTTGCCTTTTCCTTCTCCAGCTCATTTTACGGATGAAGAAACTAAAGCAGACAGGTTCAAGTGACTTGCCCAGGGTCACACAGCTAGGCAGTATCTGAGGCCAGATTTGAACCTAGCTGCCCTTATAAATCGCCTTACCAATGATTAATAATGAACTCCCTTTCATCTGAGAATGTTCCTTTCACACTCCCCCTATCTCCTGGCCCCTGGGAATGATAAGCTTTCTTCTAAAGATGCTTCATCCCTTGACCCATTCTGCAGAACATTTTGTCTGTTTTCCTGGAAACCGTTCCAGGACTTCTCACAGCACTTTCAGAATTTCCCTCTGTCACCATTACTCATCAGCCTTTTCTCTTTTGAAATTCCATTCATCTTTCTTCCTGTCTGTATTCTTTTTTGGCATCTAGCAATCACATTCCCTTCTTTCCAAAGTGTTTACTATGTGGATCTCAGACTTTCTCTTCGCCATATCCTCTGTCTTCATGCTTGATTTCTTCAATATGTTAGCTGATGTACCTTTGACTATTCTGGCCTCCCAGCCCATTGATTTTCTCGACTCCCTTAACCTCCATCTCTACTCTGTCGGAACCACCCACCTTACCATCACCCATAACTGTCTCAGTTCCAAGATTTTGAACTTTGTAGTTCTGGTCTCTGATGATAATATCATGCCCTTCTCCCTCTCCCCCTGCCTCACTCCTCCTTAATGTCCTTTCCCTCTACCCCTCCTTGCTTTCCCTGTTCTTGCCTTGTTTTCCTCTCTTCATCGTCTTGATCTTGGAGCTAACCAGTCTGACAAGGCACTATCTTCCAGATTGCTCTCCCTTGACCCCTTGCCCTTTGACCATTCATATTCTGCCAGTTTTCTGGAAGGACACTTACTCTCCAACTTCTAGGTGCCTACTCCCAAGGTGTTGAACCTGTTGGAGAAAGCCATAAAATTATGTCAACTAGGACCACTACAGATTCATGTTGTCTAACCTCAAATGGGCCTTTGCTTCTTTACAGCAATCGTTTTATTTATCTCTGGTTTACGCTCTTCTTATTGGGTCAGTTTGTCTCATCAGTCCCTTATATATCAGAATGCCACTGACCTCTGTTTTCTTAGGAGAATTATTTTAGATAAGGAGAGAAAAATAGGTTGTAACTGGATTATGAAGGGCTTTGAATGCCCATATAAGGAGTTTGTCCTTAATTCAGTAGGCAATGGGGAACCAGAAGAATGTAGTTAGAATGACACATTAACATTTTTATAAGGGAATCAGGATAAAGAATAGGTTGGAACATAGAGAGACTGGAGGCAAAGAGACCAATAAAAACCTATTAAATTAAAAATGAGGTGTTAACTCTTTAGTACCCTCTTACCACTGGGGTCCCTCTTTCCCTTTGATTGGAGAGGTTGGATGGTGGACATGGAGAGCTCCTTCCAGATCCTCTATTTAAGGAGAGGGCTCCAGGGCAGTTATCTCTTCATTTTCCATCTGACTGCCCTCCTGGACTTCATTATAGTCTCCATAAATTCATCTCCCTGCAAGACACATCAGCTCTGGGACTCATACCTCCCTCCCTCCTTTTCATTGGAAAGGCTGGAGATTGACATGGAAAGCTCCTCCCAGATCTTCCATTAAGGAAGGGGCTCAGGGCAGCTATTTCCTCTCTTCTACCTGAGTTTAGAGCTTCATCCTGCCCCTCTACTCCTTACCCTCTGTCCTCTCTTTTGTAGTATTCTGAGACAGCATTCTGATTTGCAGATTCTTTTTACGTGCTATCCACATTAGAGTGTGAGCTCCTTGATTTTTTGATTTTCTTTGTGTCCATAGCATTTGGCACAGTGCCTGGCACATTGTAAGCGCTTCATAAATGAGAGAGGATGGTTACAGTGGGATTGGAAAGGAGGAGATAGGAACAAAAGACACCAAGGTAGAACTGTTGATATGGCAACAGGTTGCATTTTGGGAGCAATCTCAATCAACAAGCATTTATTAAGCACTTACTATGTGCTGGCAATGTGCTAAGCACCGGGAATGGAAAGCATGGGGAAGGAAGAAGAAAGGTTGAAGATGGTGCCAGCATCCTCCCAGACACCCTCTGGCACCATCAACCAAAACAGGGAAGTTAAGGGAGAAAGACACATTGTTTTTGGCAGGAGAAATGATGCTAAATTTGGTTTGTTGATTTTTAAGTTACCAGCGGGAGAACCAGGTGGGGATATTGTGGAAGCACACAGCTTTAAGGCCTCAGTTGTGTTATAAAACATTAAAAACAAATTGGGACAATGCTTTAGTCTGAAGCCCTTGGTCTCAGTTGAATCAAGGACACACTCAGTCTTAGGATTATAGGTTTAGCACTGAAAGGGACCTTAGAGGCCATCTCCTCAAACCACCTTACTTTACAGGTGAGGAAAATGAGGGTCAGAGCACTTATGGGACTTGCCCAGGGTCCCAGAAGTGGCATCAGACAAGTGGTGAGGCTTGAACTTGGGTCTTCCTGATTCTGAGTCCTTAACTCTATCCACTATACTACACTACCTACCTTAAACAGAAGACTTCATGAAGTTTGGGTTGGGATCTAAAGTCTTGTATATGGTGAATGAACTGAGAGTAGAAATGTCTTTATGTCAACTGAGAGATGTATTTTGTTTACCTTTGTGTGTGGTTGTGGTTTGTTCTTCATTCTCAAAGAGGACCATGATATCAGGGAGGTAATGGCATGATGTGCAAGCGAACTGGATTTAAGGGCTGTGCAAAGTCACCAGCCTCACTCTCTCCTTTGGAGCCATCTGGGTCTAGTGGCCAGATATGTATCAATACAACTGGAGATAGCCTAGGACGCAGTGGGAGACCTTGACCCTTTTAAGCTAAGGTCTTTTCAGGTTCTCACTTTGAGTGAGGCAATAGGAGTAGTTAGAGAGATTGATTTCAGAAAGCTTTTCTCTAAGATTCACCTGCATTAATATCACTGTTGTTCTCTGGTAAATTAAAAACCATACATTTGAACTGTGTATCTTTGTTGTACTTTTCTGTGGAACTTTATTCCACTATTGTTATAACAAATACATTGGAAGTTGCTTGGGGGAGAGACAGTATTCCGAATAGCAGAGGAAACGCAGAATGTCTAAGTTGAAATGTTTTTATACTAATAAATTATCTCTGGTAGATTTTGTTTGAAACACAGAATTGAATTTTTCTTCCATGACATCCATCAGGCAGTTGGGAATATAGTACTAGAGTGGTGGATTTCAGTTCAGTCCCTCTGACTCTGGAGAGAAAATATTCTTCCCACTGGACCCCTCTGCCTCTATGAAATCTTGATCCATTGAATACAACTATTTTAAAAACCCTCCATTGCCTCTTTCCCTCTGATTGAAGGTCTGGAGGGCAGAGCAAAAAACTGCTCCCAAAGACTCCCTTTAAAGCCTTCCTAGAAACTCAACCAATAATTATCATGTGGGTACCCTCTACCCCTTCTTAGCTTTCTTTGGTGTGTGGTCTTTCCCCATTAGATTGTAAGATCCTCGAGGACAGGGACTGGCTTTTTCTTCTTTGGATCCCCAGTGCTTACTTAGCACAGTGTTTGACACATAGTAGGTACTTAATAAATGTTAATGCATTATATTGTTTCCATTTTATTTCTAGATATATGCACATATATATACATAAACATATGTATTTATACACACATGTGTATAACAGAAGCCATATATATATTTATATATATATATTATATATATACACACATAAAATTGAAGTAGTCCTATCTACTATATATACATATGTAGTATATGTATACTATACATACACCCACGTAAATATACACATTCACACACACACATATATATATACATATATACATATCTATAGCTATGTCCCTGTTTATACCTAATCTATATCTATACATCTATATATCAATATCCATATCCATGTTATCTACATCTATCTATATCATCTGTATCTATATCATTGTATCTATATCTTTATAAGAGCTCCATTTATATTTCCCCGTTTTGGATTGCCCTGTTCAGCCAATGTCAGCAGCTAGGCATCACAGATTGAAAAAAAACAAAATCAAAAGCCTATCTGTATACATTTGTCAGGTTTTCCTTTTATCGGGTCCCTGGGATGGAGAAAATGCTTCAAGTCACTAAGAGAGAACAGTATGACCAAGGAGGTTTCTCAGACATCCTAATACAATGGGTTGGTGCAATGTACATATTTTCTAATAAGTGGGGTTTGTGTCCCTCCTGGGTAAACATAAATCTGGCAAACTCCAAAGGAACAGATGGAATTGGCATTTTTTTATAACACGAGGATTAAAAAGGGAGAGCCTAGAGAGAAGTAAAAACAAGCCTGCAAGGAAGAGCTAGTAACTGTGCTTAACAGTTGCTAAAAGCCCTGATCAAAAATGCAAAAGAGCAAAGAGGAAAACCCATAAGATTTGTGTACTTGATTTGAAGGTAAGAGGGGAGTTATGTCTTTGATTCCTGTGAGTTCAAAAAAGAAAGTGCTGAATGGCAGAGGCATGAAATCATAAATTAAAATTAAAAATACAATTAACCAAAGCCATTTATCTGAGAAAGTATGGTGCCACCTCATCTTTGACTCATCACCTAAAGAGGTTAATGGCGGAGCAAAGAGAAGGCCAGCTATACATAGGAGGGAATAGCTGTTCTCAATTACAGGAAACCTCTGACTCTGGCTTTTTTTCAGCTTTGCATGCCCTACTGTCCACTTCGGAAAGGACTGTGGCAAGATCCTAGACCTGCTCTGAATCCAGTAGGGTCCCACTGGGGTGAGTCAGAGTATCTGCCTGCTCTGTCCCAGCATGCTTCTGTGAGTGTCAAAGCAGAGTGGAGACCTCATATTGATATTTATTGAAACTCAGAGTTAAAAGTGAACTCAGAGGTCACTGAGTCATCCAGACTTTCCTCGAAGAACTCCAGTGAGGAGTCTGCAACTCTTGGAGGACACAGGGGAGCAGCCCATGTCATTTTCCAATAGCACCAATTGTTAGTAAGTTGGTCATTGTATATAGCTGAAATCTACCTGCCTGCAAGTTTCAGACATCGTTCCTATTTTTGAAACCCAGGGCCAAGTTGAACAAGTCCAGTGTTTCTTATGCATGAAAGCTTCAAAACTTCACCAGCTGCCATCATGTCTTTTCTTACTTTCTTTGTCTGCTTACCTCCTGCTCTGAAACAGTGGAAAAGAACTAGATTTGGAGCCTTTAAGACAAATCTTGCTTCTGTCACTAACCAGTCACATGACATCAGACAAATCACCTAACCTCTTCTTCCCTTGGTTTTATCATATATAAGATGAGAGGAATGAGCTAACTTATTTCTGACCCTGCTTAAGCCATTCTGTGATTTTAGGATATACTCGGTGACACTCAAGTGTCACCTTGGGCAAGTCACTTACTTTGTTTCTGAGCCTCGGTTTCATCATCTGTAAAATGAGGAAGGTTGATAAGATGACCCCTTCTAGCTTTAAACCTCTGATTCTATCATCCCTGAAATTAGAATGCTTTTTTTTTTTTTTTACCAAATATCTCAAGTTCCTCTTGATCATCTTTGTGTGCCATGGTCTCAAGGTTCCTTACCATTGCTGGTCATTCCTCTCTGGCTTATTGATGTCCTTAAACTATAGTATCCATAAATGAGCATCACTTCAGATGTGGTCCGTCCATGGCAAAGTCCAACAGGACTTTCACCCTTTATAATTGGACACTGCCTCTCTTCATGTAGCCATAGGTTTCATTAGCTTTTTTATCTGCCATGTTACATGTTAGCTTATATTGAGGCTTTAGGCAACTATACACCCCAGTTCTTTTTTAAAGGGACTATTGTCCAGTCACTCAGTCCCTATTCTGCTCTTGTGGAGTTGATTTCCTTTTGGAATTATACACTTGTTTCTATTAAATTGCATCTTGATAGATTTGGCTTCCCATCTCTTCAGACCTTTCAGGGTCCTTATGGTGTCACCTAACATGTTAGCTGCCCTTTGTACTTTTAGGTCACCTATAAATTTCATGAGCTTGCCAACTACTCCTTCCTCCAAATCTGTGATAAAAATGCTGTCCATGACTGGACCAGCAATAGAGGCTTGGGCTTTCCCCCATGTCAACTTTCTCTGGTTTGACATCATTTCAGTGCCAGTGTTATGGCCATCCAGCACCTTCCGGATACAGGAAACTGTACAGCCCAAACCTCTCCATCTCACAACAAGAGCATGAGATGCTTTGTCAAATGCTCTGCTGAAAAATGAGTGATGCTGTATTTACACAATTCCCTTGATCTTTCAGGCTAGATCATCTCATCAATGGATGACTACTTCCAGTGAAATGAACTGGTGTGAGCCCAGGCAGATCATTTAACCTTTTAGCCTCCATCTTCTCATCTATAAAATGGAGATAATAGCACTTCCTCTGCAGGGTTGTTGTATGGATTAAATGAGAAGTTGTATGTAAAGTGCTTTATAAATCTTAGCACTATGTAAACATCAGTTATTGTGATCGCTGTTTTTGATGTTTTTTGTAATTATGCTAATGTTTGCAACATTGGATTTGGTGAAAGTAGGTAAGGTACAGTTTCAACTCTCTTGAAGCTTGTTTTAAATTGAGACAGTAACATTTGGAACTGCGAGGGACATTAGAGACCTTAGATGAGACATTTTGTGCTTCTAAAACTTAATTTCTCCACTTGTATAATAGGGATAAAAATATTTGTGCTATCTACCTGGCAGGATTATTATGAAAAAAGGTCTTTTAAAATGTGATCTATTATTATTTGTTCAACCTTCTAATTTTTCAAATAAGGTAACTGAGGTGAGGTGACTTTCTCAAGGTCTTACAGAACTGTAACTAGAACCTAGACCTCTTGACCTCTTAGTCCAGTGACCTTTCCCTCACAACACACTGCAGTACAGGCAGGAAACCAAACAAACCAGAAGCTTGTGATCAAAGGAACTTAAGTGCAAGCATTAGATTTGGGGCCAGTATACCTGGGTTTGAGGCCACAAAAGCCACTTACCATTGCTGGACCTTCACTGGCTCATCTCTAAAACCCAGGAGTTGGACTGTATGATATCCATTTCTGAAACTTGAAGTCCTTTGCCATGAAGCTCAGTGACATCCATGAAAATGGAAACTATTGTAACTTACACAGAGCTTTTGTGAAGAATAATTAAGAAGACTTCATAAAGAGAGTTCTTTCCAAAAATGAATGTCAATAGCTTGTGTGTGTTAAGTACATACATCTATCTCTATCTGCAAATTTGCCCATCCTCCATCTACCTTCTATCTATCCTTCTGTCTATAATCTCTTTATTTCTAACAATTTATCATCTATCTATCCATCTTTCTTTCTTTCTATCTATCTATCTATCTATCTATCTATCTATCTATCTATCTGTGTCTATCTATCTACCTACCTATCATCTCTTTCTCTAACAATTCTCTTCAGTAGTCAGAGTCCAAATAGTTTTTTCAAACACATGAAATGAATTGAACTGAAAATGTTGGAATAAAAAGATTGATTGAAAAGAGTAAGGATTTTCACACCCTACCAAAAAAAAAATCAAATAGAAGTAAAAAGTGAAAAGAAATGCCTTAAAAAAGCTCCACCGATAACAAAAACCAACCACATAAAAACAAACAAATCAAGGAAAAGTGCTGATACAATTATACTGCACAGCCATGAATCAGCTAAAATAGCAAGTCTAATCAAAAAAAGGGGGTGAAAAAGAGAACAAACTGAAATCACCAAAATGAGAAAGAGTAGCTCATAAGAAATTAGTGGTGATTACTATGTATAGGCTAATAAATTTGAGACTATCAAAGAAATGGATGACAATCCCCAAATGTATCAAATGCCCAAACTAACATATCAAGACCTAGATAACATACATAGACCCAAATCAGATTAAATCCATTAAAGAGCACTGGAGTGCCCAAAGACTCCAGAACAAAATGAATTCATGGAGTAAAATTTCCCAGACTAAATCCTAAACACAAATATTGCTTTCAAACATAAACAGAACTGGTAGGTTGTGCAACTTTAGAGGACCACAAATTCAAAATGAATCAATAGTATGAGCACTGCCAAAAATGCTAATGAGATCTTGAACATAGCTTCCAGGAATAAGAAGGTGCTATTTTACACCTGCTAAATCATATCTGGAACATTGTATTCAATTCTACAGTTTAGGAGAGACGAGACAAACTGGAGAATGTCTGGAAGAGGGCAACCAGACATGTGTCCCTGCCATATGAGAATCATTTGAAGGAACAGGGATGTTTAACATGGAGAAAAGAAAGCTCAGTGGAGAGTGACTTGTTAGCTGCCTGTAAGTACTTGAAGCATTATGTTCATCCTTTGTTGCTGAAGAAGACCATGCCATCAGAGCAATAATGACGTGACTTGCACTTGACTTTTTTTTGAGTGAGGGAGGGCTGTACAGGTCACTAGCCTCACTTTTCCTCCAGAGTCAACTGATAAGTGAATGAAGGAAAGGAACAAGTATTTAATAAGCACCTACTATGTGTT
Organism: Bettongia penicillata ogilbyi; assembly: GCA_023548195.1. NCBI lineage: Eukaryota > Metazoa > Chordata > Mammalia > Diprotodontia > Potoroidae > Bettongia > Bettongia penicillata. The sequence continues at coordinate 647,149 of JAJHZJ010000289.1, read as the reverse complement.
GGGCAATCATTTGATTCTTACAAAAACAATGCGAGGAAGGTGCTATTATCCTCATTTTATAGTTGAAGAAACTGAGGCAGACAGAGGTTTAAGTGACTTGCCTAGAGATATATAGCTGGTAAGGCTATGTTTGAACTCAAGTCTTCTTGATACCAGGCCCAGCGCTTTGTCCACTACACCACCTAACTGTGGGATTAAATTTGTTCTAAAAAGCAGAACTGAGACCAATGGGTAAAATGTAGAAGTAACAACAAGGCAAATTTGGATGATGTCAGAAAGAACTTCCTAAAAATCACAACTGTCTACAAGAGGAAAAGATTCCTTTGGGTAGTAGTGGATTATACCTCATAAGAGGTCTTTAGTTAGCGCCTGAGGGACCACTGGTTGGGTGTGATGTAGTGGAGAGTCTTTTCTGGCTTGGTCTGGATTGCCAAAGAACTGTCTTGCAACTCTTAATTCTTGTGCGTCTGTGTTTCTACCATTAAGTAAATGTAGTATTGATCCCTAAATTGAACAAAGAAAGTCAAAACCAAGAAAGGAAATTTTAGACCAATAACATCAATGAACATGGATGTGAAATTGCTAAAGAAATGCAGTCACTTTTGCTATATATGTTTTTTAAAATGATCATGTAATGCAGAATGATGCAATAAAAATCACAAGGCTTATGGCAAAAATGAAATTGGGAGGATCAACAACTCATCAATTTAGTAATACATAAAGGAAAGATAGAAACCAATAAAAATGGTAGCACACTTTTATACATGTTAATGGTTGAGAAATACATAAATATTACAATAAAGAGTGGTGGTGTCCAAAGCCCAGGGCTGCTTCTTGGCTTGCATGTGCTGGCAAAGTTCAGCCATGGTTGGTCAACCTGAAGGTCAACAACGTTGGTCTTAGTGCCACAACTTATAGGACCACCAGTGGTGAGAAGGGTGAGTGTGATGGAGATCATAGGTATAGGCCAGCCCTCTTCTGTCCTCAGCTTCTACTTGCATCAGAAGATATATGATAAATATGACACTTTATCTTGAAAAAGACCTGAAGTTTGCTTGTAGAATAGGACATTGGAAGGGTTGTAGTTTTTGAGTTATTGTGAGTGGTAAAGTATCATGCATTCTCACTGTTTTTTGAGGATAAGATCATCCATAAGCAAATAAGAATTTCATATTATATTCAAATTGTTCCCTAATATATCGAGAATGCTGGAACAAATTTACATTTCAAAACAAGCATTATGACAGAATTCAGTAGAGAACTTAAGAACATACAAAAAATTACCATTGTGACCAAGTTGGATTTATATTTGGAATGAAAAAGGTGGTTTGTTAACAAGAAAACAATCCTTATAATAAACCTCATCAACAAGAGAAAAAAATGAAAAGACTGTATGATCTTATAAGATACATAGATAAAGTCTTTGATAAAAATAGGACCCATATTTTTAAAAAATATATTAAAATAAAGGAGCTACTATAAACAATAAAAAAATGAAAAGCATTCTCATTAGAAACAGCTGTAACTAGAGATGTCTATTCTACCCACTTCCATTTAGCAAAATTTTAGAAATTTTTACAATAAGGAGTGGAGACAAAAGTAAATGGACTAGCATTGGGAATGAAGAAGTGAAAAGAGTCTATTTGCAGATAATGTAACCAGATATTTAAAAAATCCGAGTCACTAGATCACCCCCATTAGAAAAAAAAGAAATTATAAATAACTTTAGTGAAGCAGCAGGACACAAGAGAAACCTAGAAAAAGACATTTGCATTTCTCTATACCATCACTAAGGATCAAAAGAAATTGATAGAAATATTACTTGCAACAATGACAAAATGTAACAAATATCTGGGTATTAACTTATCAGGACTTAGTGGAGAAATATACAAAGATAGCTTCAACAAGCTTTTGAGAGAAATCAAGGGAGGATCTAACAAATATTACATAATCCTTGCTCATGACTTAGGTGAACAAATGTAGCAATCAATGGAACAAATGACAATTAAATCCCTACTATGTGTCATGCATTCTAGCATAAAAAGGCAAAATTAAATTATCCTAAATTTCAAGGAACTTACCTTTTATTGGGGGACAATGCATGTGTGTGTGTATGTGTGTGTATGTTTGGGTAGATGGATGGATTTATAAAATACATACAACATACACAAGGTAGTTAAATACAATATGGGTGGAGAGAGAGGACACTAGTAGTTGGAGGATCAGGGAACTTTCCTGTAGAAATTGGTGTTTGATCTGCACATTAAAGGTGTGATCTGCACATTTGAGGCAGAGATAAGGAGAGAACACATTTCATTCACAGGGGATAGTCAGTACATAGGCACAGAGATTGGAAATGGAGTGTCATATGTAAGGAACAAAGAGAAGACCAAATTGGTTGAACTATAGAATATGGAAAAGAGCATAACATCTAAAGAGTGTGGAAATAAAGATTGGGTCAAGTAAGGAAGGGCTTTAAAAGCCAGACTTTACTCCAAAGTTAATAGAGAGTCGCTGAAATTTTTAAGTAGGCGAATGACATACATAGTCAGATCTAAGCATAAAGAAAAAATATTTATAAGATGATGTGGAGGTAAAATGGTAGAAATGTGAATGCCTCCCAAACTGACTTTCAGCTTTAGTGAAATACCTGTTGGTTATTTCCTAGAATTAGATTTTCATTAAAAAATTCATATGAAAAAATAGAAAACATATAAAAGTGCAAAAAATGGAGAAAGACTAGCATCATGAGACTTCAAAATGTATACTAAATTGATCATAATAAAATCTGTCCCTTGCTGGAAAAAAATAATAGAGAACTAGGTGAATGGAACAGAATAAAGAACAGAGAAGTAGAACTCAGTAAATAGTAAAGATCGATGCTTAACAAACCTACATTAAAAAAAAACTGGTAAATAGGATCACTATTCAATAGAAACTATTGGTTATATAGTTATATAGCAAAAAAGAAAAAAGAAAAAAAGAAATACTTTGGATCCATATCTCACAACATATACTTATTTGTACAGAAATATTCATAGCTATTCTATTTGTGGCAGCAAAAAACTGGAAACAACTGTCATGTCTAAAAACTGGAGAGTGGCCAAATAAATTATGGTAAGTTTATGTAATGGGATATTATGACACTAGAAAAAGATAAATATGAAGCATTCAAGGATTTTTGGTAATATCCTTGTTTGCTGATACAGAGGAAATTAGTAGAAACAGAACACATGTAGACAGACTTCCACTATATGAAATAAATAAAGGGAAGTAGGAAGGAAAGCAGATTCGGAAGGAGGCACGATTTAAGGAAAGTCTGGAAGGGGTGCAGACCAAAAGAGATTTCATGGTTGTTTTATCATTACCTAGTTCTGCTTTGTTATGGTTAAAGGCTTGGTATAAAATTTCAACTTTTCTTTTATGTGTTTATTTGGTGTTTCTTTTGATGGTTGTTTAATTGGAAGAATATAGAAAAGTAAAGATGAAGGAGTAGGTCTTTGAAAAAAAATTGCCAAGATATGTTTTATTTTTATCTTAGTCATGAACATCTCAATATTCAGTGCCCTCAAGTAGCAGGTAAATTGGGAAACTGATTTATTTTCAAAAAAAATACTTCTAGATTACATGCATATTTTTTAAACTTCAGCTCTCTGCTCTCATCCTAATTAAAATGAATATGCTTTTGAGCAATCAAATGAAGACATCCTTTGTTAGGGGAAGATCTATTCCCTACTACACAAAAAAAACATTTGTCAGTTTTTGTTTATATCATGGAATAGAACACAAAGTGACAGATTTTCCATGCTATCACTAAGCATCTCACATTTATATGACAGTGTTTTGAATGAGTCAAAAGATCATATTTTTATTTTTTAAAGAAAGTAAGAAGCATTGAGGCAGTCTGATTAAATCTGGCCTCTACTTCAAGGAGAAGGGGGAAGTAACATTAACCGGAATACCAGAGTGGCTAGTAAAACCACAGAATGTAACACTAAGAAATGAAGGAATTCTACCAGATCCATTTCAGATTCTTGTCGGGTTCATGTTGGCAAGATCCTAGGCACATGGAGTTTTCTTACCCTGCATTGGTACAGTTTTAATGTAACTTGTTTATTTTGAAGTTTAACAAGGGAAGGGGGCCACTCACCATCAATATTCAGTACTGGAAGAGCTGGACAGCTCCTGATAAGATTTCATGTAGTGCTGAGCTAGTTCCAGTCCAAAGATTTTTCCACACTGAAGTCAGAAGACCTTGATTCAAGACTTGGCTCCGTTATTTAAAATCTCCCATCTTGGACAAATCACTTAGTCTCTCTCTACACCCATTTCCTCACTTACAAAATGAAGGAGTTGTACTAGACGACCTTTCTAAATCTATGCCCTTATAAACTTAGAATCATGACAAAAGAAAATGAGGGTAGCTATGTCACAGTCTAGTGCATAGTTAATTAAATGATAATTAATGAAGCAATGGCAAAATCACACACATCTATCAAGCACAAGCTATGTGTGAGGCACTGTGCTAAGTTCTGGGCATACAAAGCCAAAAACAAAATAGTCTCTTCCCACAAAGAATTTACATTCCATTGTACATATCTTATCATGCTATCATATCTCATCCATCATATTATAAACTCCCTGAAGGCAGGGACTATATTTTTCTTACTTGTAGCCCTAAGACTTAGCACAGTGCCTGAGACATAGCATAATAAATATTTTTAGCATAAAGGAGATATATACATAATGAAGGTAGTTTGGAAAGCATAGGCACTAGCAGCTGAGGGGAATCCGGAAAAGTTTTACATGGAAGGCGGTACTTGCTTATCCTTTGTTTTGCTATCAATACATTTAAATTCTCTTTGAGAGTGACTTATATCTCAATCAATCAGTCAACAGCCATGCATTAAGTCCCAACTATGTGTCAGACTCTGTGCTACACATTGCTAGGCAATGAAACAATTTGTGGTCACTAGGAACTTACATTCTAATGGGGGAAGAAAACAAGTACATATACATGTATATACAAAACAAATGAAAAGTGATAGATACAAACAAATACAGAGCAGTTAAAAACCAAAGTGGTGTGAGAGGGAGAAAACTAGCAGCTAGGGGTAGGGTGGGGAAAGGTTTCACGTAGAAGGAAACTATGTCTTGAAGGAAGAGAAGTACTCTGACATAGAGGTAACAATGGAAGGCATCATAGTCACATAGAATGCTAATGCACAGGTCTAGAGACTGCAGATGGCATGCTATGTATGAGAAACAGAGAAAAGAGCAGTTCGACTGGATTTCAGACTTCAAGATAAGAGTGTAACATCCAGTGAAGTTGGAAAGAAAAATTGATACTGGGTTGTGAATGACTTTCCAAGCTAACTAGAGGAATTTGCATCAAATCCTAGAGGCAATAGGGAGCAACTGGAGGTTATTACATAGGGGAAGGGACATGGTTAGACTTGTGCTTAAAGAAAATTATTTTGGCAGCAGTGTGGAGGAAGGATTGGACTGGGGAGAGACCCAAGGCAGGTAGGCTAATTAGGAGGCTATGGTATGAATCTAGAAAAGATGATGAAGGCCTCATTAAGAAGGTAGCTTTGTGACTAGAGAGGAGTCAGATGCAAGAGATGTTGTGGAGGCAGAAACAACAAAGTTTATCAACTAATTAGATGTGTGGGTAAGGGAGAGTAGAGGTCAGGGGCTGAAAGATGGTAGTTTTTTCAACAGAAATAATGAAGTTTGGAAATATTGTTTGAGTCCTGTTTGGAAAATGTTGAGATGTCCCTGAGACATCTGGTTTGAAAAATCCAGTGGACTATAGATTCAGCATGATCTGAAGTGATATGTAATCCTGTTTCCACCCAAGTATATAATTCCTTCCTTCTTTCTCCCTAGAGACTTCAGAGAGTAGAATGCTTGGGTGACATCAAACTTTTTCCACCTGGTTTGAGCTGACATCTTAATTGATCTGTTGATACTGATCTATGGATAAGACAGGAGGTTAGTCTTCCTGAGAAGAGGACAATGTAGAGTGGAAATGGCTAATTATTGGGTTGAGATTAGAAAGGGAGGAAAATGGAGTCAGGATAGGAGTAATGACCCAGGAAAGTTCTGAGAGGTGGGAGAATTAGAAATTTTGAGAGCAAAGAATAGGTTTAGGCATAGGGAGATATCAATAATCAATATAATAATAATATCAATTAAAAATCAATAGGGAGATAATTAAAAGGTTATGGTCATAAGGAGAAATGTCAGAATTTCTAATTAAGGAAGTGAAAAGCTTGTGGGTTATGGTGAGATTCAGTGTGTGACCTGCACTGTAGTGAAGAATTAGGTTACAGGATTTAATTGGAAGGTTAAGGAACCTCCCTCAAATCTAGAAATGAACTGTGAGAAGCACTAATAAATACAAAATAAAATTAGACTGCAAATTAATCTCTGCATCTTGTACATCCTTCAAAGCCCATGTCAAGTCCTACTTATTCTATGAAGTCTTCTCTGATTATTGCAGTGCAATAATTGAGCCCTTAGTGGATTTGTAGTCAATTCCTCAGTTTCTCAAAACTATATAATCTGGTGCTCTCTAATTTTCCCACATGTGTTACTTTTGTCTTTGTGTGGAATGTACACCATTTGAGGGTAGAGATGACTCATTATATTTCTTTCTCATCAAACCTATTCCCCAGTAAAGGGGTCCATGGGTTCATGGAAAGCACAATTTTGGACTGGGAAGTAGGTAGGAGAATGGAAAGGGTACTGGATTGAGGGTCAGGAGTTCTGGATCTGTTAATAATCAGCTTTGTGACCTTGGAAAAATCACTTAACCTCTCTGGACCTTAGTTTCTTCACCTGTAAAATGAGGGACTTTAACTACATCATATCTAAGATCTCTTCCAGTTAAACTATTCTGTGATTTATTGATTGTGTGTGTGTGTGTGTGTGTGTGTGTGTGTGTGTGTGTGTGTACGCTAGATGTCTTGGCAACACAAGGACTAATCTGTGACTTACATCACAGTAAATTAGGGATCTTTGCAGGCAGAATAAAACTGAATTCCTTCCATATCCTGGCTAAAAATTCTTCCTGACTTGACTCTGCTCACAGAGGCAGACATAAAAAGCCTAAAAAATCCACCTACACTTTTTAAAAACATCCATTCTAAACTGGTCATCTGCCAAACAGAATAAAAACATTTTAGTGTTTCTTCTCTTATGTTTCTCATCTCATCATGCTTTAGAGTTTGTAGCTTATAGAATATATCCTCAAATTCTGTTATTTTTTTAAATCTGTTCTCCCCACTTAACAGACAATCCAGAGTTTCTAGATACAGATCTTAAGATTGGAGAATAAGCTGAAGGCATAATGAAATGTTGAGATTGCTTGACCTGTATCCCATTGTCTTGATAGCAGTTTATAGGGTCTCAGATGTAAACTCAATACCTTTCTAGTCGCCGTTTTAAAGAAAGCTGTCTAGTTCCAATTATAAATGACAAGATATGGTGGTTGCCTTGGAAACCCTTCTGAACACAAATAGAAGCATGCTTTTGGCTTCCTCGATCCCTGGCTAGGTATATACATGGAAATCTTTGGATTCTTGTGATTTATCTCACTGTATCAATGCTACACTTTGTAAAACAAAAAGTGGCCCATTTAGTGCTAAAGAATTTATTTGTTCCTTGTACACAAACTATTAGGATAACAGAGTTTATCAACACAACCGGGACAGAGAATCTTAGAACATTAGAGTAGGAAAGGATCTAATGGGGCATCTACTTCAACCCCCTCAATTTAAAAAGGAGAAACTGAGGTCTAGAGGAGCAAAGTGACTAATCAAAGTTATGCAACTAGTTCAAGGATTGCAGTTCAAAAAAATAACCAAATCATCAATAAGTGAGTATATTTTCACAGGACATGCTTTTATTATTATGCTATATATCAGCAATAATACTCTGGAATGATACCTTAATATATTATGCAACAAGAAAGAATGAATTCTTCTTTTGATGATAAAAGGCAGCATGGTGAAATTGAATGAGCATTGAACTCAAGAGTTAGGAAACCTGGATTCAAATCCTACCTTGAACTGCTGTTATGACTCTAGCCAAGTTACGTTACCTTTAGCGTTTGTTTCCTCATGTGTAAAGTGGGGATAATAATACTTGTTGAAGACTCTCTTTTCTAAAAATTTGCACAGCTCCAAGCCTACAGCATCTCTCCCATTTTCTATTGTCTTTCAAAGATCACTGACAGTTGCTCAGTAATTCCATTGGCCAGTTCTCCTGGTATATTGGAATGTTGCTCCTCTTGGAATGGTGTCTTGAATTCAGCAAGGGCTGCTAGGTGCCACTTGCTCTTTCATTCCTCCTTCCCTCCCTCCATTCCTCCCTCCTTCCTCTTCCTTCCTTCCTCCCTTCCTCCCTTCCTTCCTTCCTTCCTTCCTTCCTTCCTTCCTTCCTTCCTTCCTTCCTTCCTTCCTTCCTTCCTTCCTTCCTTCTTTCCTTCCTTCCTTCCTTCCTTCCTTCTTTCCTTCTTATTTTTATGTTCCTTCCAATCTAATGATCATTCTTCTTTGTAGACAAAACAGACACAAAAGAACGACTCTGCCTTCCTCATCTTTGTCCCATCTATGCTGAGTGCTGGGACTAACCCTTCTTTGATCTTTCTCTATTCCTTGGTACTGTTTTAAAAAACCCTCTGGTATATGTCAGGGGAACATAATTGGACCCATAGTATAACTGAATGTGTGGAGAAGTGAGGTTAAAATTTGGCTCTGCTCCTTTCTGCCTCCGGCAGAATAACCATCTCCAGGCCTCAGTTACCTCACCTATAAAATGAAGTTGGACAGGACAATCTTTAATGTCTATTCTGGCTCTAAATCCTATTATTCTATAAAATGTTACACACAGTAATCATCAAAGTAATCAGAACATTGATGATTCCATTTAAGCCAAAAAATACATTGTCAATACCGTAATGACCTTGTCATAATAAGGAAATGAAAGGAAAGCAACCTGTGGCTAATTTTCTGTGGAATGGTTCTTCCCAACCTCTGGATTGTAACACATTTCGGAGAGATATGAAAAGAGCTCAATGAATTCTTTTAAGGAGATTCTGAATATAAGATATGAGAGGCGTTGAGTTTGGAGCCATAATACCCACTTCAACTTAATCTAACACACATATATTATGCCCCCTCTATGTACAAGGTTCTCTGCTCAGTGCTGGAGATAGAGAGACAAAAATGAAACAACCTCTTTCCTTTAAAAGCTTGGGTGCAGCTAGATTAAAACTCTTAATATAATAAATAAATAGCTCTGCTATTTATACTACCTTCTTGTGACTTTAGGCAAGTCACTTACTCCCTGTAGGTCTCAGTTTCCTCATTTGTAAAATGAGGCCAGTAGGATCTACAAATTTTCTTCCAGATTTAATTCCTACAATCTTAGCATAAGGACCTGAAATTTACTCTGCTGCCGAAACTAATGAAGTGTTAACAACAGATGGAAAGAGATGGTATAAAAGACTTATGTTCTCCTTCACAGAACCATGGCAGGAATTTGTTAACCGACAAAGGGAGGGAGATGAGAAAGCAATAATACCTAATACATCTGCCATGCTTCCCTTTCCACCCTGGGCTCCCTTGTTAATTTGAATAATTTGCACTTATCAACTCAATTCCTTTTAAAGGCTTTAAAGACTTCGTAGCTTCTTTATTCATTTTTATGACAATCCCTTTGGGAATTGAGCTGTGTATCTAGCGTTTCTGTAGCACTCCAAGGTTTGCAAACTGCTTTACATATTATCTCACATGGCTTTTGAAAGAGTTGTCGGACCCTAGGTGCTAGTATTACTCCCTGTTTTACAGACTGAGAAAGTTGAGGCTAAGTGCCCATGGTCATAGAGTGAAGTTATTGGAGGCAGCATTGCAGCTCCTCCTCATGGCTCCAGCTTCGGTACTCTCTCCGTTGTACCCCCAAGATGCCCTGTATTTGGTTATTGTTGATTTATGTATGACTCTTCATGACCCCTTGGACCACACTGCCCATGGGGTTTTCCTTGGCAAAGATGTTGGAGTGGTTTGCCATTTCCTTCTCCACTGGATTAAGTCAAACAGAGCTTAAGTGACTTGCCCAAGATCACACAGCTAATAAGTATTTGAGGCTGGATTTGAATTCAGACCCTCAGGTCTTCCTGATTCCAGAGTGTGTGCCCTATCTAGCTGCTTTAGATGACTTGTATCCCTTCCTTTTATTTTTTTCAGCAGATATAGCACAATTATTTATTTCTTTTTCTACAAAAGAAATACTTAGACACAAAAGACTCATAAGTGCACATTAACAAATACTTAAAACTTGAAACAGAAATCCATCATTTATTTTACTGTCTTAGGAGACAAAGATAGTTTTGCAGGACTGAACACCTCATTCTGTCTGAGCATCTCACAAGTCTGTATATCTCTTGGTAAGCCAGCTTATGGCTCCATCTTGCTCCATCTTTCCAGGTGTAGCAACTTTCCTCTAAATAATCATTTCTAATCTCTTAGGACAATCATCCCTAAAAATCCTGAGATATGGAAACTGGGCATTTTGTATCAGGGAAATTACAACCCACAGTTAACAAAGAATGGTTTCTGCACTCTTCAGCTTTTGTGGATTTGCCTTCTGTGCTTTTTATTTGCTTTCAAGTAAAATGTTGTTACTGAGAATTCTATTTTGCTGCTTTTCTAATGCTATCTCATCATTTTTGATGGAATCTGTTTTCCTCCTTCTATCTTCTCTGGTTCCACTGACAAAGCTTTCAGCATCTTGGTTCAGTGCCGTGGCAGAGCATCTGCCTCTCTTTCTCACACTTCTCCCCTCCTCCCTTCTCCTCATCCCCCAAACAGTGAAAGTGGGCCACGTTCTATATGGCAACCCAGCTGTTATCACTCAGTTGGTCTCCAATCCAGGGCAGATCATTTAACTGTTAAATTGATGACAAAAGTGACTTGCCTGTCTTGAGCAGGAAACGTGCTTCTTTGCCAGAATATCATATAAAATGACCTACATTCATCTGTCTGTGTTCATCCTTCGTTGCCGAGGAAGACCATGCCATCAGAGAAATGATGACATGATTTGCACTTGACTTTGTTTTGAGTGAGGGAGGGCTGTGCAAGGTCACCAGCCTCACTTTCCCCTCCTGAGATTACAGGAAAAGGAGGAATCTCAGTTACTCTAACTTTCTTAGGAAATTCCCTTCATCAGTGCACTTTCACTAGTCAGGATATAAACAGGGTTTTAATTTTTTTTTTGGTGATGGGAACTACAGATGGGAAGGTGGATAAAATATTACTTTTCATTTTGGTATTAGAAGTTGCCGGTAATTGGGTATATTTATATTTGTGCTGTACATACTTTGCATTTACCTATCTAGGTTTCATCCCCCAGGAGCATGTAAACTCAAGGGTGAGGAATGTTTTTTGTTTCTTTTAATATCCACACCACTGGAAACTTGGACTCTACCCTTGGCTTTCCCCCTCCCCTACCCTGGCCGGTCTAATTTTTCCCTGAAATTAGATCTCCTGCAAGACACTTGCTTCATTCTCTTGGTTGCCTCTGTCCCCTTTCCATAGGTTGTCTTCCACCATTAGAACACAAACATCTTGAGGCCATGAAATATCTTGCTTGTATCTCTGTCCCTAGCTTTTAGTATAGAGCCTAGCACATAACATAGTAAGCTCTTAATAAATGTTCTGTCTCTCCATGTCTCTGTCTTTCTGTCTTTTTCTCTTTGTCTATCTGTCTCCTCTTCAAATTATTAAAAAATTTTTTTCCAGAGAGAATATTTAGTTTCAAACATTTAGAATATTTGGAAAAGTCAAATTTGGAATCATATGCTAGAGTGATTTGTGGTTGTTATTAACTTAAGGTCATTGGAATATAGTTTTGGGAATATTTTTGTAGTTCTTTAGCATCAACCAATTACTCCTGGAAAATGTGGCTAAATTTTAGTTACAGCCAGTTGTTCTTAGGACTCATGCTGTCTCACCACTCTGGGCTAATTTCCCCAGGCTGTCTCACTTGTCCTGGGTCACCTCCTTCATCATAAATGATACCTCTGACATACTCCCCTTATTATGGAAAGAATAATAATAGCTAGCACTGTACAATATTACTTCATTTTATCCTTGCTTCAATCCTAGGAGGGAGGTACTGCTATTATTCCCATTTTATAGATGTGGAAAGTGAGGCAGACAGAGGTAAGTGACTTGCCAAGGGTCACATAGCTACTGAACTCAGGTTTTCCTGATTCCACATCCAGCGTACTCCCTACCCTCTAACAATGCCACAGTAAAGTGGGAAGCAAGCATACCTTCTGTAGAGTGACATACGTATTGCTATTCATCACATATAAGATGCTATAGAGATGAATAAAATACTGATCCGTTTACAAGTGTGGCTGAAGTAATTGCAAATGAGATGTTGGTTGATAGACTATAAACTCCCAGAAGACAAGAACTGTTTTTCTTTTTCTTTGTATACCCCAGCAACAGAGCCTGGGCAGAGCTGGTTGGTTAGTTCTGGAAGAGGACCAAAATGACATCACCATGATAAAGTGAAGTTTCAATGTGTGCAACTATGGCTGATCAGACCAATACGGAATGCTCTACCACAGACTGGGAACAGACAGGGTGGATACTTAAATTTGCACATCTTATGTTTCCTTTGTGCTGTTTCAATTCTGCTTTGCTCCTGGATATGGGCACGCCATGCTGAGCCAGTATCTCCCATGTCACACAATCAAATCCAAAGTTCTTGAGAGAAACCTTGAGAGTGTCCTTGTACCACTTTTTCTGACCACCATGTGATCGCCTGCCCCATGCGAGTCCTCCATAAAATAGTCTTCTTGGCAAGCTTATATTTTGCATTCAAACAACATGTACAACCCATCAGAATTGCACTCTCTGCAGCATAGTTTGAAGGCTTGGCAGTTTAGTTTGAGCAAGGACCTCAATGTCTGGAACTTTATCCTGCCAGGTGATCCTCCGAATCTTCCTAAGATAGTTCAAATGGAAGAGATTCAGTTTCCTGGCGTGGTGCTGGTAGACTGACCATGTTTCACAGGCATACAACAATGCCTAATAAATTGCTGTCAATTGATCAATTGCAGTTTTCCCCTAATCAATGGATGCCAATAATACAACTCCTATTTTATGAGAGTCCCTGAATATTTTTAAGTTAAAAAGGGATATTCATGTTGGAAAAGGTTGGGAGCCCCCATCTAAAATCTTTCATCTTTATCTCTTTCAACTGCACAGGCAGATAGCACATCTTAACATATTTTAGGGCTGGCTGTGTTCATTGTCTAGCCTAGTTTTAGAAATGAATAGGTTGGCAACTCTGAATTTGAATCAATTAAAGAGGCTTCAGATATTTTAAATGGACATTAAAGCTTTCCAACCCCAGGGAAAGCTCTTCAAAAGAACAGTTCCATTTACCTGCACTATATAATAGTTATTACTCAGTTGCCAAGGCTGAGGGCTCATTCAGCGAAATGTTCTGTAAAATGCAAATTTTGCACAGGGCAGACTTCTCCTAAGAGAAAATAAAGAGGTTGTCATGCAAGGAGATGTTTTTAAATGAGCACGCCAAATGTCTCCTTGACTTGAAATGTTTCAGCCTGCATTTCAGTGAATGTAGCAGATAGATGCATTGTCATTACTGTTCAGAAGAAACCAGGTGGCCAAAGAGATAGAGAGTGCTGGATTTAGAGTTAGGAAGACTTGCTCTCCAATCCTGCCATGGACCCTTAATGGCTATGTTACCTTGGGAAAGGCACTAAATCCCTCAGCTTCCATTCCTTCATCTGTAAAATGAGGAGATTAATAGTACCTACCTCAAAGGGATGTTGGGAGGATCAGATGATGTTCCCATCGATGTAGAGCATTTTGCTGGTTTGGCTACAGCAGGAAGAGTTGGGGTAGATTTAATACAGGCATGGTGCCAGCTCTTGAGATTTTCCTTCTCCACTCAGCATTCAGCCACTCCAGCAGCACTTCTTAATCGGAGAAACCCTAATTTTGCATTGAAGATTCACTTGATGACAACTTAGCTGGCATTTTGAGACCTAAGTCCTTAGTCATCTTGGGTACGTGGATCAAGAAGTTTGATTATTGTGTATTTTGGGAAAAGGACACTGGTAAATAGTGTAAATACTGGACCATATTTTGGGGGGTTTGCAGCGCCAAGAACTGGTGAATGTGGAAGATGGATGTTAAGATAGGGTTTTTAATTACTTTGTAATTTTTCTTCTGTTGCCCTTCATACACACACACACACACACACACACACACACACACACACACACGCTACTTTCTTCCTACTTCTTAGTGCCTAGCAGTGTTTGGCAAATAGTAGGTGCTGAATAAAGGCTTGCTTGCTTGATTCCAGTCTACTGTCACCTCCTTGAGAGCATGAATAGTTTCTGGCTTTGAGCCTCTGGCACATCATCTGATACAAAAAGTCGTTTAATAAATACTTGTTGAATGAAGTCGAGTTTGACCCTTGCTTTTATCTATTTCTACCTCTGTTTCTCATCATTCTCCATTTCAGATTGTTTCATTTGAGATTTTAGACCAAATATGTGAAACTGATTTTAGACCAAGTATATGGAACAGAAAAAGCTAACCTCGAGCCAGGGGTTTGCTTCAAACATTTTTACCCTTGAAGGAGAAGCTGCCGGGGCTGCCTTGTATTCCCTATGACAGCAGAGCCCCTGGGATTTCAAGGCATTGTGGCACATTAAAGTAACCCCATAGTTACAGCTCTTAGTTCCTTCAGCCCTTTGTGGGACTGAGATGTTCTCTGTACTTTGTGGAAGGCAGAGAGTTGAAAGAAAGTAGTTTGCCTGGAATTCTCAGTTAGTTGGTTAGAACTCAATGCTAATGAACCCAGGGTCATAAGTGAATCCCCAGGAGGGCCAGTATGCTTAACGGTGAGAAAAAAAACTTTCTTCCAAGGCACAGACTCTGTTCCAGTGAACCTCTAACCTTTGCAGATTCTGCAAAATGGGATGAGCTGCAGTTTAAAAGAAAGTTGTTCTTTAGTCGTTTCTGTCCTGTCTGCCTCTTCATGACCCCATTTGGGGTTTTCTTGGCAGAGATACATGAGTAGTTTGCCATTTCCTTCTTCAGCTCATTTTACAGATGAGGAAACTGAGGTAAACAGGTTTAAGTGACTTGCCCAGGGTCACACAGCTACTAAGTGTCTGAGACCAGATCTGAACTCAGGAAGATGAGTCTCCAGTTTATCACCACTATCTGTCAAAACCTCAACACAATCAAAATTCATACTAGAGTGGAAAGAACAACGGATTTAGAGTCAGTTACCCTGGGTTCAATTCCTAGATCTGCCTCCTCCTACCTGTGGGACAAGTCACAATCTTTCTGAAACTGTTTCTTCATGTGAAAAATGAGGGAATTGATTATATGATGTCCAGGATTCTTTCCAGATAAAAATCTATAATCCTATAATTCAGGTCTAATTGATTATTTCTCCTTTTCCTTCTCTCTCCATCCAAATCCAACACACATTTAGGTACCTACTGGTAGAAGACAAGATTAAAGGGGAAAAGGTCCTTCTCTCAAGAACATCCGCTTCTACTGCCGGTGCTCACCCTTTGGCCAGTGGTCAGCTGCTCGTCAGTTGTTATCTCAGGGTTGATCACCCTGGGGCCAGCATGGTGATGAGCCCTTCGGGAGTGTGCTAGACTGTGCTCTACTTAAGATCACAGACATACAGGTGAGCACTAGTCTGTCTATTTTCTGGAAGTTTTTTCAGTTTTGCAAGGCATGCCTGAGTTTGTTCTTGACTAATATAGCCTTTCAGCCTCCAGAATCCCCTGGGCCCCATGTTGAGGCCTCTGAATAAACTTTTAGTAGTGGGAGTGAAAGTGGGAAGGAAAGAAAAAGAAAGAAAGAAAAGAAAGAAAGAAAGAAAGAGAGAGAGAGAGAAAGGGAAAGAGAGAAAGAAAGAAAGAGAGAAAGAAAGAAAGAAAGAGAAGGAAAGAGGAGAGAGAGAAAGAAAATAAGAGAGAAAGGAAGGAAGGAAGGAAGAAAAGAAGGAAGGAAGGAAGGAAGAAACTTCCCTTACTAGATCCTTGAAAAGCTGTTGGGAAAGTTCATGGTCAGCCCAGTTTCTTCCTGATTGGGCTTCAAAGGAGGAGGCAGATGCT
This sequence comes from Bettongia penicillata ogilbyi, assembly GCA_023548195.1. Lineage (NCBI taxonomy): Eukaryota > Metazoa > Chordata > Mammalia > Diprotodontia > Potoroidae > Bettongia > Bettongia penicillata. Next base: position 630,942 of record JAJHZJ010000289.1, on the reverse strand, counting down.
CATAAGGTATTTCCATTCCTCTGCTTAATCAGAAATGTCTGAAACCTCTTTAACTGCTTCCAAGTCACAGTTCCCAACCTAGGCCATAGAATCAAGTAATAAAATGGGCACAGCTGACTCTGAAACATTATGTTTTCATAAAGAAGACAACCTTTGATATCTATATCCCCAGTGCCTAGCACAGTAGGAGCAGACAGTAGGTGCTTAATGCGTATTGGTGAATCTATTGTCTGTTCAATAAGATCAGAATGGATGGTGTAAGACAGAGACTCAACATCTTTTTTTTTTTTTTTTTTTTTTTTTAGCACGAGAGTCCCTTCTTAACATAAACACCTTTCAGGGACGTCCCCACAATAGTATTTATAGTATTAATATTTGTACTACTATTATAGTTTTTGATGTCTTTTCCCTATGAAGTCTGTTTAACACAATATTGATGATAATAATGTTGGTAGTAGTAATGATAGCTGGAATCCACATAGTGCTTAAAGTTTACAAAGAGTCTTACTTAGTGTTATCTCCTTTGAGCCTAACAACAATCCTGAAAAACAGGGGCACTTATCATTCCCATTTCTATAGAAGAGGAAACTGAGGTTTCCTCATTACAAATTGAAACTTGCCCAGGGGTCATGGCTCTAAGTGTCTGAGGCCAGACTCGAGGTCGGGAGGTGCTGATCCAAGATCTAATGCTTTGTTTACTGTTAGAGTAGAGAAGCAGATGAAGCCCTGAGTACCTAAACAGGAGATGAGAAGGGTCACTTTCTTTCGTTTTTTCCCCCTTTTATTTGAGTCTTCTTGTATAAAATGACTAATATGGAAATGTTTACATAATTGCATATGTACAACCTATGTCTGCTTATGGCTTCAGAGAAAGGGGAGAGGAAGGGAGGGAGGGAGGGATAGAATTTGGAACTCAAAACTTTAAATAAAAGTGTTAATCAAAAGAAAGAAAAAGAAAGGCTGCCATTGATGTGGGAAGAATTGTGATCATCCCTTAAGGCTCCTGGAGGGAAGGGGACATAAGACCAAAAGCCAACCCTACACTGGGGAGAATAGTTGGGTTAAGAAACGGGAAAGGAGAACAGAAAAGAACAAAAAAAAAAAAAGTCCAAGGAGCTCCCCAGTTAGAGAAAGACTATAGATGATGGAGGGTAGCTAGATGTACAATGAATAGAGTGCAGGGAATGAAGTCAGGAAGACATCCTCGTGAGTTCAAATCTGCCCTCAGACACTTACATCTGTGCGACCCTGGGCAAGTCACTTAACTCTGTTTGCTTCAGTTTCCTCATCTGTTAAATGAGCTGGAGAAGGAAATGGCAAACCACTCCAGTATCTCTACCAAGGAAATCCCAAATGGGGACACGGAGAGTGAGACTGATTAAGCAGAGGAATTAAGCAGACAGACAGTCCAGTCAAAAATGACTGAAAAACAACACTGACGATTCTAGGAATTTTAAAACGTTGAAAATAAGGAGCTAAGTTCCTGGAGACAAGGCTAACATGCAGACTAACTTATCATAAATACACATCCCAACGTCTTGAGAAAGGCTTTCCTTTTATCTTTCGCCATCACTTCTGGGACTTCTAAAATTTGGATGAAGCATCCGGAATAATCATTTCTCTCTCATCTTACTATAACCTGGGGTGTTGCTTAGAAAAATAGGGATTCAGCAAATGCAACAAAGAGATTTTCCTGTTTTTTCCAGGGAACAGAGATGAAAGTGGGCCAAAAAGACAAATTGAAGGTGAAATGAGGTATTAAAAATGGGTAATTATTACCTTTTCAGAATCGATCTAATAGGAGAGAGATTAGATAGGCCCCCTGAAGTCTCTAGGTTTATGATCATTTTAACTATGTCATTAATGTTCTACTTGGATGCCTTTTCTTGGGGTGAGGAGGGCCCTTGGTTCTCAATCGTCAAACCAGTGGAGTATAAACCTTGGCACGTCTCCCTGAGCTCAGTAGACCTTAAGCATGGCCCCAGTGAAAGCCTGTATGTTGTTTCTGGTTCAAGGACTAGCTTAGCTAGCTTTGCAAAGGATCCTCACCAGATGCTTGGCCATTGCGTGATTAATCTCAATTGCTCTTCTTAATCATCTTTATTATTTCTTGCCAAAGCAACTTTGGAAGATTAATAAAGCAGAGAGGGGCTGTAAACCTGCCTCATGGAAGGGGGTGCTTACGCGATGCGTTCGCTCTTGGGCAGCCCATGCCCCTCAAAAAGAGGTATGGTTAAGGGTGTCCAGGAGAAGGAATTTACTTCCCTGTGAATATACTCTTCAACTTTCTATAAATGTAAAGTGTGTATGGAGAGGGTCCTTCAGTGCCTTGTCTGTCATACACAATTCAGTTTGATTCCTTTGGGGATCCAGCTGGTTCTTACCATCACCTGGAGCAATCTTGGACCAACTGAAGAATTAAGGATTTGAATAAAAGAAACTTTTCTTCCATTTACTGATGTGGGTATTTCCTCCAATGATACAAATTTCAGTCCATTTTCCCTGCATATCCTGTGCATCTTTTGACCAGGTCAAATCCTAATAGATTTGTTCTGTATCGCCACAGAGGCTGGATGACTGAGCACTCATCAGGTAAACTTTCGCAGGGATTCCTTTCAGATATGGATTAGATAGCCATTGAGGCCACTGACAACTCCCAAATTCTGTGATTCCATAAGATTGCCAAAGGAAGTTGACCTGACCTCTTGACTTCCTTGCTTTATCTTGACATGACAAGGATATCAGGGAAACAGAGCAGGTTTTTACAAATTTGGAAGAGGGATATGCCTGGGATTTTCAGTTGTTCACCTAAAATTGAAGGACAGTGACTAGACTTAGGGTTGGTATCATATCATGGAGGAGTGACAACAATTTCCTGAGAGATTTTTCTTCCCACAGAGATAGCAAATTATTCTGGAGAAGAAAGGATATCAACAGAAAGATAAATACCGAAGTATTTTCTTTGGTTTAAAGCACAGTTCAGCATAACTCTGGATTGATTTTTCTTTTTAGAGTATTTATTATTTTTGTTATTTTATTTTTGGTTTTCAGTTCTCTTTCTCTCTCTTCTTCCTTCACCAAATGAGGTGAGAAAAAAAACCCAATGTATATACACACACACACTCACACATACACATGTGTGTGTATATGTATTGTTGTCGCTTGGTCATTCAGTTGTGTCCGGCTCTTTGTGATCCACATTGTGATCCCATATTGTCCATGGGAATTTCTTGGCAAAGATACTGGAGTGGTTTTCCGTTTCCTTCTTCAATGAATTAAGGCAAAGGTTAAGTGACTTACCCAGAGTCACACAGCTAGTAAGTGTCTGAGGCTGGATTTGAATTCAGGAATTCCTGACTCCAGGCCCAGCATTCTGTCCACTGAGACCCCTAGTTGCACTTGGAATCTCTCTCTGTGCCCCTGTCTCCCAATACACACACACACACACACACACACACACACACACATTTAATTCCCACAATAGCTCTAGATTTTCCACATCATCCTTCCTTTCTTCTCCTGCATTACTTTTTTTGTTTTTGAAAACTTCTGACTAAGCTATATGTAGTATCCGCTTAGCCCCTTCCTCATCTTGGAGCATGCTACAAACTCCCTCTGTGTTCACTATCCCAACTAGCAATGGAGTAGTAGGAATCTAACTTACTGATGTCTACTTTTCTCCTTAGAGTTCTAAGGATAAATCTGAAGAACCAGAATTTCTACTTCTGGTGGTCAAGAGCCCCCATTCAGTGTGTTTTCCAATACTGATTAACCAAATGACATGTATTAGCTTTTACAAAAGGGTATTTACTGAGAAGGCATACTAAGAACAGTAGACACAAAACATTCACCCCATCCTAGGGACGTACTATACCCTTGCACAATTAATCCCCCATAGGGAGAGTGGGCTCAAACTTAAGGAAGGGTAATGATAATGATGATGATGATGATGATGATCGTCGTAATAGTTATCTTTTATATAGTGCTTCAAGTTTTTCAATGTGCTTTAAATGTCCTCTGATTTGATCTTCAGAACAAGAATGTGTAGTTGATATTATTATCCCCATTTTACAGTTGAGGAAACTGAAGCTGAAAAAATGTCATTTGGCCAGGGACACATCATAGGTGTCTAAGGAAGGATTTGAAACAGGTGTCTGAGGCAAGTTTTTCTGACTCCAAGTTTGGCACTCTATCCACCCCACTATCTCCATTGAAATTTGCTTGTAGAATGGCATTGATGATGACCACTCATTTCCTTACTTAGCTGGACTGCTCCTCTTAGGCCATGGCATCTTCACTGGATGTTTTCCTTCTAGTTGTTCTGGATCTTCATCTGTCTGTTTATGGAGACTTCTGTTCCCATAGACACTGCCATAACCACCTCCACTCACATGGCCTCCTCAGCCTCCCTTCAGCTCTGTCTGTTGGTGTAATTTTTGATGGCTTTGATGAATTTCTAAGGCTTGATGGTTGGCTGGGTACTCCCAGCTCAGAATTCTGATTCCCCTCAGATCTGGAAAGAATAAACTAAAACAAAAAGGTAATATGTGTTTGTAAACACATGGTTCCTGGAAGAGATAGGGTGATTGACCTTTCCCCACTTGGCAACTCACAGGAGTCCTCCTCACTTGAAAACCACCAGGGAAGGCAGAAGCCTCAGGGACAGGAGTCATCCTTTTTAGTATATCCGTGGTGTTTTAGCTGAGCACACAAGTAAAAGACATCATTGCCGCACAGTATAAGGCCTGAGTCATCGCGGCTGACATGAAACAGGAAGAAGAATGGATTAGTTTCCTTTTAAATGATAGTGGTGATGAGACAATGGGTATGTTACTTAATCTCCAGGGTCTCAGTTTCCTAGTCTATCAAATGAAGTCATTGGACTATTAGATGGTCTGTCAGGTTCCTTCCACTTCTCAGTCAAGGATCCTATAAAACTGTAATTTTATATGTCAACTATAAGCAATGTAGCTGAGTGGGAAGAGCACTGGACTTGGTGTCAGAAGGACCTGGGTTCACGGTCTCAACCCACTCTTCTTCTAGTTAAGGAACTCTGGTCAAGTGACAAACGCTGAGCTCTAGTTTTTGGATATCTAAAACAGGGACTATAATATTTGCCCTACTTGCTTCACAGTGTAATTGAGAGGACCAAATGAGAAAATGCTTGTAATAACACATTGTAGCTGCATTACATGAATGCAAGTGAGTATTAGAACATTATTATTTTTCCTATAATGATGACAATGTTAAGCCATTAAAAGTCTCCAGTTGGAAGCAGCAGAAACAATTTCTGATACTGGGTAATATGCATTATTCCTCATTTCTGATTTAATTCATTAGACTATTTACCAGATAAAGGCAAGGGAGTAACTATAATTCAACTACATTAATTATAGCTTCTTTAAAATCTCAATTAGCATTTACTACCTCTAAAATTCATCCTAAAGTATAAGAACTGAGGATTTATGATAGTTAATAAAAAAGAACTTTTATTACCCAGTTAATGAAGTCAAAATGGAGACCATGGACTTTATTACCCTGCAAGGTTTTACTAAAACTCTAGTGCTGATTTGTCAGGTTTGCTGTTGCAATATTCAATAACATGTCTATTTCACACATTGCAAATATATTAACAATGCATCATATGGTGACTCGATCTTTTAATAGGGATAAGGGTTGAATGAGCTGAACTAAAGGTTCTCAAAAGTCTCTTTTGGCTATGACATTTCAAGAATCTATGAAAAAGACTCATCCAAAATGACAGATGACCAGATCTAGGGAAGCTTAGTCTTGTCAGGTTTAATTAATTGACATAATTTCTGTTTTGACACAAACAGTAAACTGACTATTTGATATGTGGGATTAAAAACCTCTCCATAAACACCAACAGGATTAGTAGTTTGAGTTTCCTAAGTCAGAATTGCAGACAAGGCATCTGGGCTTGGACTTTCATGAAGACTTCACAGTTCGGTCAATTCAACATTGTACTCCACTGACATGACTTTTTGAACACTCAATATCACCTCCAGGCCATGATAGAGCATCCAAAGATGATTTTAGTGGGCCATCAAAATACCAAACTCCTTTTGAAGGGGTCCAATGATGCCATAACCACAATGTGTCAAAAAAAAGAAAAGATAACTGACTTCTGTTCTACAAATGGCAAATGGGACTTTCTCCACCAAATTCCTTGATAGATACTTTCTCTCTCCCCACTTCCTTCAGCCTCCCTTTATCTATTGTCTTTCCCATTAGAAGGTAAGATCCTTGAGGGCAGGGACTGTCTTATATTTGTATTCTCAACACTTAGCATAAAGCTTGGCACGTAGCAAGCACTTAATGGATTCCTACGGACTTGTTGACTTTGTGATTTAGGACAAGTCCTCTGATCTCCTTGGCCCAGCATTCCTCATCTCTGAGGTCATTTATAACTTTAGCTCTATGATCCTATGAATAAAGGAACAAAGCATTTATTAAGCCTTATTCTGTGCCAAATACCGTGATAAGTTCTAAGGATACAAAAAGAAAAAGCAAAGATAGTCTCCTCTCCCTACCCCCACCAAGGAGCTCCCATTCTAATCAAGGAGATGACACATAGGAAAGATGGAAAAGTCTCACAGTCCTTAGGATGCAGTGGCAAAAAGTCTTAACACTTCTTTCATGTTATTACCATTAATAGGGTTTTATCCGTTTCTGATGTTGAACCATGTGACAGTGCCAAGCACTTTGGTGGTCAGAACTTTCTTTTCGGGTCTTCAGTAGCTAAGGCTGTAACACTTATAGGAGCAGTTGTCAGGACGTTGGACTGGAAACAATGCTACTCCCAAGGCTCTTGGGCTCAGTGGCTTGGGCTGTTTTCCTTAGGGTCTGTGGGGTTAGTGGTCACAGTGGTGGTGCTGGTGGTTTGTTTTGCTTGGCTCAAGCTGCTTCCTGTGTCTCCTTCAGGGTGCCCTGATGCTTCAGCTATAAGAAACTACCTCTCAGAACTGTGAATTGCTATCTACTGCAAATCACTTAATAGCCACTAAAGATGATATGAGAAATGCCCATTTGCCTTATGTAGAACAGAAGTCAATTTCATTCTTTTCAGACTGATCCCAGAGTGAGAGCAAAAGATGGAAAATGGGTGGGGTGATGAGCAGCAAGTCAGAAGGGAAAAACACATGTTCTTTTCAGGAGAGCCTTATTTCTGGAGGTCAGGGTGATAGTGGTAAGTAGCTGATATAAAATGGTTTCCGTAGGGTGACCGTGCAGGGCTCTTTCCCACCAAAGTTTACTTCTTGTTGCAGTGACCCGACAAAGTTCTACAGTGTGCAACACAGGAATGCCTCAAACCACCCAATCCTTACTGACATCAGCAGGAGTCACGTGGATTAATCACTATAGTGAATTTTGGAAACCTCAGTAAGTCCAAGAGTAATTACTTCTGTATATCACACAGAGGGACAGAAAAGGCAGAAATCATCAGGAATTGGTTAGGCAATTACATGGGAAGTTACTGCAATCAGAGTGATGGAGAGCTGGTGCTAAGCTAGAGACCATCATAATGATACTTGTGCCCTTTACCTTGGAATTGGCTTCTTATAAGGAGAGCTAAGGAGACATTGAGTTTCCTGAAATCTTAGAGGCGCCTTCCCAAATTCCCTTTGAAATGCACCCATCAGGTTGTAATCCCTGTGAATGCCTGCCTGCCTGAAAGGCACAGATGTACAGATTAGACTGAGGAAATAGGTTCCAGACTTCCCTAATTAATTGAGACCAGAGGTTCTTAAGCTAAAATATATAGAACTACAAAGGAAACCAAAGATTAGTGAAAATAAAGATTAAATGTCTTTCCCATTCATTTCATGACCTCTTGAAATCTATCCAAGAATGATGGATCCCAGGTTAAGAGCCCCTGATCATCAGGCTGGCCAAACTGAAAAGCATGGTCAATCGATAAGTCAACATGTACTTATTATGTGCCAGTCTCTGTTCTAGGTGCTGAACAGGAGAGCTTAAACCTTTCTACTCAGAAGGGGCCCACCGTGGGTGGGATCTGACGGAAAACTTGTTTACCTTTGCCTTCATAGGACTGATGGAGACATGTGGAAGGAGTTGACTCCAGAGGGCAGAGCTAGAATCAATGAGTAGAAGTGGTAGAGAGGGCACATTTAGGGGTAAAATAACTTCCTAACACTGGAGCTGTCCAAAAGGGATAACGGCTGCTTGAAGGGGATTAAGTGTAGAGGACTTTCTCTTAATGGAGGATATAAAGCAAAGTCTGGGTAGTTATTTGTCAAGTATGAGGATTCCAGTTCTGATGCAGATTAGTTAGCTTCTGAGCTTCCTGCCTGACACTGAGATTATGTATGTCTCTGTAGGACAGGTGAGCTGAATTGAAACACGGTCATTTCATTCTTTTCTTTTCACAGCTAACACACATCAGTGAGGCAGACTCAGCTGTATGTGACTGGCACAAATTCTTAGGACTGGCCTCAATGCTCCATTCGTTCTACTCTTAACAATGCAAAACCTTGACTTTGTTGTGTAGATGCTGAGGACAATCACAGCCCAATGACATGTATTCTGAATCTGCACCTATTGCCTAAACTGAAGGGACACTTTTCAATGCCAACACATTTGGATAGTTGTGAATCATTCACCCAGCATTGAAAAGTCAAGCTTTCCTTCTAAATTAGCAGGGTACCCATTTGGACTGGTGTTGGATGTACTCACAAGTTTCAGTAGCCAAATCCTTACTGAACAGAGAGCTACTTACCCATGAGCCACCGTCCCAGGTTAATAGACTTGGCATAAAGATTCCCTCCTGGCTTCATATTTGACTTCTGATTTAGATTCTATATGCCTTCCACGGAAATCTAAAAAACCACTAATGGATATTGTACATCTTTCCATGTTAATATTTCATGACTCACAATTTCCTTCAGACAGAAGTGGCTTTAGCCACAATTTGTCAATAACTAAGTTTTTAATCAGAACTGTATTTAATCAGAATTTGTGTCCCCAATGATCTGTGACTCTCTTTCTCTCTGCTGTGTGTGTGGGGACTGGGGAGTGGGGTGCAGGGAGCCATTAGTCCTATAAGGGAGTTCCAGATCCTGGCTGAAGACTATGATAAATCCTTGGCTCCTCCTAGAACTTGGTTATATTATATTTCAAAATAAGTGAGATGATCAATTCTCTAGAAAGCTAGTGCAGTCTAGTAGACCTGGAAGGTAGATTGAGGGTAAAGTCCTGCTTCTGACCCACACTGGCTGTGTGACCTTGGACAAGTCACTCAACTTCTCCTTTCTCTAACCTACTAAGACTAATTGCAGAGAATTTACTGATCTGTATTGGTTGAAGGGGTTTCTTCACTCTATACTAATATGATCACAGGTTTAGACCGGAAGAAAAACAACAGCAAAGTTCAGGCATATTTGTCTTGGCCATGTCACAACACAACAAACAAGTGTAAATTATCTTGAAGTTGCTGACATCTCAGAACTGGCATCTGGAGAAGGGAAGAGAGTCCTGTTCTCTCAAGATTCCTCTAAGGACACCAGACTGGGCAGAGATTCCATGCTTCTGTTAGTGTCCAGAGTTCAGCTCATACTATTGGAGCATTCCAACGCAAACTGAAGGTGCATGTTGGGATAGGAAATAGCTAGGGCTGGTGTTCAACAAGAAATGGGCAGGCAATACAGTCTCAGACCCTCCTGAGCTCTGCAGAACTGCAGGACTCCATGGAATGCTCCTGAGTCAAGTCATTGCTTCTTTCCCTTCATTCCTCATAATAGATTAACATCTTTTGCATCCAAGTTCATGCACCCACAAAGACAGTAAACTCCAGGTTAAAAGCCCAAGGGCTCTGGGACTTCTTCATTCACATCAGATGTGTGGCAAGCTCTCTAACCTGAGAGGTCATTCAAGGACAGGAGGGAAAGCATTCTGTGATTCAATTCAGTTCAACAGGCATTGGCATCGACTGCATGATGGAGGGAGAGAAAAATTTAAGGCTGTTTCCCTGAGGCTGAAACAATCAGTCCATCTGGTCAAAAAAAAATCATCTGATTTAGGGATAAACATCAGTCAAACCCACTGTGCTGGTAGTTCTAGCTTGAGAGTACCCAGCATGCACCTCTTTAACCGTGTGTGTGTGTGTGTGTGTGCGTGTGTGTGTGTGTGCGTGTGCGTGTGCGTGTGTGTGTGTGTGTGTACGTGTGTGTGTGTGTGTGCGTGTGTGTGTGTGTGTGTGTGTAGCTGGCTTACATTCTTTTAGAAAAAAAGTCACATCTGCACAGACATTATTTTTCATAAATGACTTTTACTCTGTTATCATTTCTCCCGACAGTCATTCTTGGCAAAGATGCAGATAACATGAAGGCAAGCTTAACTTGTACTCAGACTTCATTAAAGAAATCATTAAAGCATCTTAATTTTCTTAAACCATTAAAATATTTTCATTTATAAAAATTAATCTAAGTATAAATATTAACACTAAAGATTGAAATCACTTGATGACAAAATAATCTTCCATGTTGATAGAACATATGCTTTTGTGATTTTTCTGAATGATAAAATTAAATCTTCACACAGATTTGGCACAAGGAAACCTTTGTAAAAATTCAAATGCCATAGAGTAGTTTTTTTTTTTTTTGCAATGTTTACACAGGACACATTTTTGTCAAAGAAGACAGAATATTTTAATACTAACACAACAGTAGCTTCTTCTCATGCCTCTTTATGGAATACATTCTATTCTGAACTCTGAGCTTTTTTGTATTGTGGGCGTTTTTCTTCTCCATTTTGTTTTAAATCACACCAGTGGAACAAAAGTCAAAGAGTTAACTCTATTCAAATGAGTCTTGGATAGGTTGGATAACACATACACAGTATTAGTAAATATTATAATTAGACAAGTATGCAAATCACTATCAGGGTCAACTTATGACTCATACCTGCAGCCATCAAAGATTAGGAAATGGGTGTAACAGACAAACCAATCTTCTAGAGGTTAAAAGTGGTGCAAAGGGAGATTTTCTTTAGTCATCCCAATTAATTTAACCCCCCTAACTAGATTTTCCTTTAATAACTCATGAATAAACATGACCCACTTTACTAAATGATGTTTTTAGGTTTGTTTGTTTTTGTGGACAGAATGCAAGTTGACACATTTTTGGTACATGTTCCTGCTGTCCACACATGCCCAGAGTAACATAGTTTATTAATGCTACATTTATAATTTGGAGTCACGCTGCTTATGATAATTTATTTTGAAAAAAAAGGTATTTAGCATTTCCTTTGAAATAATTTGATACTTTGAGTTCTAAAAAAATTTTTTCCAACTGGCTTTCAGTAAGTAATTTTGCATTCAGTTTATCTTTTGTATTCTATTAGAATCCTACCCAATGGATTTTTAGCTAGTAGATAGAACCCTGGATTTGGGAATGAAAATACTAGGTTGAAGTCTTACTTCTGCCTTGGTGACTTTATCTGTGTAATGGGGATACTAGTATCAAGCTATATTGTATAATATAAATGTGTGGGCTAACATTAGTACTAAATTGCACACCCTTGATTTTGGATAATGTTCAGAAGGTGAGCTATGGACTGTATTTTCCCAGCACTCTTCTCTTTTCTGCTGCTGGGAAAGTCTTAAGTCCTAAGGAGGTCCTTGGACACCTATTCAATGAATGTATCCCCAGTTGTTGCTGAAAGTGTCAAGGTACCAGTGACTTGTTTAGATTTCACGCTAGGCCCTGGGATGGAGATAAAGAGCAAATGCATGTGTTTGTTTAGGTGTGCTGCATTCATTTCATTAGGGACTATCCTGGTGGAATGTGGCATCACGATTTGTGACTGCAGTCTAATAAAAATAATTGTAAGAGCCATGAGCCAGAAGCCTGGCAGACGGAGAGGAGATTAACAGATGCCTCTGCTTTTTGATAATTTATTTTTCTTTTCATTTTTAAGAATGAAAATTGCACTCCTACTACTCCCAACATCAGTGAAATTAGTGTTCACTACCAGGGCCACTTTCCTTAGCATGCATAAGTCAGGGAGGTCTTGGTGAGCACTAGCAGGTGCCAGTAGGATGGCCATTTTCTCTTTTACCAGATGGAATTTTAAAAGACATCTGGGGGAATCAGGGCTACCGAAAAAAAAGCCACATATATTATCTTAAAAGACAACATTCTTTAGCACAATTGATTGACAGGGGAAAAAAGTGCCATTTGTAAAACAAAGAGCTTTGCTTTGGAAACTCAGTATCTTAGTATCTTTCCTGGAATCTCAAGGGAACATAAGGCAATGCTCCCACTAGCAGACCAGAATGCTGAAGCCTTGGACAGCTTTCTCAGTGAGGTATCCAAGACGAAAAGAAAGCCCTGCTCCCAGAGGAAGCGATGCTCCTCCAGGGCCTATTTTCTATGGGACGTACTGTATACAATGGCTGTTCAAGAAAGGCACTGGTGTATACAGCTGGAGGCAGTGTGTGATTGGCAGTGGAGTTGGGTACCCCTAAAACATTATGGCAGATCCTAGAGTTGGTTCCTAAGAGAAAGAGAAAATGACATATTAGCAAAATATTGAATAGATGATTGGCCACTTAGCAAGAATAAAAATATCTAAGAAGCTAATGACTATCCATCTAACAACTCCAGGCTATTTCTACATTAGAGCTTTCTTAGTGACCAAATAGATAGAAGGTCTGATGGTTGACATGGGGTATAAAGACTCTTTCCATTGTTATAGCCTCGTATAATAGATAAATCCTAGTGTTCCCTGAGGAATAAAGAGGTTAAGAGCTGGAAAAGGCCTCAGAGGTCCAACCCCATCATTTTACAAAGAAAGAAATTGAGACCCCTGGAAGTTACGTGACTTGTCTAAGGTCATACAAGTATTAGGTGTTGAAGTAACATTTGAACCCATTTCCTCTGACTCCAGAATCATTGTTCTTTCCAAGCTGGGTCACACAGCTACTAAGTGTCAGAATTTGGATTTGAACCCAGACCTTCTTGACTTCCAGTCTGACATTCTATTGACTGGGCAAGGATGCCCTTGCTTTCTTCATAAGTCTTTCTTATCAGGAACAACCATTATTTGACTAAAGTCCAAAGACAATGCTGATGTTCACACACACAATCCACTAAGTCTCCTAGAAAGGGCTGTACCTTCTCCAGAATTTTCCCAAATGGTATATTGTGCCTTATTTTTCCACTCTAAAAGTATACAGTTATTTTAGACAGAAGGGTGATGATTAATGGTTGTAGAAGAAGATGATATGGAAGAAGGGATTAATAGGGATCGAAAAATCAAATAAAAACTGTCCAGCAGAAAAGCCACCCTTTCTGAATTCCATCTCTGATGGTTACTTGTGGGGTGACCTTGGGCAAGTTAATTTTTCTAGACTTCAGTTTTACCTTCTGTAAAATGAGGGGGTTAGAATAGGTCAATCTATTAATCATTTGTTAGGTACCAGTTATGTGCTGAACAACGTGCTAGGTGCTGAGTATACAGAAACAAAAATGAAATAATCCCGGCTTTGAGGAGCTTTCAATCCAATGAGGGTGGCAATGTGTACATATAAAGGTATATTCAAGTTGCACTGTGACTTCTATATTTTAGTAACTATAAAACCTAAAGAAGCTATGTAAGGGGCTAAATGGGGCAGTGGAAAGCCTGAGGTTGGAATTTTCAATCTGCTACTCAGCAACCTTGGACAGGTCTCAGCCTCTCTTTGGGCCTACTTGGTAAAAGGATGCTTGATTAGCTTGACTTCTCTATGACCACCTCTAAATCTTTATGCTCCTGCTCTGGCTTCTTCCTGGGCAGACTTCACACAACTGGCACTCAAAAGAGTTTAGGGGAAGTTATAGATTCATACATCTTCTTAGGAGGTGATGATGACTTATGAGGGATAAGCTAGTCTGCTTGATTTTTGGACCTTATGCTTTAATCTTGGACTTTGTAAGAAGCTTTCACAGACAAGCAGTCATAGTATCCTGAACAGCTGTTTTGCGATAGTCTGCAAGACAAAATGATGGCTTTTAAAGCATTTACAGAGGATTTTGTAGAAAGAGAGATTTGAGATAAGTTTTGAAGACAACCAGGGATGCTAGAAGTCAGAGGTGAGGAGGAAGCAAACATCTGTCTGTCTATGTCTATACTATATATATCTATATATTACATATGTCTATATATAATTATACTATATATAAGTCTATATATCTTAAATATGTCTATATATAAACATGTCTATGTGTGTGTATGGGGGTATGTTTGTGCATGTATATATGCATGTATTTTGTATATACCTAATTTTTGGTGTGTTGTGGCCCCAATTAGAATCTAAGTCCTTTCAGAAGAGAGACCTTACTTTTTTAGGATCGCCAGCACTTAGCACAGTGCCTGGCACACAGTAAGCCATGGGAAATAAATTGAGCTCAAGTGATTCATTTTAGTCAAGTGCTGGCAAATTTAAAAAAATAACAGTAACATACTAACACACAGATTATTGTTAACTCCTTGGAGATGTTATCCTCTCCAGCAATGGTTTGCTTTTTTTTTTTTAAGTAAGAAAACACAAATTATCTTGTTATGTAGGAAGTAGGCACTGAAAAACCTCTAAATATTTTACACCTGAACAGGGAGATTTGGATGGGAAAATATTCCTGATTATTAAGCTCCACAGCTCTATAAGGGATGGCTTAAAGGACTAGGTCGCCTCTATATCTGGCTCCTGCTTTTTCAATTTTCTGTAATGCTCATAAAGCCTCTTCTTCATTAAAGTCTTAGCCATCCTTAGAGGCCTAGAGCAAATCCTTCCCTTTCATTTTCCCTGACGAGCCGGCTCAAGTGAGATCTCTTTTCTCTGGACTCCCATAGTGGTTGTTTGGAATTTAGTATATACCACCTGATGTTAATTATTTTTTTCATGCAGGTAAGTCTTATGTCTCCAATTAGACTGTGAGCTGTTGGGGAGAAAGGCTCTGGGTAACTCTTTCTTACTTAAGACGTGGCCTTCAAGCACAGAAGTGCTGAAGATGTAGCAAACCTTGCTATCAAATCTCTTGCAGTCTTTTTGGCAACTGAGACATATACTTTAGAATATAAGGCATTCACATATAAGCTCCCTGTTTTGGTCTTTTTTTTTTTCAACACAATGATTGACATATAGTAGGCACTTTTTTGGCAAGCACTTATTAAGTGCTTACTATGTGCCAGGCACTATACTAAAGTGCTAGAGATATTAAGAAAGGCAAACTAGGGTTTCTGCCCTAAAGGGACTTATATTTTAATTGGGGCTACAACATACAAAAAACTAGTTATGTACAAGATACATACACATGAACTTCCTGCTGAAAGTGGGAACTGAGGTGAGTCTGGAAGGAAGCCAGGGATGCTAAGAGTTAGAGGTGAGGCAGAATCACATTCCAGGGATGGGGGACAGCCAGTCAAAAGTTCAGTTATGGGAGGTGGAGTGTCATGTGGGACCAGGGGAGTTGAGTTATAGCATGAGTAGAGGAGTGTGAAGTGAAAGAATTTATTTACGCTTTCCAGGGTAAGGAAAGGTAGGAAGGGGCTAGGTCATGAAGGACTTTGAATTCCAAACAGAGGATGCTTGCTAATTGATTGAAAGAAAGGTCACTAACGATACAATTTGTCATCCTGTGAATTAGACTCTGAGACTCCCCCAAAAGAGGGGCCATGTTTCCTAATGTTGAGATTGAGAAGCACCCTTGTCTGGAATTAACATCCATTGGGAAAGTGACAAAGAGGAGGGTGAAATTTACCATCAAGTCCTTGGCAGTACTTTTTCTTTCCTTAGTCCTTTGTGACCCTTGGAGGATGAAATTCCGGTTACATGTTTTAGCAGAAGTGAGTGAAGCAGCCTCCATTTTCTCATCTGAAAAGAAAGTGAAGGATAGGGTTTATTGAGAAGGCTTTTTTGAAAGGTTCTCCAAGGGCTATTCAGAGGAAGAGGGCTTTCTGCTATAGCTCATTTCCAATCTCCCCTTCCTGTTCGAATCATACAGTTTCGATGGTTCATTTTCAACGTTGTCTTTAAAACATACTTTTCACCGGTGGGGCCGGGAGTTTTCTCCTCTGTTGTCTTGATGTATCAATGGTCTGTACCTACGAAAAGAACACAAGAATTAACATATTTACAAAGCCAAAAGACTTTTTTCCCCTTCCTGGAATTCTCTTAGTGCTGAATGTGTTGACAAAGAAAGTGAAAGCACCTGGTTCATTTGCTTCTGATCCCGTTTCCTTGTCAGGCGGACACAAGGAGCCACGTTCAACCCCGCCAAAGTCAGGGCTGCAATCCTGCTCTCGATATCTGAAATCTGAAAGCACAGAAAAATGGAGACAGGCAGGCAGAAGAAAATAAGACTATTAAACGTCTTCTAAATACATAAATCCATGACTGATCAACCATGTTATATTCAATAGGACTACATTCCCAGGTATTCTCATTCTCAGTCTTCCCCTAAAAAACACTAGAAATAGCCATTAAGAAAAAATGGAATAAATTATTTTCTTATTCCAAAAGTTTCATGTGTTAGATGGGAATGTTACACATATAATATATAAAGGTATAATTCTCTCCACCCCGCTCCCTCACCTTTTAAAGATCAATAAATACACTCTTGGCCATTCCATTTGATGGCACATCATGGAATACCATCATTTTCAAATAACCAAAATCACTGGTGACCTACAGCACAACGACTGACACAATAAGCCTAAGTAGACCATAAGATATCACTAATGGTGACTTCTTTCTGAGAAGTAACACACACACACACACACACACATACACAAACATATCTAGGAAACGTGATCAGAAGTGGAGGGGGGGAGGAAGGTCACTACATCGAGAGATAACATATGAATAGACAGGCTGCTACGGAGAATAATTTCCAGAAACACCTCTAACATCCTGGTAGAAAACCTCTAAGAAGACATTGGGACAATCTTCTACCCTCAAATTGACATGTGCATAATTTTATCCTCTACTAAAACTTTATCCTGAGGCCTCATTGCAGTAGTAACCATTGTGAGGTAATATTTTTACCTTGATTTAAATGAATTCATTGAATTCTTTTCTGAAGGTGAGTTTTGAAAGAGAAATAAAAATATAACTTGAGGGCACTGTTTGCCAGGGAAAGGCTGTGTTAGGTGAGCAAGACAAACCAGCTAGTTTGCAGTTTTGCAGAGAGCTTGGAGTACAGAAAAGGGATACTTATTATTGAGAAGATAATCGAAAGGGTGGTAGAATTAGCGAGAGAAGAAGCACATGGCATGGTACAGACCTAGCTCTGTCACTTACCGCTCCCGGGACCTTGGGCAAGTCAATCTGTCTCTCCCTGGGCCTCAGTTTCCACATCTGTAAAGTGGGTGGAGGGTTTAGACTAGATTACTTCTAGGATCCCTTGTAGCTCTGAGACCTTGTGATTCCACAACTCAGTACTATTACCATCTGGCAATAAGAAGAAGAGGTATTCTCACCTGCAGCTCTGCGTGGTGCACTTGTGCCGCTGCTGTGGCCACTTGGTCTTCCAGCTCAGCCAGCTCTGACTCCCCCGTGGTGCTACTGATTCTCCGGGCAGCATCCTCCAATTCATTCAGCTGACCCTCTAAACCATAGACAGTGCCTGCGGTCAGGTACACCTACAAAGCAGAGAGACAAATGACAGCTTTGGGGACCTTGAGTTAGAATGTAAGCTGAGGGAAGGGACCATTCCATTCTGGTTTTTGGATCCCCAGCACCTAGCACCTAGTAGGCATTAATAAATACTTGTTCATTGATCGGTTAGTATAGATTTCGGGACTAGTTAGGTAACATTTTATTGGAAACATTGTTTTGGCCGCTGAGTGGGGAATGGGTTGGAGTGGAGAGAGGCTCAGGAGAAGGAAATCAGTGAGAAATAATTGCAATAGTCCAGGTGTGCAGGGATGAGGACCCGTGGCAGGGGAGTAGCTGCGAGAGTGGAGAGAAGGGGAAAGGGAGAGATGGGGTTAAAGCAATAGTTTGGATATATGGACCGAGATTGCATGGATAGTTGAGTTGGGCGCTGAAGTTTTGAGCCTGAGGACTAGGAGGATGGTGGTGCCCTCAGTAATAAGACAGTTTTGAGGAGGGGAAAGCTTGGAAGGGGGCAAGGATATTGAGACCCAGAGGGGTTCAATGACCTGCTCAAGATCACACATAGGCAGGGCTGAATCCCTTCTGACCAGAACCATCACTCTTTCCATGTGCTAATAATACAAAATGCCAGCTCCAAAAATTACATTATTAACCTAGCAATTTCTCAGTAATAACATTTACATTACACATGCATTGCTATTTCACAGATTGGAAAATAGAATGTTTGAGGTTTCGTTTAACTTTGGGTTCTGTGCTTTCATGGGATTCCCTACGTGGGATGAGCTGCTGTTTTTCTTGTTCAGTTATGTCCAACTCTTTGTGACCCCATTTGGGGTTTTCTTAGCAAAGACACTGGAGTTGTTTGCCATTTCCTTCTTTGGTTCATTTTACAGATGAGGAAACTGAGGCAGAGAGGGCAAGTGACTTACCTAAAGTCACACAGCTACTAGGAGTC
The DNA here is from genome assembly GCA_023548195.1 of Bettongia penicillata ogilbyi. Lineage (NCBI taxonomy): Eukaryota > Metazoa > Chordata > Mammalia > Diprotodontia > Potoroidae > Bettongia > Bettongia penicillata. The sequence goes on along the minus strand of JAJHZJ010000289.1, from coordinate 612,349 downwards.
TGAGGCTGGATTTGAACTCAGATCTTCTTGACTCCAGGCAAGTGCTCTGCCCATTGCACCACCTAGCTACCTTTATTCTCATTTTACATGCATAAGGAAACTGAGGAGAGGAAGCTAAATGACTTGCCCAACACCACATGACTAGTAGACTAAAATTCAGGTCTCTTGATTTAGGCATGGTTGAAAGATGGCTGAATTTGGAGTGTAAAGATGTAACTGGAATCCTAACTTTGCTTCCTTACAACTTGCATGTCTTTGGGCAGGTCACTTGAACTCTCTGGGATTGAGTTTCCCTTTTCTGTAAAAAGAAAGGGTTGGACTAGGTTCTGTCTGAGGTCCCTTCTAGACCAAAATCTAATGATTCTGTAAAATTAGTCAGGAGTGTTCTTCCCACCATCCTCACTGACTTGACTTTTTTTTTGGCATCACTGGATTTGGGCACCCAATGACTATTTTGAAAGATTTCACTTGCATTCCTCTTCTGAGTTTCTGATCCTATCTGAATGTCTGTCTCATCATTGTCAACCTGCTTTTTGGGTATGCACAGATAACAGAGACAGTTGTCTATTCTCGTGCCTTTATCTGGGTACTCCAAAGGCAACATTCTTTTTTACTCTAGCACACTGACCTGTAACAGACATTATGCCCATCACCAGGCTTGACTAGAAGCTTTCCTGTTTGTAAGGACTCAATTGAGATCACATTCTAATGACTGATCATTTTTAGGCACCTAGAGTCCCTTCCCTTCCACATCACAATTAGGCACCAAAGCAGGACTTTGGTGGAGAGTATCTGTAAAATGAGCTGGAGAAGGAAATGGCAACCCACTCCAGAATCTTTGCCAAGAAAACCCTAAATAGGGTCACAAAGAGTCAGACATGACCGAAATGATTCAACAACGAATTTTATAGGATACTTTATAAAGTATTCATCTCCCAGCACTGGGTATTTTCACTGGCTGACTCCATTGCCTAGAATGCTCTCCCTCCTCATCTCCCTTCCTGGTTTTCCTGGTTTCCTTCAAGTCTCAGCTAAAGTCATACCTTCCATAGGAAGCCCTTCCCAATACCTGTTAATCCTAGGGTCTCCTCTCTGAGTTTATCTTGTAGGTAGCTTATTTGTTCACAGTTGTTTGTGCATCTCCTATATTAGATTGTGAGCTCCTCAAGACTTGTCTTTTGTCCTCTTTGTATCCTCAGTGCTTAGCACAGACTTGTTAGTAGGTCCTTAATAAATAATTATTGCCTTCATTTTGCAGAATGGGATAAAAGAGTTAAATGAGAGATCTTTAAGAAGAAAAGCAAAAAAAAAACAAGATTTAATCAAATCACCTGCCTCAGTCTCTCAAGTGAAGGTCTAGAAATTTTAACTAAGGCCAGCCTTGTCTCTCAACGCATTTCTGGATTCCCTCCTAGACAAGACGAAATGATGCCTCCTGGCTTGACAAATTCAACAGATTTTTCAAATGCGGTGGGGGGATGTTTCACCACTACTCCTAACTTTTCCTGACTCATACAACAATCTTGAATAGTCTCCCAGGAATAAGGAGGGATGAATTTTAAATGCAAATTGAGGAAAGGAAGGGCTGGGGACAAACATTTCCCTACAGAAAGAAATGCCTGAGAGATATCTGAAAACTCCTTGACAGGAAAACCTGTGTTTTCAAAAGCCCTTGTCTTATAGTACCTTTTCCTCAAGAATACAAAATCATTGCTTTTATCTCCTCAGAAGAGATGAGATTATTGGTGTCACTTACATTCTGAGTCAGTGGTAGACGTTTTCAGAACGGTAAAGCTTAATGAACATGAGAATGGAAACCTGGCTGAGTGTGATGGGTAATGGACACATTTGAAATACACTAGCCTATCTGACAGGGAAATTGTCCTATTAAATGCCTTGCATAGGAGCCCAAAGTGAAAGTCTTCAGGAGAAATGCCTATTGCAAGTTAAATTTAACCATTTCAGGTAACAGGATGTAATAATATTTGTAAAGTGTTTTGCAAACCTTAAAGCTCTAGTAAATGTTAGTTATTACTATTATCATCTAAGTGTATAATTAGTATAAAAATTCAATATTAATAATATTGACAATGGCTATTATTCAAGATTCAAGCCTAAGTGTAAATAAGTATAATATTTCAATACTTCAAGAAAATGAAATTTTGTGGGTAGAAGCCCTGTGTCTCAAGTCACAGATTACAGAATCTCTAGGGAATGAGTTAGCATTTTTTTTAATGTCACAACTCTCTGCCCCCCACCCCATTCTAGTGAAGAATATAGTCCACTTCGCTGAACAGTGTTTTGAAAGGCATGAACTAAAATACATAAGATTCCAAAGGAAACAAGTTATACTGAAATACAATGATCAAAATATCAAAAGGAAAAAAATGGTAGACCCCAGACTAAGAGTCCTTGCTAGGGTTTAGTGGATGGTCTTTGAGAAGGACTCCAAGGGAGAAATTTACCAGCCTGCAGTCAGCCTAGTGATGAGCCTTTCAGCTTTTAGACTGGAGCTTTTTTTCACAAATTTAGAGTGGGGAACGATGTCAAGATCCCTCTATCCAAACCTCTCACTTTATAGATGAAATAACTGAGGGTCAGATTACGTAAGTGAGTTGGCCAAGGTTACACATGTAGTAAGAAGCAGAACCAAGATTTGAATCCAAGTGCTCTGGCCACCAAACCGGCATTCTTGTACTCTATCACACTCCATGGATAACAGAAGCCAGTTCATCACCGGCACTAGGCTCAAAGCTCTTCTACTCTGGATGGCTTACACTCTGACAGCACAGATTCTGAGAACCCCAGATCCCCTCCCTGCCAAATGAGACACCAGAGAAAGGCATCGGTGGAGCCTCTTTGACAGCTATTGCATAAAATACATCCCTTTCCTAATTTGCTTCATCTCAGTCCTATTTGATTCTGATTTTAATTCCAATAATGTGTGTGTTGATCCTTCGTTGCCAAAGAAGACCATGCCATCAGAGAAATAATGACATGACTTGCACTTGACTTTGTTTTTGAGTGAGGGAGGGCTGTAGAACATAAATTCTTTGAGAGTAAGAAATGATTTACTTGTATCTTTCTGTCTCTAGCACCCAGAGCCTGGCACAAAGAAAGTGCTTAATAAATGCTAGCTGATTGAATGACTGTAGGGAATAGTCATGATAACAATAAGAGTTGTTCATTGTTTCAATCCTGTATGATCTTCCATTTGAGGTCTTCTTGGCAAAGGTACTGGAATGGTTTGCCTTTTCCAGCTCCAGCTCAATTTACAGATGAAGAAACTGAGGCCAACAGGGTTAAGTGACTTGCCTAAGGACATACAGTTCGGAAGTGATCAAGGTCACATTTGAACTCAGGTCTTCCTGAGTTGTTACTGTTGTTCTGGGCTCCCTAACCTCTGGTTGAAATGTAAGATTCCCCCACAAAACAACGACATAGAGTTGCTTAAAACAAACACGTAAATTCAATAAGACACATGTCTTCCTCCCAGTCCAAAATACATATAGAACCCCAGAAGGGTAGAGTGAGGAAAGGAGAATGTAAACAATGATGTATCCTCAGGGTGGAGTTTTCTCCTCCTCCCCTCTGGTTCTTGCCGATGCCTAGGGGACATGAACAACATTGCCTTGATTTCTTGAGAAGAAAGAGCCCCAGACCAGAAGTCAAGAAGACCTGAATTATAGTCCTGGCTCTTTCACTTCGTAACGGTGTTACCCTTCCTGTCCCCTCACCAAATTACTGTGAGGATTAAGTGAAGTGACATGTATAAAGTACTACTGTTTAGCACTATAGAAATCGTAGGCCCAAAAAATTTAGGAAGGATTTCCACAGGTCATCTCACTCAACTGCCTCACTGTCCTCATGAGGAAACTCAAGCTTGGCAAAGTTATTAAGGATTGCAAAGTGCTTTCTATGAATGTCTTCTTGTGTCTCACAACTTCCCTGAAAGTGAAATGCTACACTTATTTTTATTATCTGCATTTTAGAGAGGACGAAACTAAAGGAAAGATAAGTGACTTGTCCAAGGGCTCATAGCTACTGTGAGATGGAATTCAAACCAGGTCACCCTGATTCCAGCCCAATACACTATCCACTGCCCTGCCTCCATAGGGGTAGGAAGCCTAGGTTAGATTGGAGTCTTTGGATGCAAGTATAACATTGTGCTAACCAGGTTCACATATAAGATCTCCTCCTCTGCATCAATAGTCTCCAGTAGGGTTTTTAGGCTTTATGACCTGGTGGGGGATTGTGGGATAGTGAGGGATAAGAGGAGCACTAGCGGAATCTGGAGAATTAATATGGCACCTTGGAGTTGTGTCTGTTTCATAGAATATCACCCATTCAGGGCTGGAAGGCATCATGGGAGTAAAATACTCCAATGTTCTCATTTGATGGATGAGGAAGTTAACTCTCATGGTTCCACAGGTAATAAGTGAGGGAGGCAGCACTTGAAACAGGTCCTCTAACATCCCCCAACACACTCTTTCATTGAACTCAATGAAATTTCATTGAAAGCTCATTGTTTCCTGACTTAAGTCAGCAATCCAAGTCAACATTTTTTAATTGTCCTCTTTGAGAAGGAAGTAGAACTAACAATAACGGTTGTTTACTGCTTGCCAGGCACTGTGCTAAGCTCTGGGACATCAGTCCGTCACAACGTAGGTGTCCATGCACAGGATGAATCCTGTAACCATCACCGATCAAACCAGAGCAGGGCTCACCCAGCCACACATGCTTACATTTTCTTCCAGTGAAGTGAGCTGCTCGTCAAGTCTCACATGGTCTGTCCCGAGAGGAAATGCCCCTTTCTCTCTCTCAGGAGGATCTGCTGGGAAATCCCAGGGACCAGTCGATTCTGCTATCAACTCTTCTGTGGCATTGATGACCTTCAGGACTTCCGTAGAGATATTGCAGAGGGAGACAGCTGAGTACTTCTATTTGGCCCATGCATGGGAAGGGAGAGAAGATAAAAAACATCTCATTAGGCACAACACGAAGCTTTTGTGTTGTTTGGGATGAAATAGAAATAGAACCATATTATTCTAAAAGATCCTGTGTCAAAGCATGAAAGCAACAGTGAGTTAAAAATGCCAGAATATTTTTAAAAGAAACAAAAGCAAGATTTAAAAATTATTATTTTAAAACACAGTTAACATAAAGAAACTTGAGTGAAGTTTAGAGTGAAAGAAACTGTATTCTTTGTCCTGCAAAACAATTATTTCATTTGGTCAAACCAATCGATCAGTCGACCAACCAACATTTATTTAATTACTGACCACATACCAAGCAACGCGTTCATGCTAGAGACACAGATCGATCGATCAACAAGAAATGATCAAGGAGTAGGCACCGGGGATGCCAAGATAAAAATGGGACATTTACACTGAGTTTACACTGTATATTTTATATTGTCTAATATTTCACTGGATACTTCTGTGAGGGGAGGGAGGCTGAGAAGTGGAGTTCAAATGGATTTCACAAATACTTGTTGAGTGTAGGTGATAGCTGTTCCTTTTGTGTCCTTGCTATCAGTGTATGGATTTATTTTATTTGTTTGGAAATATTTCATTCAGAATTTCTAATTCCACAGTTGTCCGGAGACTGTCCTTAATTAGATTCCAAATGAACATGCTTGCTTGAGGAGCATACATTTATTTGTTCATTCATTCATTTATTTTTTCATTCGTTCATTGTTTGTTTGTAGTTCTACACAGAACCCACCAGAAAGATTTTTGGGAGAAAGCTCCCATCTTACAACCAAGAGTACAGAAGGGATCAAGTAATTTAAAATGGCTATGTGGACTTCCGTATTTCACTGTAGTTTGTTAAACAATAATTCACAGTACCATATATTGTTACCCTCGGGACTCTCCCCTTCTGGCTCTAGAAAATGTGGTAAAAACATTGTCTGAAATCTACAGGGGGAGAAGAATCTTCCTGCTGTTTGCTCCTGTCTGTCTAGTGTAGTGGGACTTTACATCTGGGTATTTCAGGAGATTTATTCAACTGCAAAGGGCAGCTGTATGTTATTGACTATAGACAGACTTTTCCATCTGCTAGAAACCAGTGTCTAGAAAAGTAGATTCCAAGTACCTTAGGGGAGATGGGAGTGGTATGGCCTAATGCTGTAGAATGCTGTACAAACTTCCTTTGACTTGGTTTCACCCTTGCTCTTCTTCCCTATTCTCATGCCTGACTGTTCACTCAGGATAATGTATACTGATCATGTGTAGGACTAACTTATAATAACTATTGTAATATAAATATTATAATAACTTATAATAAAATAATAATACTCCATTCCTGGGTAAATCAGAAAGTTGCCACTCTTGAGATCTCTATGAATTTATGACTCCTTACTTGAATCTAGTAAGGAGAGTAACAAGGGAAGAATTAAACTCAGCAGGAAACAAAGTGATTTTTCTGGTTTGTCAACCATGATGAGGCTGACTTACAGCACTTCAGTTTTGCTTTCAGAAAAAACTGTACCAAAAATATAGGTGAGAAAAATGCATTTATGTATTTTTTTAAAAAAGAGATGTACATTGATAAAAGATTGATCCTGAGTGGGTAGCAAAAAAGGCATATGAGAAAGATGGAGGCATGTGGCATTGGGAGCAGCACCCAAACAAATCCAGAGCATAAAGCCTCCAATGTGTCCAATAAGAAAAGAAATAAGCCACAGGAGACCCAGAGAGAATGCCTGCAGACTCTAATGATGATTCATGTTTAGATACCATTTTAAGGTTTGTGAAACGTTTTGCATGTATTATAACAAATCTGTGAGGTATGTGCTATTCGTATACATAGATGTTGCAGATAAGGAAATTGAGGCCCCCCCCAAACTAAATCTTGAGTGACTTGCTTAGGCACACAATTAGCAAACAGCTGAGGCTAGAACTCAGCGAAGGTCTTCTTGACCCCAAGGCTGGCACTCTATTCACTAAGCCACACTGACTGTACCCGGCTACACTAAGTGCCAATATTTGGTTATTGTTCACACATTTCAGTGGTGTCTGACTCTTCATGACCCCATTTGGAGTTTTCTTGGCAAAGATCCTGGAGTGGTTTGCCACTTCCTTCTCCAGACTGTTTTACAGATGAGGAAACTGAGGTCAACAGGGTTAAGTGACTTGCCCAGGATCACATAGCTAGTTAGTGTCTTTGTTCACATTTGAACTCAGGTCTTCCTGATTCTAGGGCTGGCACTCCATCCACTGTGCCGCCTGGCTGGCCAAATGTCAATTAAGATGAAATACATTTCTAACATCAAAGGAATAATTTAAGGAAATAAAATAATTAAAGGAAAATTAATAATCAATTCAATGTTATTTCGGCATCCAAAGGTTCTTTTGCTTAATTTACTTAATAAATTAATTCAATTTCACTAGTTCTCAGCCTTTAGTCCAGTAAAAGCTCACGTTTACTTTAAGATAGCCAGAGGTTTGTATATCTACAATTTGCTTTAATTCATCAAGAGAGAACTGGTCACCAGCTGCGCTCAGCGACTTAAGAAATTAAGAAAACAAAAAGGAAAAAAAGTTCTGTACTATGTTCTGGCTTGCTGGTTTCCTGATTATATAAAAAGTGTGCTCCCTGTTGGGAAGCAGAAACAGGGATAATGGCAAAGAAATCTGACAACCTACATTCTCCCAGATGTAAGGAATCAAGGACTCTCGTGCCTGGAATATTTGATTGCCTTCCCTTTTTCTTGTCACAGTTGGTTTGAATAAACAATGTGCTCCTCTTTCTGAGTGCAATAAATAGAAATATCATTGGCATTGGAGAGGGCTTTTATGTGGTCTAAATCATGGCCCAATTTAGGAGTGGTGTGGTGGAAGGAAGGTTCCGAAGCCTTGAGGGTGACAGACTGGAACAAATATGAGAAGAAATCTCTCATCCCAAACCTTTCTGCTCCTAGTCACAGAGGGCCTGGAGGGTAGCAGAGGGTGGGTGAGGTAGCATGAATATTCATCAGCAAGAGGAATGTCTATCTAACACGGATCATGCTGATAATTTCAGGATAAATGCTGTAAAATGGAGTCGCCTTTGGAGCATGCCCAGATGAAAGTGCTTGGAGGGGACTGATCTGGGCACCCAGTAAACAACAAGGAGATATTAACGTGTGGAGGAAAGCCAACAGCAGGTTGGATAAGAAGTTATTTCCTTTGGGCTAAAAGATGCCATTTTAAATAGCTATCAGTGAAGGTTTAACCTAGCAAGTGCTCACAGTGAGTCCCAAGTGGATTACTTCAGTAGATGCTCATTTGTGATTAAGGTCTGCCTTACACATCATAGATTTTACACTTAGCGAGAAATCCCAAGGTTGCTTTGAATCTGTGCTACTCTACTAGCATTAAATTAAGCAAGGAGGAAATTTGGTGAGGTTTTAATCAGAATTAGTTGCTAATAAGAGGATGTCTAGACTGGCATATGCAGAAGGGAATTGGGGAAAGTGTTGGTTCTTGAGAAAATTAGAGAGGGAAGGGTGTGAAAACATAGTGGAACTTGAGTAAGATGGGTCAGACAGTTATCAAACATTTACTATGTGCCAGGCACTGGGCTAAGCACTGGGGATGAGAACATAGTCAAAAAGAAAGACAGTCCCTCCCTTCAAGGAATTTACATTGTAATCGGGGAAGATAACCCATAAAAAGGAAACAAAAGGCAGGAGTGAAGTAGGGGAGAGGCGAAGATGGTAGTGAAATCCGAAGAGTCAGAAGCAGATCTAGGAGAGAAAATCAAGAACAGATAGTCACCCTTCCACAAAAAGGAGGTAGATTCTGGCAGGAACGCACCAAAAGGTGCCACATGGGTGGAGGGATGTTTCCAGGTGAACAGGATGGGAAAATAGTCTGGGACACATTACATTCTACATATCAGAGGAACTGTCCAAATGGTTTTGGTTTGCTAGAATTGATGTCAAATATTGTTTAATATGATGATGACAGGATCAGAGCATTATAGATTTAGAGCTGAAAGTAACCTCAGATGTCAAGTCTAATCTTGTCATTTTATGGATGCAGACCCCTGAGACCAAGAGAGGTGAAATGACTTGGTCTAAGTCACACAGGTGGTAGAGATGGGAGCTGAACCAAGGCTGGGACTAGGATGATGACGATAATAGAAAAAATAGACTGCTACCTGGGATATGGGCCAATTTTTCTTATAAAGCCATTTTTGTTGTAAGGATATTTGTTGTCTCCCAGAGGTATCAAAGGTCCAGTGGAGAACAAGAACCATTAGCATTCTACCAAGCTGGAAAGGCTTTAACTACAAACCCAGTAATCTGTCTGTTGTCCCAGAACCAGCCTACTTAATCAAAGAATTTTATGATGGCTATAGGGAGATGATGTTGTTTTTGGCCACAGCAATTCCTAAAGTCACCGAAGAGTTTTCATAAACATTGGTGGCAAAGTGCCTAGACCAATCACTCTGATATTGATGATGAGGATGATGACAGTGCTGATGGCAATGATAAGGAAAGTGATGCTAGCAGCTGGCATTTCTGAGGCTCTTAAAGGTTTACAAGGTGCTTTATATAGATCATCTCATTCACTTTCCCCACAAAATCCTTCAGGGGAAGAAGAGATAGAAGGATAAGACTTTTATCATAAAATTTAAGAACTGGAAATTATCATGCTCTCATTTAAAAAAATTATTATTTTTGATTCTGAACTTAAACAGCAAATATGATCATTTTCATATACAAAGTAGAACAGAAGAAAGAACATTGCATGGGCATCTGGGCCTCTGCACCAAGCACAGTTTGCATTTCCCATCAGACTTAACAAATGTAAAATGTTATTTTCAAAGTTGTCCTGCTTGTCTGTTTCCTACTAACCTTTCTTCTATTCTTTCCTGTGCATTTAAAGACCCTCTTTTCTTCTTTTCTAATATTTTATTAACTGTGTTACTTGTTTCCTCTTTGCCCCAGTTGGAAGAAAAGAAAGAAAAAACAACCCTTGCATCAGATATGCAAAGTCAAGCAAAACATATCCCCATATTATCCACCTCTGAAAATGTCTGTCTACCTCATTCTGCACTCTGAGTCCATCATGTTTCTACCAGGAGCCAATTTCTTTGGTAAAACTCATGCCCTAAGGAGTGAAGTGATTTGTATAAGGAGAACAGGGATTTGAATCTGTAAACCTTTCCCATTTCAATGTCCTTTCCACTGTGCCATGTTGCTTTGGGTTAAGCCATTGTGGTGCATCATTTCTGTATGAGTGGTCAATACTTTGACCAAACACACGATCAGAGACCAACATCATCTTGAATGAATATTTCATAGGATGGATCTAGGTTAGGTGTTAAGTAGTGACTGTTCACATCCAATGCACTAATTCATTTGCTAATTCATTTGCAAAGCATCTGTTTGCCCTCATTTTAGGTGGAGGCTGAGAATAAAAACAGAAAAGGGGAGGTGGCAGAAAATTAGCCTGAAAAGAATATATAAAGAATCAGTGGAAGGTCCTCGGTCTTGTGACTTGCAAATAGAGCCAGGAGGGAAAGGGGAAATGCAAAAGTAACATCATTGCTGAAAAAAATGACATAAGAGAAACCAAATGAGAGGGAGAACTATATTGCTACAGAAATTGGTTAGTAAGAGGAAAAATAGTTGTTAAAAATTCTTTATTTTGTGACCAAACAGATTTTATCAATAAGAAGAAACTTTCCTAAAATATAATGGAAAGAGGTCATCTTAGTAAATGGATAAATAAAATCAACTTGCAGGGGGGTATATTGTAGGAAAACCATTAGATTAGGCATTGGGAGACAGGGAAATGACTAACCTGGAGAGCTGGGTCTCAGTTTCCTCATATATAAAATAATGGGGTTGTTTTGGATGAATACCAACATTCTTTCTTATTCTAAACCAAGTCCTTAGAGAGGTCTTAAGGCATACTAGAAAAAATATTGAACTTGGACTCAGTAGAGGCTTGGGTTTGAAATCTATCTCTGCTACTTACTAATTGGGCAAATTCTTTAATCCCTCTGGACCTCAATTTCCACATCTGTAAAATGGGGATAATAATACCTACTCACTCTGTGGAGTTGTTTTGAGCATTAAGTGAAATAATTAATATAAAGCACTTTGCAATGTTACTTCATCATCATCATCGTCATCCTCAGAATTAGCTTCAAAGAATCCTCTTTCAAGAACTCAGCATTTAAAGATAAACTAATGCTGGACACACACACACACACACACACACACACACACACACACACACACATAGAAATCTAAATCAATGAGAGAGAGCAATATAATATGCTTTACATAGGACTTCAGCTCCCAGAATTCAAGTTGAGAAAGGCTTTATTGTTAGCCTCGAGGAAAACATTTTAGTGCCTAAAGGCAAGAATATCCAGGAGGCTCCTTGTGAAAGAAAGTGTCTGATCAAGACAAGATGGCTTAGAAACAAGAGGGAAAAGTACAGGAAGGGTTGACTGGTTGAGAAAGAGAAAGTAACAGAACCTCCCTCCCTCCCAGCCCCAGTCAGAGTACCACAGAAAAGTCCACTAGCTAGCTGCGGTACTTTTGTGTCCTTTGGGAGAAGTCTGTGGAAGCTTGCCAGGGACAGAATAGAAAGACAAGCTAGCCTGATAGACTGTCACATCTTATGGTGTGTTGAATAAAATATGAGGCACTCACAAAATGACTGAATAAGTAAATTTTTAAAAAATGTCTAAAGTCCATAGAATTTCCCTTTAAAGTGTGTGTTCTGTACAAAGAGGCTGTTCTTAACCTGTAGTCAGTAGGTCATTAATTTTACTTGGAATATTTTTCCATTGGCAAGGATGGAATTGCTCTGACCCACACACCCCGTTTTTTGATAAATGTCATGCCCTTGAGAAATAGCTGGGCAGTGTCTGGATTCATGTGATCCAATGATACACGAAAGCTAATTGTCCCCAAGGGAGACCAGATCCGTGACCTTGACTTTATTTATACCATGCTCTAACTTCCTCTGCTAATGGCTCAAAACAATAGCAACATTAAAAACCAAGTGAAGCCGAGAATCAGGTGGGTGTTGGCCCGCTCTACATCTCAGCCAAGCTGGGCTACTTGGCATTTCCTAATTCTGCCCTAGCCCTCCCCACATCTTTGCATTCCTCATTTGGGGTTTTCTTGGCAAAGATACCAGTTGTTTCCTTCTCCAGCTCATTTTACAGATGAGAAAACTGAGGTCAACAGGGTTAAGTGACTTGCCCAGGATCACCCAGCTACTAAGTGTCTGAGACCAGATTTGAAGTCAGGAAGATGAGTCTTCCTGACTCCAGGCCCAGCACTCTACCCAGTTCGCCACCTATTGAAATGCTTCCTTTCAAAATCCAGCTCAGCTCCTCTATGAAGCCATGTCTGACCAATCCAGCTAAAAGCATTCCTTGCTCCAATCTGCAACCTTTCCTGCAAGTCAAATCCGTTTACTAAACACTCACCATGTGCCAAGCAGTGCTCGATCTCTTCTGTATACTTATCACATCTGAATGGGTTGCATTCTCATTATTTGTTATCTGTACCTCTGTGAGACTGTAAGTTAATTTGCTGGTTGATTCCATCACTCAAGAAAAGGCAATGGATCTTGTTTTATCCTTATGAGGCAGCTACACAGCATGGCAGAGAACCTAAGTTCAATTCCTCCCTCAGACATTTACCAGCTATGTGACCCCTTACAAGCCACTAAGCCAAGGGTGGGGGAACCTGCGACCTTGAGGCCACATGTAGCCCCCTAGGTCCTTGGGTGCAGCCCTTTGACTGAATCCAAACTTCACAGAACAAATCCCCTTAACAAAAGGATTTGTTCTGTAAAGCTTGGACTCAGTCAAAAGGCTGCACTTGAGGACCTAGAAGACCACATGTGTTCTGGAGGCCACAGGTTCCCTATCCTTGAACTGAGCCTTTCTTAGTCTCAGTTTTCTCATCTGTAAAATAGGGATGAAAATAATAATAGCACCTACCTCCCAGGGTTGCTGTGAGGATCCCATGAGATGACATTTGGAAAACACTTTGCAAACTTCTAAGTGCTACATGAACATTAGCTATTTTATCATTCTTGGATCCAAGGCACAGAATTCAAAGCTCTGAACATGATTATATGTTTATTGGATTGAACTTATTAATATATTATCTCATCACAACAACTAATGATGGGGTAGGTACTACAGGTATTAACACTATTTCACAGATGAGAAATCTGAAGGGTGTGATGTCTCCAGGGCCATAGAACTAGTGAGCCTTAGAGTCAGGATACAACCAGATCTTTCTGACTTGGGAGTCTGGCACTTTATCCAGTATACCACATTACCCTTTCACAGAAGTGAATTATTAATTCAAAAGATGAAAATGTCTGCCCAGCTATTTTCCCAATCTCAGACCTCTCTTTCCATGGAAGGAAGGAAGGGCTTTTCCATCACTAGTCCCTAAAGTTGATTACTAGTCTTGATAAAGACTAGCACCTTCTCCCTGTCTCTCAACCAAGTCTCAGCTATGACTCAAGGGGCCATCAAAGGAAGCTGGATTACAAAAACCTGAAGCAGAAGTAGTTAACATAACTCAAAAAATGTGGCAGCACTAAGCTAATGGTCATTTAAAAATCAAGAAATAAAAATAACTACAGCAGAATTCCATTTTCTAATAGCAAGAAATAAATTAATCCGGACATAATCTAATGCCCCTCATTACATATGCTAGACAAATGGATGTGGTTTTTAGTTTTAAAGTATCTTCCATTTAAAATCCTTTCTTCAGAAAACAAATCTGACAGTTTATCAAAGCTGGAAGGGACTTTTAGAGGTCATCTACTCCAGCTTCCTCATTTTACAGATACAGAAAGTAAGGCCCATGTAGACAGGTAGCTCAGTGGATAGAGAGCTGGGCCTAGAGTTAGGAAGACTTGAGTTCAAATCCAGTTTCAGATATTTACTACCTAAGTGACTAGGGAAGTCCCTCAACCTCTGCTTCAGTTTCCTCAACTATAAAATGGGGAAAATAATAACATATCTTTCCCTGGTTGTTTTGAGGATAAAATGAGATATTTGTAAAATGTTTTGCATAGTGCCTGGTATGTAGTTGGTGCTTAATAAATACTTCTTTTCTTTAATGACTTCACCAAGGTCACATAGGCAATTTGTGAGAGAGCTGGGATTTGACCCTATCCAAGTCCTTGACTCTACTATGTCTAGTGCTTTTTTCCATGTACCCTTCTGATTTGACTTAAGCTTTGGGCATAACTATTTTCCCACGCTGTGGCTCAGGACTTTCTCTTCTTAAGTTGGAGTTACTGCCAACACACCAGAAGCTTGCCTTCTCTTTCCTGAACTGAGGGGTGTTCAGGAGGACCAGTACCTCTGGTGTGGGCACTGATAGCCCTTTTCAGGACACTTTTGGTATCCATCTGCCACTTTACTCTCACCTATGTCTCCAAGGGTAAAACTGTCTCAGCAAGTAGGCTAAACCAGATTGAGCGTAACCTATATGCCTCAAACCCAGGGAATGTCTGTTCCCCCAAAGTGAAGACATTTCCTCTGGAGGAAGGGGTGGATAAAATTCATTCCAAAGGCCATGAAGGCTGCTGAAGCAAGCACTGTGGTCAATCATCAAAGATGCCAAGATCATCTGCTGCATCTTGGGCCATCGCCAGTCATCCTTGCTTTTGTCCTGCCAGTGGACTCTGATGACTCTACAAGAGAGACTTAGGCTGACCACTTTGTGCAGCGTTGCCTCACTTAAATGCAATTTATGTGCTCATTGACATCCTCCCATGATATCACTGGTCCTCTTCAAAAAGGAAAAGGAACAACTAATCTGAACTGTTGTCAAGAGACATGAGGAATGATGAATGGCCAACAAATGAAGGGGGGAGACTGCTGCTTCTTCAAGCAAAATAACCAACAAACCATCAACCCTAAACAGAGCTTATTACTAACGGCCCTTCCTGAGGCTTCTGCTAAAATTTTTTGAGCCGCTGGATCCAATTTCCAGGCTTCACTGTAAGCCCCCAAAGAATACCAAAGTTATTTGGAGCTTGGATAAATAAAGGCAAACACAACACTCCCCTCAAGGATTTCAGGCAGAATGGAGACCGAATGAATGTCTGAACTGTTCGTAAATTGGTGCCTCTTTCCTCCTAGTTCCTTCCACTGTGATTATTGTCAACGAGGTGCACATAAGCTTATGTGTCTGCTCCTTTCTATTTTCACTAAACTTCCCCCCTTTTTAGCTCCCTCACTCTTCCCCCCCTTAACATTTAAAAAAAATCATTTTTCTACTTTCAAAATAAAACACACCAACCTCTCCTGCTGCTGTGTGCTTCTTGACTGGCAATTGTAAGGAGAGGGCTGAGGAAAGACAGATTAAAGGATCCCATGTTTCTTCCATTCTGGGGTGATGCCCCACTGTTCTTCATTACTTGAAGGGAAGGCATCCCCCTGCCTGCCTAGCCCAGCCCTGGTCAAAGGAGGCCACTGAGTAAGTGCTGACAATATACTTTCCATTCTTACCCCTAGCAGGGTGAACTCTGATTCTAATGGGTATGGGGGGAGAGGACGAGCACAAGATTTGGATTCAGAACCCAGGTCTTAGAATCCTCATTCTGCAACTTAGCTTGGGCACTTTGGGTAATCCACTGGCCTCACCTATAAAATGAAGAGATTAGACTGGACAAGGTCATAACCCTCTGGAAGCAAGTGGTATTTTGTCTGTGATTCTTAAGGGAGAGATGGTAGTGGAAAGATCATATATCTTGTAGATTATGGGATCATAGACTGTCAGAAATGGAAGGGAATTGAGAGATCACTGAGCCCAACTCTGAATTGCATGGAAGAGGAAACCGATTAGTAAGCATTTATTAGGCACCTACTGTGAGCAAGGTGATTACTACTAGATGCTGGGCATATAAATATGAAAATGAGACAGGAAAGAATGATGGAGGGAGAGGACCTGGTTCAAATATTTTCTCTCTCACTAATTACCTGCATGACCTTGGGCAGGTCAATTTATCCTCTGAGCCCCAGGTAACCCTCTAAAACCATCCATTAAAGAAGAGTGGCTAAGAAAGGGCTAAAAGGAAGGATTGCATACTGGCAATGAATTTGTTTACCTCTCTTAAAAAAGACATAACTGATTTGGTAATTCAAGCTAGAGGTCAATTACAAAGTGGCAACACATGAAAATGACTATGTCTATTTGGCTTTTCCTAATTTTAAATCCATTACTACAAGGATTCTTAACTTTTTACAATTGATAACTATGTTTTGATAGAATTAATTTCCATATGTAATATATACATATGTATATACATATATACATATACATTTATATGTATGTATATGTGTAAGTATATATATATATATATATATATATATATATATATATATATGACTTCATTTTACTCATTTGAAAATAGTATCCTGAGAAGGGGTTCATGGATTTCACTAGATTACCAAAGGGGCCCATGTTGCATGAAAAATTAACTCCCCCTCCTCCATTACTGTCATTATAATAAAAAGGGACCAAAATGTCCTCCAGGCCAAGTTTTAAAAGGAAAGAAATGTGGTGTATTTCCTTTTCTAAACCCTTCCACAGAACCCTCGTCACCCACACTGCCCCCTCTGCTCCTTGCTCGTCCTTGAATGACCAATGGTGTCCTGCTCTAGCACCATAGTCACCTCTGTGTTGGAGGTCTACCTCTCCCCACTCTTCTGAAGTCATGGTAATGTGGTTCAGTGGACTTGGGGTCAGGATCTAGGTTTGAATCCCATCACTGCCACTAAATAGCAATATCACCTTCATCTTTATCAGACTTCAGCAATATCAGACTTCATCTTTTTAATCTCAGTTTTTCCAGTTCTAGAGTGCAGGGGTTAGCTTGAAGGACTCTTTGAACATTGATCCTAATTCACATGAAGGTACTAGTATGGTGGATTCTCAGACAAAATATGTCTATATCAGTAGGCAATGTGTAAACCCAAACAAGTGCTCAAATAGTGGAATTTTAGGCAGACATGTGGGGAGATATTTTTATGTAGAAGGACCTTTCAGCCTGTCATACAAAACATACAGGTTTCCAACTTAGCTTCCAACTCTGCTGAGTTGGCCTGGATATCATTGTTCCATTACCCAGTGGAGCATAGGTCTATTACGGTGGAATTTGCTACTTTATGAGAATAATAATGAGACAGGAATAAAGGATATTGAAGAAAACCTCGGAAAGTTTTGACCCACAAGCCAGCAGCCCCCGAATGCTGCAGACGTGGTGAGCCGAGCTCACTCCACTGCATCCAAGCCTGTTAGCCCAAATGATTCAATCCCCATTAAACAGCAAAAGCTAGAACATATGGCGTGCTGAGGACAGTCACAACAACAGACGTGGAGGAGCATTCTTGGTGACAGGCTCATTTTTCCTGCCTTAAAAAAAGCATACCTAGTCTCAAGGCATCAGGTTACAATTAGCTAATAAAATGTGCTCTCCTAGAAAGCTTGCCTCCATGTCTTGAGATGTTTCTGTCTCTCTCCCTCTAACTACAGAAGCTATTTTTGCAATTTCCTGATGAAATATGCCAAATCATAGCAGAGAACACAGATGAAGATTTGTCCTAGCATCTTTGGCTTTAACGTACTTTCTTGAGTTGAAAGCAAAAAAAAAAGCAAAAAAAAGAAAAAGAAAGAAAGCAAAAAAAAAGAAAGATAATTCAAATGTTCCCCAGGAAGCTGCCAGAAGTTTTTTGCAGGAAAAATGTAAAAGCAAATGTTTCAGTTTTCATGAAAAACAAGGCATCCTGGCAATGTGTCCAATATGTGTCGAAATATGTTTTGTAGGATGCCCTTGAAATAAAGGGCTTGATGAACAAGTCTTACAGTTAAAATAAACTGTAAGATGAGCAAGGCTACTTAGGAAATTAACATATGCAATTAACACATTAAACATATGTGCTGCAAAGGGTCCTTTTGGCTAATTGAAAGTTAGGATTCTGAGGGAGCATATGTATTGATGACTAAGGCTCTCTAAGAAGTAGATAAGAAGGTAAGTGGGAAGATGAGGGGAAGCATCCTGGGTTTGAATCCTGCCCGTACCAATGATCACCTGTGTAACTTTGAGGAAGTGATTTCACTTTCCTGGGCCTCAGTTTCCTTAATTGCAAAATGAGGAAGCTGGACCACTTAGCTAGAAAGCCCCTTACAGTTTTAAATCGGTGGCCTGGGTTTTAATGGTGACTAAATTTGGGAGGATCATAGGGAATGAATTTCTATTTAAAAAGTCAAATTTTTTACTATTTGAAATTTAGTTCTTCTGCTAAAACTATGGGTGATGGAGCCACAAAATATCAGAGCTGGGATGGGCCTTAGAGAGATGTAGTTAAACTCTCTCTCTTTTATAGATGAGGTCATTGAGGCCCAGAAATGACACTTGTCCAAGGCCACATAGCTCTTTCCCAAAGGCAATGTCCTTTCCTTCTTGTGTTCAATCTACTACAATCATAGATGACTCAAGCTGAGGCAAGTGATGAATGCTGGAACAAATGTTAGATGTGGATTCTACCTGTAGGTTCAAAGTGACAGGTACATTCTATTTGAGAAATCATCTGATAGATAGCAATCAGTTAGGTCCCTTTTAAAAATCTGTGGTCTCACTAAAGACGAATCAGTGGGAAGGGCATGTAGGGGCCATCCATCAAATGATAAAGAGAAAGTGAATGGCCTACTGCCCTAAGAATTCTAAAGTCTGCCATTCTGAGAAGTATAGTTTACTCACTGGCTACAGTAGCATCTCAGCAAGTAACCCTAAGGCTGAATATAACTAGATCATAAAGAGTCATTGTGAACACTGGCAGACAAAAGTGGTAAACAACAGGAGGTAGGATATGGAATCAGAGGACTGAGTTCAAGTCTAACCTCTATGAAGTATGATTTGCATGACCTTGAGCAAGCTATGTTAGATTTCTCTTAATTGCTTCACCAATAAAATGGGGGTGGGGAGTAGATGGGATATGATTTTTAAGGTCTCTCTAGGCTCTAAATCCCTTGACCCCAAGTTATAGTGCAGTGGAAAATAGATGGGGCTTGGAGCAGAAGACCTGTCTTTGAATCTTAGCTGTGCCAATGGACTAAGTCATATGACTTTAAACAAGTGTGCCTCAGTTTCCTTATCTATAAAATAGGGATGATTACCCATCTCAATTCATTGTCATGAGGAATTCACTTTGTAGTCTGCTTTGTACTGTGTAAATGTATTGTTTTCTCATCATTATTACTGCCATTATTAATTATTTGTTGTGAGAGACCACTGAACCTAGGCAAAAATCCAGGCATTGAAGTTTGTTTTTTTGGCCATTTGTTTGTGTCTCCTCCTCCCTTCTAGTGCCCCCTTCTTACTTTTTTGTGACCTTATGAGGAGTTCAGTTTCCTCAGACTAATGATTGACTGCCCAGGGGCTTCCTCTTGGAGGGTCTCAACTGAACTTGCTTCCTAGGCTCTGACCTATGCTTCATAGTTTTCCCTCCCTCCCTTCCAAATCTTCCATGTTTCCCAACAAAACTTATCTATCCTTCATTCCCTCAGAATCCGGCTAAGTCACCAGAGTTATTTCAAGAAAGTCAGTTTCCCCTCTGAACCTCTGTTCCCTCATCTTTAAAATAAGTTGGTTGGACTAGACAATACCTGTGTCTTTCTGGCTATAAATCTATCATCCTTTGATTCTAGTTGACTGAAGACTGAGTTAAAATCAGGTATTAATGACTGAAAACAACTTATATAGTATCCCTCTAAGATAACAAAGGGAGATAGATCTTCAGTGCTCGACTTCTAAAGAGTCAGAAATGTGAAAATTTCAGACATTATGGCAGGGCTAATGAGCCACATACACTTACTCCAATGCTTCATTGGGACATCAAGGTGACTGGATTCTTGAAGTTTTCATCAGCATAGTGTCAGTTCTGGTAGCTCTTATCAAATTAGAAAAACTTCAAATACAGACTCAGAGATGGATTAAGTGTCTGTCATTAGAAGACCAGTCTAGTTAGGAATACAAAGACCCAGGCCTAAATGAGTTGTTTTTTTCCAGCCATGTTAAGTCATAAAGATCATGTATTAAGACATGGAGGAGGATGGTTAGTTGTGATTTGCCTCAGCTGGAAAAATGCCTTGAAGTAGTGTGTAGAAATACATCGCATAAAGCATATGGTGATCATTTTTTGATTATATTAATTCTCAAAGTCTATCTACTAAGTCACTACGGATTGTGAACTACATCTGTAGAGGTAGTACCACTGCAAATAAAGTTACAGATTATTGATCTACTGAAGGAAAGGAAAGAGAAAGAGGGAGCGAGGAAGAAAGAGGGGGAGAGGGAGAGAGAAAGAGAGAGAGAGAGAGAGAGAGAGAGAGAGAGGAGAAGCAAGAGAAAGTGTGTGTGTGTGTGTGTGAAAATGAGATAAACTAAGAAACTTTCATTTAAACAGTTTCATTTGACAACATAAAGATATACAAGACTCTAAAAGATGAATATATACACATGTATATGCATGTGTGTGTGTAAATATATACAACACATCTTACTATCTGAGCTGATATGAATATGCATATAAAATATATGTAATATATTGTATATATACATATGTGCATACATATGTATGTATAATTATAGGATTTTCAAGTAGATTAGACCTGAAAGAAAGCCTAATCTGATCCATTCCCTGATTTACATATGAACATAATGAATGAGTCCCAGAAAGGATAGTTAGTAGTAGTATGGCTAGTTAGGTCTTTGGTCTCCAAATCCAGTGTTTTTTATTTATACTCTCCTCCCTCCCCCAGAGGATCAAAAAGAGGAAGAGACTTCATAAGCTATGTAGTACATCCCCTACAAACCTGACATACATGTATATGTATATATACATACACACAATACAGTAGATATGTGCATATACATATGCATGTATGCTTACGCACATGCATGTATATATTTATTTATAGTTTGAGGAAGGGTTTCTATAATCCTCAAATGGTGGCCCATAGATGGCTATCCCAAGTGCTTATCGGGCCAGCCCCTCTGCTCAAGAATAGACTGAGCTTGGAGGCCTACAGCCCTTAGCATTTTTAACCTAGAGCCCTGGCCCCTCACAGCCAAGCAGGTAGCTTCTGTAGATGTACCAGTGCAATCAGACATGGTGATGGGCAAGGTGGCCAAAGGCACAAGGTAAATGAAACAGTCTCACCTGTTGTAGCACTGTGGACAAAAATTGTAGCTTTAAACAGACATTTAAAGCCTCACTCCTTTCCTAGGAGAGCAGTTAAATAGAAGTTCAGGAAAGAGGTATTAATTCCTAGATAGGAAATAGACCTATTAAGAAAAGTGTAGATGGTAATATAAAAAGATAAAGAGAAAAATGTAAAGTATCCAATTCTACTAATTTTCTGAGACTAACTGTTCACTAAGGTCATGAACTTACATGCAATTATGAACTCCCAGTGAAAACTGGATTAGGCCCCTTTGTGAAGGGCTTGAATATTTTAGAAGAATGTCACACCAGAATAATAAATGTTTTTGGATATTGGGACTCATAAAAATTGGATATGATAGGTTCTGACAGTTATTGAATAGCGACAGAAAAGAATATATATATATTTCTGAGTGGTGCGTTGTATCCTTACAAAAACTTATCATGTCTAGGGACATAAGAAGTCTAACAAACAAATATAGGAAAGCAAAAATATTATGCATATCCTTAACTGATCACAAAGCAATACAAATTAAAGAATCACTTAAAAAGTATAAAAATCAACTAGATACCGAATAACTTAATTTTAAAGATTTGTTGATGAAACAGATGTTGTAGAAATCTAAAATTTGGAGGAGGGCACCCAAAACAGTCCTTGGGGGAAATTTTTGAACATTAAACACTTTTGTTGACAAAAAAGAAAATAACACATCAACGAATTGAGACTGCAACTAACATATTAGAAAACCAACGAAAATGAAAAACACCAACTAAACACCAAAATAGAAATCTTGAAAATTAACGATGAAATCAATAAAATTGAAAATCAAAAAAATCTTCATTAAATAAATAATAGGAGCTTTAAAAAAATGAATAAAATTAATGTCATTAGTTAATTGGATTAAAAAAAGAGGAAAATCAGATTACAAATATCAAAAAACCAAAAATGAGAATTCATAGCAAATTAAGAAGAAATAAAGGATATTATTGGAAACAATTTTGCCTGTCAATAAAAGTGACAACTTAAATGAAATAAATATTTACGAAAATGTAAAATACCTATTGCAACAAAACAGGAAGCCAAAAATTTAAATAATCCAATTTCTGAGGAAGAATTCAAGCCATAAGTGAATTTCCAAAGGGGAAAAATGCCTCCAAACCAGATGGATTCATGAATGAATTTTATCAAGCATTAAAAGAAACAATTAATTCTAATATTACATAAATTGTTTACAAAAATAGCAAGAGAAAGCATCCTAAATTCCTTCTATGACACAGATTTGGTCTTGATACATGAACCAGGGAGAAGCAAAATAGAAAAAAAGAACACTATGGACCATTACATAGATGAGAAAAACTTAAATAAAATATTAGGAAAGAGACTAAAACAACATAATACAAAAATTATACATTATGATCAATTTGTATTTATACTAAGAATTTAAGGTTGCTTTAATATTAAAAAATATGATAAACCTAACTACCCATATTAATAGCAAAACAACAAAAAACATATAATTTTATCAATAGAGATTAAGTTTTTAACAAAATACAACATCCATTTCAGCTAAAAAAAATCTTAGAAAACATAGGAAAAAGTGGTCCTGTCCTTAAAATTATAAATAATAAATATTTAAAACCAAGACTTACTTTTATACGTAAAGAAGAGAAAATGGTTTCCTTTCTAATAAATTCAGCGGTGAGACAAGGATACCTATTGTCATCACTTCTATTTGACCTACTACTCAGTGTGTGTGTGTGTGTGTGTGTGTGTGTGTGTTTGTCCTTCATTGCCACAGAAGACCATGCCATCAGAGAAATAATAACATGACTTGCACTTGACTTTGTTTTGAGTGAGGGAGGGCTGTGCAGGTCACCAGCCTCACTTCTCCTCCAGAGCCATCTGAATCCAGTGGCCAGATACTCATCAGGATGACTGGAGATGACCCAGGATGAGGCAATTGGAGTTAAGTGACTTGCCCAAGGTCACACAGCTAGTGAGTGTCAAGAGTCTGAGGTGAGATTTGAACTCAAGTCTTCCTGATTCCTGCACTGTGCTCTATCCGCTGCACCACCTAGCTTCCCCTACTCATCTAATGAAATAAAATGGAAAAGGTAAGCATGGTTTAGTGGATAGACAGGGTTGATCTTGGAATTAAGAAGACCTGTTTTCAGATGCTGCCTTGATACATTTTACCTGTGTGATCTTGGCAAGTCATATAATCTCTCAAGACCCTAAACAACTCTCTGAGACTATAAATTATAGATGACTTGCTCTTTATTAATAGGCGGAATCCCCACACCAAGAATTTACCATATGGAATCTACATTAAAAAATAGACAGTAGAATTTCAGGCACGGAAGAGTCTGCAGTGGCTCACCATTCCAATATGTAGTTAACAAAATTCCCTCTACAACATATCCAACAAGTCTCCCAGCCTTTTAGGGAAGATATCTAATAATAATGGAAATAATAATAGCCAGCATTTATATAGCAGTTTATGGTTTGCCAAGTGTTATACCTATGTCATCTCATTTAATCACTACAGTGACCTTGAGAAGCAGGTGGAAATTCCAGCCACAAAAGCCACAAAACAGAAACATAGGGAGTAATGATAGGTAAAGAAGAAACAAGATGATGACTTTTTGCATATGGTATACTTAAAGAATCCTACAGATTCAACTAAAAAATAATGGAAGCAATCAACAACTTCATCAGACCTGCAGGATACAAAATAAATTCACAAAAATCATCAGCATTTTTATATGCTACCAATAAAACCCAGCAGGAAGAGATAGAAAGAAAAATTTCATTTAAAATTACTATAGAGTGGATAAAATAATTGGGAGTTTGCCTATACATGAACTACATAAATAAAACTATATGAAACTCTTTATGGAAAGAAAGATACCAACCTAACTCAAACATTAACCCCAAAGAATTGGAAAAATAGTAATTGCTTATGAGTAAAATGTTACAAAATAATAGAAATAGAATACTATCTGAATTAATTTACTTATTCAATGTTCTACCAAACTACCGAAGGATTACTTTATAGAATTAAGGAAAAAAAATGATCAAAATTCCTATGGAAGAAAAATGGGTTAAAAATCTCGGGCAATATAATAAAAAGAAATAGAAATGAAGGATCCTTCTAGTGCTGGATCTCTAAATGTACTATAAAGCAGTAATTCCTAAAACCACTTGGTACTAGTTAAAAAAAAAAAATTGAGAGATTGATCAGTAGAACAGACTAGACACACAACATACAGAAGCAAATGTATTTAGTACCCAAATATTTGATAAACATAAAGACCTAAGCTACTTGACTAAGGACTCAATACTTGACAAAAGCTGCTGGGAAAGTTATATAGCAGTGAGGAAGACATTAGATTTAGAGCAATCACTCACACAGTAATCAAAGATAACCTCCAAGTGGTATGTGACCTGGACATAAAAGGTCAAATTATACACAAATAAAACATGGAATAAATTACCTAACCTTCTCCTATAGGGATAGGAGAAAAGTTTCTGATGAAGTAAGGAATACAGAGGATCACAGAAGATAAAATAGATGATTTTGATCATATAAAAATTTTAAAACAGGTTGTACAAAGAAACCTCATAAAGGTAAGATTAACAGGGAAATTGTTAACTGAGAAAAAAATTGTTTGCAGCAAGTTTCTCTATGAAATTCTCATTTCTGAAATACATAAGAACTGATCCAAATTTATAAGAAAAAAAATCAATTACCTAAATAATAAATACTCTAGAGATATGAGCAGCTAAGAAATCCAGGTTTTCTCTACCTGTATGAAAAAATGCTCCAAACCCTCCCTAATTGAAGAATTGCAAATTAAAATAATTCTTAGATTTCACCTCACAACAATCAGGTTGGCAAGGATGACAAAAACAATGTTGGAAGGACTGTCAGACAACGGGTACAGCCATTCTGGAAAGCAATTTGGAATTATACATACCAAAAAGTACTAAACAGTGTATGCCCTTTACTCAACTATACTACTGCTAGACTTATACTCAAAGGACATCAAAAAAGAAGAAAAGATTATTTTTATAGTGGCAAAAAAGTTGGACACGGAGGGCATACCACCCACCAATTGAGAAATGACTGAATAATTTGTAGAATTTGAATGTGACAGAAGCAAATAGATGATTTCGAAAAGACATAGAAAAACGTACATGAACCGATGCAGAATGAAGTAAGTAGAATCGGAAGGACAAGTTATACTATCACATTAATGCTATAAAGAAGATCAATTTTGAAAAATTGCATAAATTTATGATAACTGAAATAAGCAGAAGCAGAGGAAGAAGTTATGTTGAAACAACAACGTAAAAACAAACAGCTTTGGAAAGTGTTAAGAAACTACGATCAATATAAGGACCGATCATGTTTCCAGAGGATGGGTGATGAAACATACCATCCACGACAGAGAGGTGATGGGTTTAGGATGTGGAATGAGATGTATGATCTATATTTTTTGTATACAGCCAGGGAAAGAATTTCTTCTGCTTTACTATGCAAATCATTATAAAAATTTTGTTTTTCTTTTCTTTTTTTTCCAAAGGAGTAAAAAGATCAGAGGAAGAGAAAAATTTCTGTTAATTAAAAATATTAAAGATGAGGGGGAGGTACTATAGATGCTGAATTGATGTTACATGCTCTTCAACTGTTTTACTTTGCTACGAGTGACTTTATGAAGAGAATTCTATAAATGCTCGTAATACAAGAACAAAACACATGAATAAAACTTAAAAAAATATTGATGTTACTTTTGGAATCGAAAGAGGTTTGGTACCCCAAAACAAATCTTTTTGCGTACACCTTAAAATTTTGAACCCTAAGACTTTGAGTTTTGTATTTAATGTTAAATAAACTCTTCAGTGACAATGGAGAAGCCTAGAGGTATTCTCAAACTTGGGTGTATGTTTGGGCTAATTTATACATTGGATTGGCTTTTAGGAAATTAATTGTGGCATTGTTTATGAAGGATGAATCACTTTTTTTTTTTTTGAGGAAGTTCTTCTGTCTTCCTGAGAGCTATCAGCTGGTGAATGTCTTGGCAGTGTGGGAACACACTCATTTCACTGTAATTCACCCGTAAAATGCAAATCTAATATTTCACAGCTGACCTAGTGGCAATGATGGAAATAAGGAAAGAAAACTCAATATAAACAAGCAGATGATTTCAGTCAGCAACAGAAAGGTAGACAAGATGCTAATGTTAGACTTTGTTGATAATTTAAGAAAGGCAGCCTGGGAGAGTGGGAAGAATACTGGATGTGTTAATGGGATCGACTGGTTTTAAATTACGCCTCAGACAATTTACCAGGCAAGTCACCTAATCCTTCTGAGTCTCAGTTTCCTTCCCTGTAAAAAGGAGATAATACCTATAGTATTAACCTTATAGGGATATTGTGAGGATCAAATGATAAACTATGTCAAGTTCTATAAAAACCCTAAAAGTGCTATATAAATATATTTATTAGTATATATATATATACATACATATATACACACATATACATATACACACATATATACATATATATATACACACACATACACATATTTACATACACACACATATGAAACTGACCAATTAACTAATGGTAGGTCTCAATTTAGAGAGATCATTTTCCAATAATGTAATGGACTTAACTCGGAACTCAGAATTTATGCTCCAATAGAAGCATTGTTGTAAGTGATGGGTAAGGTCCCAAGTCAACCCAACATGGCCCATAACCCATATATTATCTGAAATGCAGCCTGAACATTAATAGTAGTAGACAGAATATAGCACTAAGAGTCAGAACACCCTACCTGGAGTTCTGACTTGGCCCACTTTCCTAGGCACATGATGATGAGCAAGACACTGAAACTCTATGATACTCTGTTTTTTTTTTTTTTTTTGTTTGTTTTGTTTTTATCTCAGGATTGTTGAGAATCAAATGAGGTAATGTATGTATGACACTTATAACTATGAGGTGTTTACTACATACAGGTAAGCTGTTATCATGCAGCTAGGTGATGAAGTAGATAGAGCAGCTGGACCTGGAGTCATGTGAATCCAAAGTTAAAATCCAACCCCAGACATTTACTGCCTGCCTATTGGATCCTGGGCAAGTCACATAACCTCTGTCTGCCCTGGTTTCCTTATCTATAAAATGGGGTAATAATGGCACCTCCCCCTCTCCTCAAGGTCATTGTAAGGATCAAATAAGATAGTATTTGTAAAGTCTTTGTAAACCTTTAAGTGGTATGACTTAGAAGGCTAGGAAGACAGTTCCAATCTGGTGATACCCTGAAGTGGTAACAGTGAGAGGAGATGAGCTATCTACTCTTAAGTACTAGTAACTTTACATCCGCAGCTAAGAAGGAATCTTTGCATAGCTTTACATCTACATAAGAGAAAACATTTCTTTGGGACTATTCCTTCCCAGATTTTCTTAAAAAAAAAAAAAGAGGGGGGAAAGAATAGTTTGAAGAGAAGAGTTCTTAACTTTTTTGAGTATCATGGGGGTCTTGATGAAACCTAAGGGCACCTTCTCAGAATAATTTTTTTTAAGTTCATAATTGAAGGAAATGCTAAATTTCAATTAAAGGGTTAATGAAAATAAAGGTGTAAGTTTTTTTTAAAAATTCTGTTTTTGTTTATTTATTTTTTTAAATTTTATTTTTCATTTTTAACACAGTTTATAACATAAAACAATTCAAACTTTTGGTCAGGTGATACTTCTTTTTAAAGCATTTACAATATGGACCACAAAAGAATTTTTTTTAAACATTAACCAACTGAGACACAAATAATATTTGTTTGCTAACTTCACAAGCTCTTGACCTGATTGTCTCCACCTTATTACTAAGAATTAAAGGACCCTGACTTATTATTGTTCGTCTAAAGTCCTATGCCTAATAGCTTAATTTTAGACTTAACCTTGGATGTTCCCCTACCAATAATCTATAATTGAATAGATCTGGTATTAAGCTTGCAAACCCTTTGACTATAGGAAATTGCCATCAGGAGTAGGGACGTTGCAGGGATACAATAGCTCCCCAACTTCATGTCAGTTCCATGCAGGATTAGATTGTCCACTTTCATTCAGTCAGGCTTAAAGTCTGCCAGGTGTCGGTGGGGAAACTGAGTTAGGAGAATCTTACCTCAGCCTAGGCTAAACAGCTGCTCTCCCACCCTTCCCATAAGATCACCTTTTGCAATTCATACCAGCATCTCACCAGCTTACTGGCATCATGGATTGGAGGCTCAGATCGCCTTTCTTGCTACTCATGCCTGGAAGTAGACTTAGAAGAACATTCACTTAATAGTCCCATAGCATCTAAAAATGGCAAGTTCCAATAACCAGGTTTCAAATATGATTATAATTTCACTTTGACTAAGGAACATCTTTTGGGGCAAGTCTCAAGGGGCTTACATGCCTTTCTATACATGTTCTAGTTCCTGATGAAATAGCAATCATAAAATCAAATTTACCATTAAAACCTTGACTTTTCCATCAATGCCAAATTTTACCTAAGGTTTCCTTCCTCTAGGAAATTTAGACTGAAATTCTTTTCTCCGAACTAAAGATGTCATTGATTTATTCTCAGTAATTAATTCAGTCAATTGTTTTAATACTAATTGCTTTTACCTCACTTTGTAACATGTCCAATTTTTCTCCTCATCACTCCCATCCCCTCGCTTCCTAATACCTTGCATTCTGATTACTCCTTCCCTCAATGTACCCTCCTTTCTATCACACCCCACCTTTCCCTTATCCCCATTGACTCTCTTTTCTTGTAGGGCAAGATAAATTTCTATACCCCATTCCCTGTAGCTCTTATTTTTCCCAATCATATGCAATAAAAATTCTCAACATTCGTTGCTAATACTTTGAATTCCAACTTCTCTCCCTCTCCCCCTCCCTTCCCAGCCCCACTGAGAAGGGAAGCAATTCAATACAGACTAAATATATGTTCTTTTGCAAAAGACTTCCATAATAATCGTGTTGTGTAATACTAATTATATTGCCCTCTGTCCTACTCTATCCCCCCTTATTTTCCCCCCACAATTGACCTTATCCCTTCTAGAAAGTGTTTATTTCTAGTGACTCCTTTCTCCCATTTGCCCTCCCTTCTAACATTTCCCTCACCCCACTTGTCACCTCCTCTCCTACTTTCCTGTGGTGTGATATAAATTTTCATATCAAATTTAGTGAGCATGTTATTCCCTCCTTCAGCCACATGTGGGGAGAGTAGCTTCATTTTTCCCCTCTCCCCTTCTCCCTTTTCTCCTCTGTTGAAAAAGATTTTTCTTATCTCTTTTATGAGTTATAGCCTGCCCCATTCCATTTCTCCCTTTCTATTCCCAGTATTTTCCTCCTTCACCCCTTAATTTTTATTTTATTTTTTTTGTGTGGATATCATCTCTTCTGATATAACACACCCTGTACTCTCTATCTATATATGTGTGTGTGTGTGTATGTGCGTGTATGTACAATCTCTCCATCTACCCAAATACTGAGAAAAGATTCAAGAGTTAAAAATATTTTCTTTCCATGTAGTAATGTAAACAGTTCAACTTTAGAGATTTTATGATTTTTTTTTCCTGTTTACCTTTTCATGCTTCTCTTCACTCTTCTCTTGGGAAGTCAAATTTTTCTATACAGATCTGGTCTTTTCCTCAGTATGAATGATTGAAAGTCATCTATATCATTGAATTTATTCCCTTGAAGTATCATACTCAGATTTTCTGGGTAGGTGATTCTTGGTTTCAATTCCAGTTCCTTTGACCTCTGAAATATCCCATTCAAAGCCCTTTGATTCCTTAATGTTGAAGCTGCCAGATCTTGTGTTATTCTGATTGTATTTCCACAGTGCTCAGATAGTTTCTTTCTAACTGCTTGCAGTATTTTCTCCTTGATCTGGGAACTCTGAAATTTGGCCACAATATTCCTAGGAGTTTCTCTGTTTGGGTCTCTTTTAGGAGGTGATCAGTGAATTCTTTCAATATTTATTTTGCCCTCTGATTATAGAACATCAGGGCAGTTTTCCTTGATAATTTCATGGAAGATAATGTCTAGGTTCTTTTTTTTGATCATGGCTTTCAGGTAGTCCCATAATTTTTAAATTGTTTCTCTTGGATCTATTTTCCAAGTCAGTTGTTTTTCCAGTGAGTTGTTTCTCATTATCTTCTATTTTTTCAAATTTTTGGTTTTGTTTGCTAACTGCTTGACTCCTAGTCATTCATTTCCCTGAACTCAATTCTCTCTTTCAACGAATTATTTTGTTCAGTGAACTTTTGAACCTTCTCCTCTATTTGGCTAATTCTGCTTTTTAAAGCCTGCTTCTCCTCATTGGCTTTTTTGGCCTCTTTTTTCAATTGAGTTAGCCTCTTTTTAAAGCTGTTATTTTCCTCAGCATTTTTTTGGTTCTCCTTTAGTAAGCTGCTAACTTGTTTTTTAAGGTCTTCCATAGCCAGAGTGCAATTTAAGTTCCCTTTGGAGGCAGAGGCCTTGACTTCCTCTGACAGTATGCCTTGTTCTTCCTCATCTGAAAGGATGGGGGGAGACACCTGTTCCCCAAGAAGGTAACCTTCTACGGTCTTATTTTTTTTTCCCTTTTTTGGTCATTTTCCTAGCCAGTTACTTGACTTCTGAGTTTCCTCTCCCCAACCACCTTGTCTCCAGTTCCACCAAGCCAGCATTGGGGGCTGAGATTCAGATGAGCTGCTCCATAGCCTCAGGGGTTTTAGGCGGGGTGGGGTGGGGGTGCAAAGGGCTGCTATTCAGTGTGAGATTAAGATCAGCTACTCAGGTGGGGGCAGGGCTACCACACAGAGCTCAGTTCCTTCAGGGGGTTTATCATGAGACTTCAAGAATGGATGTGGGCTGCTGCCTGCTTTGGGAGCCCCATCTGCTGCTGCCTCTACTGCTGTCTCCTGAGGAGGCCTGAGTTATGGAAAATGCTAAATAAATTTTAGCTCCCTGCTCCCTTCTTGGCCAGCAGAAAAAAACCCTCTCACTGACCTTTGGCGCCTGTGGGTTGAGGGATCTGCATTGCTGCTGGAGATTCTGTCCCTGAAGCCTGCTTGGATCTGCTGCTTTTGATGCTGTGTGACCAAGGCAGGGCTGGGCTCTGCTCCAGGTCTGGTTTGCAACAGACCTTTCCTATTGGTCTTTCAGGTCTCTCTGGGACAGAAATCTCCTCCACTCCACTGTTCTGTGGCTGTTGCTGCTCTAGAATTTGTTGAGAGTTCTTCTTTACAGGTATTTTATGGGCTGTGGGGTAAGAACTAGCATATGTGTGTCTTTCTACTCCACCATCTTGGCTCCACCCCTTTTTAAAAAAAATCACATTCAGATATGTGAACCCCCTGAAATCGATCCATCAATATCTTGGGGGTCCATGAACCCCAGTTTAAGAACTAGGGAGTTAATGCAGTGTTGCATAAAGATTCAAGGCCTCAGTATGCTATTTGTGTTTGAGAGATGCATGAATGTAATAATTAATTTTCATATGATATTTAAAACATTTTTTTAGCATTTTTTAAGTGTTATAAAAACCCAGTAAGATAAAGGACTTTCTGATCCCCCCTCCAGTTTTTACTCTCTGAAATGACCTTCCATTTAAACTGTATGTATCCCATTTTTTTCTTCATATTCCTGGGACTTAGTACAGTGCCCATACCTATCAAGTGCTTAATAAATTTATGTCGATTGATCATTATTATCTCCATTTTATAGATGAGATGAGGAAACTGAGGCTCACCGATGTTGTGATTCATCAGTTGTTAGTATCAGAATATCAGTATCTAGTATCAGAGACAGGATTTGAACTCAAATATTCCTGATGGCCAGTGCAGTCATCCATCCACCATCCTGCTTGCACTTACTCCTACTCTATTAGCCCAAGTTTAGTTATTGGCCATTTGTATTCTCTATAACCTTCTTTGAGTGTTCACTGTACTTCTGGAGAATTCAGTTGCATCTTAGCTGTTGACAAGGAGAACTTCTCAGGGCATCTGCCAGTGAGGATGGGAGTGCCAAAGCCATGCTAGAGAATACAAGAAGTTTTCTCTACTTTACTCTGATTGGTATATGGACATACCATGTGTGGTGATTGATAAAGTGAAATGTCAAGGATACATAAAACCAAGACTCCCTCATTCCTAAGGTGTCAATGCAGAAAGATGGCACCAATGCTTTTGCAGGGCAATGTATCTTTCTTGAGTTTTTCAAAGTTAATGAGATTAGAGGGAGAGAATGATAAATAGAAGCTGTATGCAGATATTCAAAACAACTAAGATAAGAGACCTACTGGAGCCTGAAAGTTGTGCTCACTCTCTACTTCACCTGTCATTTGTAGCAAGACACAGCTTATAGTGAAATGGTTGCTCTCTATGGGCACAGGAAGCTTATAAACACATTTCAAATATATCTAATTTGTATCACATTCAGATGGTAATGGATTTTTCCCTAGGAAAAACTTAAAGCAGGCACCACAAGGAAGGAGGTAAAAAAGACAAACTGAAATAATTTCTAATTTCATTAAAAATAGTAATGATGACCCAGCAGACATTTACCCATCCCTTCCTTCCTTCCTCCACCCCCTCTCTCTCAGAGGTTAAGTGACTTACCCAGGGTCACACAGCTAGTAAGTATCAAGTGTTTGAGGTTCTATTTGAACTTAGGTCCTCCTGACTCCAGGAGGTATTTTCATTATCAATCCAATTCAAAAAAAATTTATTAAGTGCCAGCTATGTGTGAAGCACTGGGCTCCAAGCTGGGGATACAAATATGAAAAAAAAAATCCATTTTTAAAAGTTTTTCCCTAAAGGAACTTAACGGCAATGTGGGGGAACATAAAGAGGGAGAATAGTGCATAAATAATTAAAACACAAGGTAAAATCTGAGAGGAAAGAAAAAAGAGTGCATCCTAAAATTCTCGGATTTTTTCTTTGCCTCTAACACAGTGTAAAGACTTCTTACTGTCTCTGGGGTCAGAAGTTTGGAGTTCAAATCTCACTTCAGATAATTGTAACCTATGTGACCTTGCACAATTTATTTAATCTCCTTGAGTCTCAGCTTCCTCAACTGTAAAATGGGTCGGTGGGTGGGTTGGGAAGGACTTGGATGAGATGTTCTCCAGCACTAGGTCTGTCACCCTGTGATCCTAATCTTTCCTCTTCAATTAGACCTGCATACAACTGCTAAAGTTATTTTCCGAAAGCAGAAATTGGACTGTATCACTCCTCTGCTCTAAAACCCTCAGGAGTTCCCTATATTTTAGAAGATGAAGGAAAAATTCAGCCTACCATTGAAGGACTAGCAGACTTTCTCTTTCCAATTTCATTCCACAGTCATCTCACTCATGAACTACTCCATGTTCCTGTCAAATTTGTTTACTAGCCCTTATCTGGACTTGGCAGCCACTCTCCATCCTTAGTGTATTTGCACAAGCAATCCCCCATATCTGAAATAAGTTTTCTCTTTAAAGCCACTCCTCAGAATCCTCGTGTCTTTTAAGACATAAGTTCCATGTACTCTATGAAACCTTGCTGAGTCCTTTTGGTCACTAGCCCCCTTTTCCTCTTCAAGATACGGTAAATTAACTCTTCTGTGGACATATTGCATCTGCCAATAGAACATAAGCTCCTTGAGGGCAAATATTATTTCTCTATCCCTAGCACAGTACTTGATACATAGTAGGCATATCCTGTGTGTTTATTGAATTGAATTCTATAAACATTATTTGTACATTATATATGACATTTTAATAGCATTTTTAGTCTACAAATTGCTTTCCTCACTTTACAGATGACAAACCTGAGGTTCTGAAAGATTAAATCACTGCCCATTGTCCCATAGTTTGTATGTAGCTGTGGCATATATATCTGGCTCAGACTGGAGCACATTCCTCACAGTGTGATGGCTGGTGCCTCCCAAATGCCCACTGGACACGGAGCAAAAGACTTGGCACTGCCTGAATAAAGAGTGTTGGCTAACAGGCAACTTTTTTTTAATTTTTAATTTATGAATAAAACAAGCATTTCCATAACATAGTATAATAAAAAAATATAATTGCACATGAAGCCGCAAGTCTATTATATACAACTTGCTGTTTCTTTTAAATATATAATACAGTTTTGTAAATTTCTTTTTTTTTGTCTTTTTCTCCCCTCACCCTAGAGATGGCTACCATTAGACACAAATATGTATATATACATATATAAAATTATTCTATACATATTTCTATTTATCAGTTCTTTCTTTGGATACAGATAGCATCTTTCTTCATGTTTTCTTTATAGTTCATTTGGGTATTTATAAGTCAAAATGACAGTGGCTCTAAGTAATTCTTAAAACAATATTGCTGTTACCATACACAATGTTCCCTTGGTTCCACCCATTCTACTTCATTATTTTGTGCAAGTCTTTCCATGTTTTTCTAACACCATTGAGCTCATCCTTTCCTATTGCTTAGTAGTATTCCATCACAATCACATACCACGGCTTCTTTAGCTCACTCCCCAATGGAAGCTTTGCTTTTTGAGAAATGATTAAGAATGAACAAACAGATGTACAGAGAGTAATTCTTACTTTGTGTCAGGTGCTTGTTAAATTCTGGGGATAATAACATGGCAGTTCTGACTTCAAAGTCAGGACATTTTACTAGGGTAAAACAAGACATATAGGTGAGTGGTGGCCAGGGATAGTGTTAGCCTGGGAAGTCATAGGGATTGTGTGTAAAACATGAGGGTAGATGATATGCCCTTTCCAGAAGCAATGGAAGTATTTATTTGATTACTGTTCTACAATAAAAGGTGGAAGGCAGTGGGGCAGCGGCCAGGAGATAGCTGAGGTGAATAGCTGGATGGGATATGAAGAATGACCTGGTCTAGTGGTTCAAGGGCAGAGAATGTATCAAGATGACCAGGCTGACTGGAAAGACAGGATGTGAACAAGCCTGTTTCTGTCCTTCACAGCAGTGTGGGCTGCAGAGTAACAGAAAGCCCTGGGTGCCTACCTTATAAATCTGAACTCTCTAGAAGCCCTTTCTCAGGCCCTTCCCTTCCCTTGATCACATCCTGATTTGGAGAAGGAAGCCCACTTTGTCGGGGCTTTGGGAGAACTTTTAGAATCATATATTTAGACTGGAACAGATCTTTGTGGTCATTAATACCTGAGAGTTACTTTTAGAACTTCATGAATTCTGAAAAGATAGCAATGGAGATGGGATGGGCCAAGCAGAATAGTGGGAAATCCTGTCGTGAAAGGTAATAGGTTATAAGCCACCCAAGGCAGCTACCACATGGCATAGTGGGTGGT